>OY998238.1:104099184-104699184 GCA_963922005.1 Cornus suecica
GGGTGTTTGGTTTAGGGGTTAAATTGATTTAAGAGGTGTTTGGTATAAGAGTATTTTAGATATGTCACACCATGAGGGGGTGTGATTGAAGATTTGCAAACCTGAGGGAGTGTAATTAAGGTAAAAGCAAACCTCAGGGGGTGTAAATGAAGATAACCCTATCTGTTATTATTTATCTAAAAATGATTAGTTATTCAGTATAATTCCCACAAAATAATGAGGTAATAATTGTAAACAATAACCAGAGAATAAAAAGTAGGAAGAAAACTAAAGGTGCGTTCACTAACGTGAAACGTTTTTTGAAGGAACAGAAACAAAAGAACCTTCTTCTTACAAGAAACATAAAAACAGAAATGACGTTTGTTAATTCCAATTGTTCTCATAATTTTTGGAACAGAAACAAATAATTATGTTTAGTAAATGCATTTGTTTTACATATATTTTTTGTAATATTTTTTATTTTAGCATTTACTTCAGTAAAATAAATTAGATTAAATAAACTATTAAACTCAACTATCAGAAGTTAAAGTTAAAATCTATAAAATTCGAAATATATATATATATATATATATATATATATATTTTGTAAAAATTATATATAAAAGAAGACCACTAATTGATGTTAGTGATAAGTAGTTTGATTCACTTCCTTAGAAAAGATGTGACATTTTAGCAATATATATTATTTATTTATTTATTTTTTATAAATTTATATATTTTTACAAATTTTGTTTTTCGAAATAATTTTTTTTCTCAAATTTTATATATATATTTTGAATTTTATATATGTTTTTTGAATTATATATATTTTCAAAGTTTATATTTTTTTGAACTTTATATATATATTTTTGAATTATATATATATATTTCAAAATATATATATTATTTTCGAAATTTATACATTGTTTTCAAAATTAATATATATATTTCTAATTTTTATATTATTTTTCAAATTTTATATTTTTTTTCTAATTTTATATATTATTTTCGAATTTTATATATTGTTTTCATAATTTATATATATATTATTTTCGAATTTTATATATTGTTTTCGTAATTTATATATATATATATATTTGAATTTTATATATATTTCAAAATTTAATATATTATTTTTGAATTATATATATATTTTTGATTTTGAGGGGGTATAATTGAAATTTATCCAAAAAAAATATTTCATATTATTAGAACAAAAATATGTGAAACATTTGATGTTTCTTATTTTTAAGAAAAATATGAGAAACATTTTATATTATTAGAAAATAAAAATAATTTATTAAACATGTTTCCTATTTTTATTTATATTTTTGGCAGGTAGAACGTGAAACGTCAGTGAACGCAGCCTAACCACCTTCCCCCATTGGAGAAGTTGTCTACAAATCCATGTAGCATTAGATACAGTATATATATAATCACACAAAAGCAGCCATTAGCCATGGAGTCACTGATGGAGACAGACGAAACCTCATCGCCAAAAATATTCATCCCAGACGAATGGTCGGAGGCTGCGCAGTCAATCGCAAAGGGTGATTCAATCCCTCCCATAACCCTAATCTGCGGCCCCAAGAATAGCGGCAAGTCCACCTTCTCTCGCCACCTCACCAACCTTCTCCTTCTAAGGTTTCACACACACTCTCTCTCTATACACACACAGATATAGTTTAATTTGCGGTCCCCTTTACCCCAAATTGTTCTTACATGTTCATGTCCAGGAACTTATATATATATATATATATATATATAGGCATCTTATTTATATTATCAGTAAAAGTCAGTGTGTAAAGTATCTTTAGCTTCCATAGCGTAATGCGGCTACTCTTATTTGATAATTATTTGTGATATGCCCTCTATTACCTTTCTAGGGTTAACTCGAATGGGTTAGCTCAGTTGAGAGAAAGCCTTATGCTTGGTGGCTCGGGAAGCATAAGTCTCAATGTTTGATTTTCACAGTGTTGAAACAATTTGTCGGCTATAATGGCGTACATTGTCCCAGTTTTTCCGGGAGAGATCGCTTTGCTCGGTCTGTGGATTAGTGGGCCGAAGCTTTGGACATCGATCTAGGGTTATGTCGAAGTTGAAATTTTTGCAATTGAGTATGCAAAATATACTAACATGCTGCTGTAGGATTGTGCTATTCTTGGAGTAATAATTTGCAGAACTTTGATGCTTATGTGAGCCTATTAGTATAATACTGCTCTTTACATATTATATATATATATATATATATATATATATATTGCTAAGTGAAAAGTATTTCATTACCTGCACTGGGTTGTGGATTTTTTTGTTTTGAGACGAGTTCTGAATGACGATTTTCTAATTATTTTAAATTTAATATCGTTTTGATTTTGTATGACTTATTTGGATGAATACACTTTTAATTTCCTTATGGACATATGACTGACATGTGTGGTGTTTGATATCAGATACAAAAAAGTAGCTTATTTGGAAACAGATGTTGGGCAGACAGAATTTACTCCTCCTGGTTGCCTGTCACTGACTATGATTGACCTGATAATTCCAGGTATTTGTCTACACTGCGACCAATCTGGTTAATTTATCGTTTTTGAATTCTTTCATCCAGTGCCAGTTTTCTGTTGAAGTGGTTTATATTATCTGTGGCTAATCATTGTTCTCTTTTTTCATTTTATCTTAATTAGATTTAACAATGCGATGCATGAAAACACCTGAGAGGTATGAATTCTGGAACTCATTTTGATTGGTCTAGATTGTATGTTATTTGTGAATCTTATTATACTTTATGTGACTAATAACCACTGAAATACTTTAGTCCAAATAACTTTTCAAATAATATTCAATTGCACTGTATAGTGTGCAGTGCATGGCTGGACGGTCAGGTTTCTGGTTCTCTGGGTTGGGTTAGAGAAATCACTTTGATCCAGTAAATTACTATTATCATTTGACATAGACCTTAATGAGTACAGCTATTGGTTTTCGATTCATGGGCTGAATGCATTTTCTTTTCTCACATCACCTTTTGGTTGTTATCGATATATTGTTACTAGTATGCAAAAACTGCCCGATGGAAGCCCCTTTTGAAAGCGCCATGACTCGTTTTGTTCTATATGTAGTGTGGATACTCTTATCTTTTTGGGCATTCATATTGTGTTTGTATTTCGGAAATTGTTGTGGATTGTGATTTCTCCGAAATGTCCCTTCTGTAGTTGAGATTCTTTTGTTCTGCAATAGTTCATACTTTAACTATTGGCATGGGCTGGGGGGGGGGGGGGGGGGGAGGTTGTTTGCCAGATGAAAAACAATGACATTATTGTTTATATAGCACAATAGGGTTCCCTTCTCACGTTTAATTGCTGATGTTGAAGTTTACTTGATTTGTCAGCAGTCAATTTGACCCAGCATTGGTGGTTGCTAGAGTAGAGTTTTCCAATGGCTAAAGAAGGGAATGCAATTATGATATGTTAAAAGTTGTAGGTTTTAAGTATAGATTGCTTAGGAAATGGAACTTTTCTGGGTGTTTTGGTATTTTTTAATAATTTATTAATCAGTAACATTTTTGTTTATTTATTTATTTTTATTTTTGGGAGTGTAGTTAGTATAATAGAAATAGGCATCTGTAGATGCATATATTATCAAAAACTATTACTGATGATATAATAACAAGTGTGTACAGGCAATTTGAATACCAGGTAATGGCATTTTTTCTTTTGATTTTCCCCCTCCAATTCATTCTTTTTTTTTTTTGCCTTGTCATCTATTTTGAGGAAAATTTTCCTCTAGTAAAACCCACCGGGAAAATGTGATCCTTAATGGGCATTTTCTTGCTCTCCGTAATTATTGGTCATTAGGCAGTTGACTGTGGTTATTGATCTGAAGATTTGGTCCTCAGAATTTGACATGGAATGTTGCTATGTCAAGTATGACGTGATTTCTTAAATTTCCTGTGTGCTATAATTAACTTGGGCTAAAAGAGACAAACTCATTACTCTCGTCTAATTTGATGCAATATAATCTGCGATACTGAAAGCTGATTACTTCATATGGCATAATTTTGCAATTTGGTATTCAAGGCTTTTGCGAGGTGTTTTATGAAGTTTCTTGTATCACCTGGATATATAATTCTGATATGATGATACATCTATCAAATACTGACATACTCATGCCTGTCATACTTTTTGAAGAATGCACTAAATTTGACAACTTTTTTAGAGAAAATTTGCTCAGAAATAAAATTGTCATGCCTCGAAGGTAATTTTCCCTTGAAAAATTTCGTTGCAGATGCTTCTTCTATGGTGATATTTCCTCAAAAAGGGATCCAATAACATACTTGAAATATATATATGCCCTATATGATTACTATCGGAAAGAGTACTGCATGTTTAAGAAGAGGAAAAGCTCTGGTAACACTGGATTGCCCCTTGTCATTAATACTCCCGGGTGGGTGAAAGGTATGCTTGATATATCCTTCTTCCTAGTATTTTTAGTTGTAACAATTAAAAAGTCTGTGTCAGTCTCGTACAACTCGTGTGCTAGACATTCTTAACTTGATTTTTTTTATTTGTTACACCAATTTATCTGTAGTGTTCCTATTTGCTGTGTGTACCAGGAATTGGCTATGATGTATTGGTGGATATGTTAAAGTATATTGCTCCTACTCATGTAGTTAAGATATGCATATCTGCTGAGAGTAAGAATTTACCAACTGGGGCATTCTGGTTTGACGAGGGAGATGACGTTGCAGCGACTCTATTCGAGGTTAATTCAGCTCGTCAAGACTCTTTAAAGAGAACGTATGTATCTTAGCTGTCTCCATATATGATTTGGATCTCTTGCTTCCTTTTTTTTTTTGTTTGTTTGTTTGTATGTGTGTGTGTGTTTTCTAATTATTTTTCCTCCTTAAAATTGTCAAATCATTTTGTCATTGGTAGAAACATGTCGGGTTTGGCAAATGCTGACCACCGCCTATATTTTTTGGTTGTCTTGCCTGAATTTAATCCGCTTCATGTCAATGGTGATCTTTATCTAGAAGTGGACTGTACTAGGGGCATCAGTTTGTATGAAAGCACAATATTCTACGTCTGTTAATTGTATGCTTTTTTAGCAACAAATAGATTATTTAAAGGTGTATCTATTCGTAGTCTGATTTGATTCTATGTTGCATCTTAATTTGATTGTCATGGTCATTAAATTGTGTAAAAGTAAAAACAAAAAAACAAAAAGCAGTTATTGGTTATTTGCTTCTGATATTCAATATATGTTCAAATTTTAGTAAACAACATGTGATTTTGGAAGATGATCTCTTCTTACATATTCCACTTTTCTTTTGCAGGGTGCTAATATCAAAGAATTCATGCCTTTTGCGTGATGAGCATATAGTGGCTTATTTCAAGCAGTGCTTTCCGACTGACTTGGATGTCACCTATAACAAGGCTCTTGCTAATGCATTGGCCTCTCATCCTCCGTATGAAATCTCAATATCCAGTGTCAAGATTAAACATCATCATTGTCAGGTAAGGTCAGCGAAAATTACTGCTTCAATATTGGTTGAGGAATGATAATTTTTTGGTTCATTTTACAAGAAATGGACCAAATGATATATTTGATCCACTTGTGTCCACTTTAGGATTACCCAGGGCATAACAGGACAAATTTTCAACAGTTATACTTTCTCTAATAATATATTTGTACATTGTTGCTTTTACTTTTTCAGCCGTATATATGAAAGATGAATTTTTCCTAATAAAATACTTTATGCTAGGTCCCAGCTGCTGAAACTTTCTACAGTTTAAATGCAACCATTGTCGGCTTGGCGGTTAGTTCTGAAGATTCTGACCATTTGCCTTCATGTGTTGGTCTGGGTAGGTTACTTCTACACACACTCTAGTCCCTCGCCTGTATGCGTTTGTAAGTTGTTCTGTTCTATATGGTAAGGCACCTTGGTATTCTTTGCAGTCATGATAAGTTGTGAAAATGTGATTCTGCCTTGTTTATTTATTTATTTTTTACATTGTGAGTGTAATCTTTTGCTTTTATCCATCAAAGAAATTTAAAATTGTTGGAAGTCTCCTTCGAATATAGATTGCATAGCAATTTAGTTACTGCTGATTGAAACTGATGTTTGAACCTCCTTTAGTTTTAATGGGAACTAGATATTTAAGTACTCTTTAAGTTTCATAATTGCGGTCTATCACTTCATCTTCCAAATCCCTCTGCGTCTTATTATTTATTTTAGTTGCTATTTTGGAAGACTGGGGTGGTATATATGAATGGTGCCGTAAATTATCCAATCATGTATGACATACCTCTGCATAATTGATTCAGAGCTTGAGTTCCACATTGTCACTGTGAGGTCTGGGTGAGCATCAAATCTATATGTTTGAGGGAGTGGCTCACTTTCATGGGGTGTCAAATAATAGCCACTGCGAGTTGTGGTGTTTTGCTAATAATGGTTTCCGTGCAATGAATAATAAATAAGATCATTGTTTTCAAAGTTTTCCATCCTGTTTCTGTAGATATTTTTCTTAAAGAATACTTGGACCTGTCTTGGTGGAAAATGATTTCCCCTAAATGATTGAACATGTTTTTCTATCACATGTTGGTTGTATACCGGAAATGTTTCCTTGTGCTTCAGTGAATGAATATTTTTATTGTGAAAAGTGAATTCTAAAGTTTACAATATTTCCTTTAGCAGCTTCAAGCTTTACTTTCAACGCATGGAAGTATAGTTTCACTTTGAATTTGTATCCTTTTACTTAACAAAAGAAAAAACGCATTTATTTTTAGTGGAAAGGATATGATTGCAATTATTTATTGGATCATGACATTTGATGTTCTTCTCTTAATTTTTGATTCATTGTGAACCAGGGATTGTGAGAGGCATCGACACTTTGAAACATTTACTCTACATCATTACCCCTGTTCCTCAGAGCATTCTGGAGAATGTTGATCTTATATTACAGGGGTTTATACAAATTCCTCCTAGTTTGTTGCAGGTGACAAATCCTCACCCCTGTAAAATCTGTTTTTGAAAGCTCACTTATTCTTTAGTTATTCTCTCAAATTTCCTAGTAATACTTTATGCTCTCATCGATCAGATCACTCTCACATTATTGGATGTTATTGTTGGTAATATATGGTTAGAGTGTTATATAAAGCATTTTAAAAAGCATCAGAAGACTGGCACACTGGGTCTTGTTAGTGTTACTGGTGGCCAAAGGTTGGAAAAATAACAAATTAACAGTGAGCAGGAATGTTCTAGCCTTTCTCATACTATTGTTTAGTTTGATACATTAATTAGTAGTGGAATGGAATATTGAAGGGCTTCTTGAGGAAATGGAATAGAAATAAATAATGGACTTACTAGAATGGACTGTCAATTTCTAGGGTAAGTTATGGAATGGATTTTGCTTAAAAAGGGAATTGAGAATTCCAGCCTTAAAATCCATACCAAACAAAAGAAATAGATAGGCATTTCATTCCATTCCATGAAAGAAACGCAGCCCTAGTCTATTGATGTTCTTTGATTCACTACTACCTGCTGGTTCCACTCGCCACCATATGCAATTCCACTTGATTCTTGAGCACTTGAACCCTCAAGTTCAGTCATTGCACTTGAACCCTCAATTCCTGAGTGTGTCTTCTCTCTGAACCATGGTTAATGACCTAGTGTACCACAAGAACTACACGTTCACAAGTAAGATTGTGACACAAAGATGAGAAGTTGCTATGGTTCTACCTTCAGCAGTTGATTAGATTCTTGTCCAACTTATCAAACAACTGTATACATAATGATAATAAAGCTCATTAAATGTCTAGGAGATATATAAAAAGATCACGGACGGTTTTTTCTGGAGACCTTTATATTGTTTTTTAGGAAATGTTTTACAGTTGTAAAATAATTTAGAAACATTTTTGGAATTAAAAAGCCCAAATGTCTGACCATCATTCATACATGCATCACTGCTTGAATTCTACTTGTGTCGGCAACTATCTGTTTGTAGAATATTTGTAGCAAACTTCAGAAAGTATCCTAAGTTGAAACTAACAAGTTATAGACACCCGAAGCCATTTATGCTACAGAGAACAATATATATATATATATATATATATTTTGAATCTTGAATTACTCCAAATCAAATTGAGTTAGGTTTTAATTTTTCTAGTTTTTTACCTTTAACCTGTTGCTTACTATCATCATTTAATTACCATCCATTCTTCACCAAAAACTGTCCTTTTTTGGATGACACAATCGTGATAATTTTCTAAGGTAAATCATCATGGCATTTTGACCAAAACTGAACCCAAAAATAAAAAGTTAGTTCAGAACTGCACATTTTTTTTATTGACAAATATGCCAGCATGGTGATCATTACCAGGGTATCTGCTGTGAAATTTTCTTCTTTGTGTGCGCTTTCTAGTAATCTTGGGCTTTATTTAGTGTGACAAGATAACAGGGTCCGAGAATGGATTCCAGAAGATAAATAATATGATTATTTTTGGCTATATCTACAGTATTGAAAATGCATACTCGGAAATGGAAACAAACAGTTTCCTCTATAGCTTTGAACTGACATTTAACAGGCTGTCCAGCTTCACTCATCTCATAAATATATTGGCATATCGCAGGACGAAAAAAGTTTCACCATATAATCAACCTCTTACTGGGCTATAACTAACTTCTTAAAATTTTTCTTCTCTACTTTCCTTATTTTCCTGTTTTTCTGTCAAAGATAACTTGATATATTTGTCACCATCCCCCTTATTGAGACAGTTGAATTCTTTTCAGGTGCAAGGATGCATTTCGCCTTACATGTCTGCGAATGTTTTGCCTACAAGCTAGGAGTTCCTAGTTGCTGACAAACGAGATTTTCTTATACAGTCTCCTAAAGAGTTAGTTAACTAACTGGATCCCAAAGGTTACTTAGTGCGCAATTTTGTTATTTACCATATTTTCATAATTTATCAAAATACATTGTATCCCTGATCCGCCGTCAAGGTATCAGTCGCAGTCACCATGACAGTGACTCGGGGAATATCAATGCTAAATGTGAGTATCGGTGGCAGTCGCAATAACGGTGTTGCGAACAGAGCAATACTTCGCGTTCTGTCCAATACGACAAACCTCGATGGTTTCAAAATTCTCGTGTACGAAACACACAGCAGCACTTGCACTACTGCCAGTTAGACATACCAGCAACTTTTGAGTTTTGTGTGTGAATAATTTACAGGATGATGATGTAAACAGGAATTGTACTACATACTTCAACCCTCTAGATGTATGATATGTTCCAAAATTTGTTGTTCTAGTACCTGGGGAACTTTTGCTTTTAGAAATACAATTGATGCAAAAAAAATTCCAGTTTGGTAGCTGTTTGTACTCTCTCTCTCTCTCACACACACACACTGTAAGTTTTTGTAAGCTAAATGGTTGTGATGGTGGAACCAAGTTTGGAGCAGCAGATGAAGTAATTGGCACTCCAAAAACACCTTAAATTGGAGTAGAAGCCAATTTTGGAGCTGTGTCTGTCTGTTAAACTGTCCTCCCATTAGCTGCATGGTTGTTGGTTAATTGTATTAGAATTATGTTTCTTGACCAAGGCCTAGTTTCAGAACTTTTTGCTTGAAACGTAATTTACGTCTGATATATATATATATATTAACTCTCATGTATTGAATTATATTTGCTGATATTAACATTTCTTATTCTCTGATTTCTCTCTTGATTGTAAGCATATTTCGAATTTAATGATTGCATTTTTGTCATTATTAAATTTTCCTATTTCAAATTTGTGTCTGGCATCTGAATCTTTTAAAAATTTATTATTTATGCAAAATTCACCAAATTAAAAAGTTTGAGTAAGCATAAGTGAATGTTCTACAACTATAAATTGGTAGCCCAATTTTACCCCCACCAAATCCAGTATAGATGCCCAAGACTGGTAGCCAAGTGCCATCACTGATGTCCAAAGGTCATTTTATCCCTATAAAGTTATTTCTCTAAACGACAACGTATTTCCTCTGTCTTAATTCATTAGAGAGTGCACGATTGACCATTAATTCAGGTAAATTATTTACCTAACAACCTCATCTTTTCTATATATCGCAAAACTAACACTGACATCCAATTTTTTCAACCTTCGTATTCCACAACAATCTCTCTCTCTCCTTCATACACACAAAACCACAGAGAGAGAAAGAGAGAGAGAGAGAGAGAGAGAGAGAGAGGTCATGGTCTCGGTCTCGGCCTAATTCTTCCTTACCAAGGTCATGATCTGTCTCATTTTTCCCCCTAAACTTTGATCCCTCCATCTCAATCACTTCAATTCAATACCCACTTCAATTTTTCCATATATATGCACATATATACATAAAGGACGAAAATTTTGGTAGTTGTTAGATTTGGGTACATTTGTAATGGCCTCAAGATCATTCAAGTGCTTTGTTGAGCAAGAGTTAGGGAAGTTTCCACATTTCTTGATTTACGCCGTCCTCAAATGGGAGATGATAGTTTTGCTATTCTTTATCGGGTTTCTAGCGTTTCTCTCCAACGAATTCGCCAAGTTCTTCGAATTGCGTTTGCCGTGCTTGCTCTGCACCAGAATTGACCATCTTCTGGTTCACAAAAACCCTGACTTTTACTACAATGACACAATGTGTGAAGCTCACAAGAAGGACCTTTCGTCGCTCGCCTATTGCAACGTCCACCGCAAGCTCTTGGACATTTGGGGCATGTGCGAGGGGTGTCTCCTTTCGTTCTCAACCGAGAAAGAGGCTGATCGCGACACATATAGGTCCCTAGTTGGGATTCTGCACAAGGACTTTGATGGCATTGTGGAGGATGATCACAAGCTGCAATGGAAATCCGGGAGGACGGACGATTTTCTTCAAGTTGAGAGGAATGGTTGTGGTGTTTGTAGGTGTTCTTGTTGTGGGGAGCCCCTCAAGATGAGGGCCTCTTCGAGGAGTGCTATGACTCGCAGTTCGTCGATCAATGCCAGCCTTCTTTCTCAAGTGCCAGCTCCATCTCCGCGAACACCAATTGTGGCATGGAAACATGAGGAACTACGGCATCTAGAGCTGCCCCACATTCATTATACGGAGCTCAAGTTCATCTCGGATAATGACTCAGAGTTTCCAGAGGAGGAAGATGATAACCAATGTGAGTTCATGATTCAAGTTCATCACTAAAATTATTTTTTTCCCAAAGTTATACATGATTGTTAGCTAAAGTACTTGCAGAAGACTTGCCATACAGACATATATATGTATATCATGTAGTATTAACAAGTGGGGAAAATCCAAGTGTTTGAGCAAATGCATAATATACATGTCACATTGATCATGAATAAATGCAAATATTGGGAGTTACCATTAGATAAGGATTGTAGTGCATGAAATATGACAATTGCTTTACTGTTTCAAGGCTTGCATTAGTTACAATGCTAAGTACTCCATAACAGATAATCTCTTTTTACAATGGCACTGCTTAATTTTCAAAGCAGTTCATCGTGGCAATGACGGTGTGTTTGATATTATGTAGCGATGAAGGAAGAGAACAAAGCCGTCACTGCACCATTGCTTCCAGACCCTGAGGAGATGACCCCTAGTTATACCAGAGGGCACAAGTTTTTCGGCATCCCATTTTCGGATTCAGCTGCAGCAAGTCCTAGGTGGTCTACTAGGATTCCTAGGAAACTGCAAATCGAGAAGTCAGATTTTCTTTTGGACTCAACAGACGTTAATGCGACAAATGAAGCAGACCGCGATTCCATTTTGCAACAATTGAAGAGACGAGTCCGATTGGATCGCAAGTCACTGATCGCATTGTATATGGAATTGGATGAAGAAAGAAGCGCCTCGGCTGTTGCAGCAAACAATGCAATGGCCATGATTACGCGGCTGCAAGCAGAGAAAGCCGCAGTTCAAATGGAGGCCTTACAGTATCAGAGAATGATGGAAGAGCAGGCTGAGTATGACCAAGAAGCCATAGAAGTTATGAAGGATTTGTTCATCAAGAGAGGAGGAGGTCAAGGATTTAGAGGCTGATCTCGAGACTTATCGAGAAAAATATGGACTCATAAGGAAAATAAGCAGCGAGGAATGCGTATTCGATGCTGAAGATTACCAGGAATTCAAGTCCCAGACTTTCTCAAGTGAATGCGGAAGCCCTAGAGAAGGGGATCATACTGCAGAAAATGGGCGTCAATCTGGACTCTCCGGGCCGTTACAGGAAGAAAATGGAGGGACATTTGACGAATCATCGCTTGAATTTGAACGTGAGAGATCTTATCTTCTTGGTCTGTTGACTGATTTGGAGAAAAAAAAATAATCTCTCTTCGAGTGATGGGCCTCATTCTTCACCATGTAACAACGCTGACATTATTAAGCATGAACATAAAAACACATTAATTGAGGCTGACCTTAAGAGAGAGATGTCTCAAATTAAGGAGAGATTGAGAGCCATTGAAGCAGATAGTGGATTTTTGAAACATACTGCTATGACACTTCAAAAGGGTGGTGAAGGGACAAAGCTCTTGACAGAGATAGCTCAGCATCTACGGAATCTTAGGAACTCGGTGAAAGTGCCTCCACAGGATATGAATGCTTGAGTTTCATCCTCATTCTTTTTAAGGTACATGCCTTTTTAAGTACTGTCTCTTCTATATATATATATGTGTGTGTGTGTATCGTCGCGATGGTGACACTAACAAACAGAATGCAGTAGGCCTACATAAGCAGGATCTCCTCTGAATCTCTTCTGTACTTTGAAGGGCCTTTAGATAGCATCGTGTTGAACACGTAATGTTAGTTGATTGTCCATATTTATTGCAAGCATGCAAAGCTAATGGACTATGTAAAAACTGTATATAATTACACCGAAGACCTTTAGTGGTACTAATTGCATGTAATACCTCAAAAGCAAGAGGCTTTGGCTTCTTTTTCAGAAAGCTTAATCTTGTTATCGCATACACAAATAGGTACGTGTGTGTATAAGGTTGTGTTTCAATAGGTCGCAACAAATTGCTTGCAGGTGTTTTGCTTGCTAATGTGAATTCCGTCTTTCATGTTCCACACTATTTTACTTCTTCAAACTATACGTTTTCATTCACATGGCTTAATATCATGTTCTACAATATACTAACTAAATCAGGATTCATATATTCATATAACAAATTTTTCGCTTGCAGTTTCTCTTTTCCATTTCCTTTTCGTAGTAGGGTGTTCATAGAATTTTCCATGTTTGAGAGAAAGAAAGAGACTTGAAATCGCAGCTTAATTTGAAGCTTCATGGAGCTCTGGGTTCTTACTATCTCTTCTCCTTGTGGTAATATTTTCTCAAGAATCTTTTCCATTTCCTTTTCGTAATATGTTCACAGAGGTGCGCGCACACACACACAAACCCCCATATGCATTATGGTATTCATTATTGATGAACTTACTAGATTTTGCAGTTCATAGTATATAGCCAGTGATACAGTAGAAACTTCTAATGTGTGTCTGTTTTTTCAGTATTTCTTTAAATTTACTGAAATGATCGACTTCCCAAACCACAGTAAATAAATAAATAGATAAATAAAAGAACTTATGAAGAGAAGAAGAGAGAAAAAACTTGGCTTTGTGAAAAAATCATACAACACTGGCAAAGCATTTGATACTCATAAAAACATATAAAACATATGTAAGTCACTGTAAGTTGAAAGTTTGTTCTCTTTTTTCCATTCTTTGTGCAGGCAAGTGGGATTACGATTCGAAAGCTGAGGTCTCCATCACCAAAAGCAGAAGCAATCAACTCGAAGTTTTGCAGACAAAAAAAACAATGTCAACTAAGCAACAAGAAAGGTGAATTCCACATGGAAATTGTGCTGTTGAAGGTCATAATATTCCATAATCTTCATTTTTGCAACTTTTTCTGCCTTCATTATTGAAACTTGGAATAATGCAGCTACATCTTGTGAAGACTTGTTCTCTCAACCAAAACTGAAAGAAAAAAACAGATGTATTTTCTACAAAGGCAATTAAGATTCAATATGTAGGTAAAAAGTGAATGATATTTCATTAACATATAGTCCAAAAAAACGAATAGTAATGCTAAGCAAAGAAAAATGTAGCCTATGTCGGCATTAAGTGAAATTTGGATGGCAGGGTGAGACAAGGCTCTCGAAATAAGGTACTGCCTCGCGAATCCAAATCAATCTTGGGGAGTCTCTCAGTAAGAGATTCGTGAGAGCTTGGTCCCTTATGTTGTATAGAAATAAATTGTCCGAGTCTGTAGTTGTTACGAGGGCATTATGATTGTCCAAGAAATACAACATATGGATTGTGGAGGATGATGACGGGATTTGAAATACAAGTTGGGTCCAGCCGCATTCCTTCAATACCCAAATTTGATGACGGCACCAATAACATTTTTTTCGTATACATAGACACCCGCCAAGCAAATCCAAAAGGTGAACATGAGGAGGGAGAGAAGGCCCCTCAAACTCAGAGAAAGTGTGGTCCGACAGAGAGAAACCAATAATGTAGCTACAGAGGAGCTCGCCACGACGACATAGCCAGTAGATAGATCCATTGAGCAGTGTCCCATAGTATTCATCTATACGAAACTGAATAACTTTAGCGAATGGGGCTTCAACCTTTAACCAAGAATCACTTTTTAGTGAATATACATCAAACACCTCTTTGGTAGCAGTGATGATCTTGTAATCATCATGGGCGTGATCATACCCGAACCCGTATATATATACACCATCGGAGAGGTGAGGTGGTTTAGGTATTAGCTTGGACTGTCTGGTGGCCGGATTAAATAGATAAAAAATAGTTCTCTCTGTCAACAAGCACAACAAACCATGGCAGGAACCGATGATTTTGAAGCTAGAGTTTTTTAGGAGAGGCATATCTTGAGTGGGAAGCATAGATTCAAACTGTCCACTACTTGCAGAAGAAGAAGAAGAAGACTGGACACTGAACAAGTAGCAAGTTTGGGGGAGGGATCCGTAAGCGGTCACGACAACTTGTTGGTTATTATTATTATTATTATTAGTGATGGATTGATTCAGATGGGTTTTAACAAACGAAGGATGGGAGATTAAAGAATTAAACAACTTGGAAACAGACCTCAATCGGAATATAGATTTCACCGGCAGTCTACAGATTATATGATTCACTAGTATATCCACGGGAAGACCATCCACCAGCCATGAATACGACGACGACGTTCTACTCTTACTTGCTATCATAGCTGCCATGGATTTGTGACGCCAAGCCTTTTTTGTATGCTTGCTTTCCTTTCACCCGTTTCTCTCCTTCTCTAAGTATATCATCAACATATATATATATATATATATATATATATACTATTATTAAAAGTGTGAAGGGTTTTAGTATTTCAACATTTCATTATTTCACTATTAAAATTGTAATTAAAGTATAATTTTATCTCCAAAATTTAAAATAATTCACCAACTTGGATTTTATTTGGATCAATTAAAAAATACCGACTCCCTATTAATTCATCATCAAAATAGACAATTAAGCAATTTTGTAGTTGTCTTAGGAAAATATAATTTTAAAATAAAAAATATTTATACCCCTATATGTTTAGAATTAAAATATAATTTAAAAATAAAAAATAGGGTTGTGTTCAATATACAACTTATAATTTTGTGATCAATATAGAACTCTTAACATTATTAATAAGAATATATTAACAGTAGTATAGATAATTAAGCAATTTTGTAGTTATCTTAGAAAAATATAATTTTAAAATAAAAAGAGATTCATACCCCTATTTATTAATTTTAAATGTTAATTACATTTAAATTCTATCTCTATAGAAACTTAATTTTAATAAATTGGGTCCCGATTACTCGATCTTAATTTTAGTAGGATTAATTTTGTTTTTGTGTTATATTCTAACTCTAGCAAAACCAAACAATAGGAAATGATTAGGTTTCCAATTAGGAAAAGATTAGGATTCCAAATTATCTTTTATTGTTTAATTTTTAAATAAGATATTCTCTCCTAGCCATTATGAGTCCATATGAGATTAGAAAGTTATGTATCCTCACAAAATATAAGCTATTAAATAGTGTTACAGACTCTTCAAATAGCATAAAATGTGAACATATATGCTAAGGATAATTCATGAGAAACCTATATCTCGATGAATATGATTTTATAAACCTATACTTTTTTCTTTTCTTTTCTTCTTATAGTCTTATACCTATTCTTTTCTGATGTTGAAGAATGGGATGAGTTGTGGTGCACTGCAGTCACGCATTCGACCAAGTAAATGTTTTCATTGACTTCATATTATGTTTATAGTTGACCCATCAAATATTTTAGATTTTACTGAGTCCCATCGTGTCTGAGTGTGTCCCTGTTGTGTCCAGGGAGACCATAAAATACTCGAGTGCTAGGAGACTTAGGTGTCTAATGTGTCTGGGTTGTGTCCCAGACTCCTATGCGTGTTGGATACTGCCATGGCACCCTTAGCACAAGTGTTTGTGCTTTTCAGTCTGTAAATTCCAAGGCTAGAGGGTAACAGGAAAATCGCCTAAGAGATATCTTGTTGGCTGCTTTCTTTAATTCTTCATCTTTCTTGTTCCGTCTCCCTCTCTGTACTTGCTCCTTATAACATTCCACATTCACTGAATACTACAGAACAATAATAACTGTTAAGTTATCAATTTTTATTAATAGTCTCCAAATTCTGTCTCTATTGTCCTAATTACACCAAATTTGATCCTTGTTCTGTTATATTAATGATGTGCACTTCACTTAACAACCGGAGGGGGGGAACAACGCTTACATATTATAGTCTGAGTAAGGAATAAGAAAAGCAGAAGAGCAAATAAAAAACAAAATTGCTACCAGATCAAAATGGCCAAGATTTGCAAAGTTTCAACTGTCTATTGAAAAGCAAAGACTGAGAGCCACAAGTGCAGGGATTTCAAGCACAACTGCTCTAACGGCCATCTGTCTTCCAGGGGAAAAGGGGAAGCTGGAATCTCCTGATGGTATTTGTTGATTGAAGTGTCAGATATAGTAGCAGAGTGCTTATTCGAACTGCTTGTACGTCATCTTGGAAGGCATCTGTTGTTCTTTCTACTAACTTAAATCTCTCTACCCAGTAGCGCCCGTGAATATAGGAAAAGAAAATCCTTTCATCATCATAATTTTGCTAAGAGTGAAGTCCTCTTAATGTGATGGAATGCGATGATACCACTTTTCATTTCAGATTTATAAGGTCAAAATATTTGCTGTAGATAACGGTAAGATTATCCTGTGGCAATTTTTCCTTCTTCTTTTTGACGCTTTTATCAGACGGAGTGAGTAATAGTTAACAATGTTCCAGTCATTCTTAGAACTGTTTATGAATTTAATGTTTATAAGCCATCTAAAGTTTATTATTATAATTGGTGATAGGCAATGGTGGCTCGTGGAGATCTTGGAGCTGAACTTCCTATTGAAGTTGTACCTTTATTGCAGGTAAATGGTTTATGGTAATGCGCATTCCTACCATTTCTTGTCTCTTACTTTTACGTGTATACTTTGTCAGTGAAAAAAACTTCCAAGACAAATGGCTTCTACAATAACAGGAATGGTTTTACATGTAACATGCCCGAATTCTTTGTCTTTTTCTTGCCCCACCTAAAATTCTCTCTCTCTCTCTATCTGGAGGGTGACAGGTTTGTCCAAGTCATTGTAATAACTAATTATAACCCACCCCAACTCCACTGACTTCAAACTAATTTTCCATGGTGTTTGAGGCAACTCCCCTACACAAATGAATAATTTTTAGTCGGAAGGATTGCAAACAGTATTTTGAAGACAGGATAACTGTGCTATTATTAGAATCTTATTAGGACACATTTGCAAAGTGAGAACAACAGCACCTTTTGTAGGAACTTCTTCCTTTGCATCGTCTGTTTTGGGCTCTTTACACTTTTATGACAATTCTGGTGTGAGCCAAATGCACCCATAGGGAAGTAGGTGATAACTTAGAACCATAGAGAATGAATTGTAACAACACTTCTTTTAGTGATGTTGACTAATGTCAGAAAGCTATGGCAATATATGTTTTGTCATGTTCTACTTCCACCAACTCACAAAAATGGATGGAAGCTTTTGTTAACCTCCCCCCCCCCCCCTCTCTCGCTCTCCCACACTTTTCAAGTCATGTGATTGTCTGTGTCACAGATATATGTTATATGTGTGTATTTACAAGCAAATGTCATACTAAAAATGGAGTCTAGAACTTTCTGTGGCAGGGTGTTATGTAAGTTGTGAATCAATGTGGGTTTATGACCTATGAAGCACAAATACTTCTAAAGTGATGTACCCATATAATCAGGCAAAATCAGGAAGAATAAATGAATGCAATGTTATTTTGTAAACAGGAAGATATAATCAGAAGGTGTCACAGTATGGAGAAGCCGGTGATTGTGGCAACAAGCATGCTGGAAAGCATGATAAATCATCCCACCCCAACAAGGGCAGAAGTTTCTGATATTGCAATTGCGGTACGAGAAGGGGCGGATGCAGTCATGCTGTCAGGTGAAACTGCCCATGGGAAGTAAGTTACCTTGGTTCCCATCTTGTAGCATTAGTGCTAATTTCCCATTTATCATTATATCAGTAACGATTCTTCTTTGCTTTAATTGGAAGTCTTCTATGGAAAGCTGATGTCAAGCTGAGTTGTTCATAGGTAGTAATAGCCATTAATTAGACACTTCATACTGGTTATTGCTTCTTAGATGTCCGAGGAAAGTCCTTTCTTTCTCCTCCTCAAAACCAGCAAAATGCCAGTGCACCGTGCAAAATCCCACAAGAAGTATTGGATATTACTTAATCTCTAAGCTGTAATGGTTGTTGCCTATCGTGTCCTTCCGTTAATACAAAATATCCCTTCTATTCTCTTTCATTTCTATGCTAAGACCAACTCCAGCTTTAATATCAATGGGCAATGGCAATAAGTCTTATTGCTGGCGCATTTGTAGAATCAGGGGCAGACCATAAAAGGGCCCAATTTCTTAAAAACTTCCCCTCTTCAAGTAGGGAATCCTATATATTTTTATATTTGGTACCCAAGCTCACATAAACTTGTAATAGGCCCCCCAAATTCATGTGATGTTCGTCCCATCCAACTCATATAGCATTTAGCACATCAAAATACCTGTTAATAGAACCTCAACCCAATGCTCAAGTCATACTTGATTATTTTTCCCCTATTGCTGGCAAGCAGATGATTATAATGTATTGTCAGTAGTATCAGCGATTACCAAGAAGGAAAGTTGCTATCAGACAAATAATTTGCTTCCCGCTAAATCCAGTGCAATGAGGTAATTGTTGCTTTATGTGCTAGTAAATTGGACTCGTGTGCTTATGAGCCATAGCATTTAAGGACAGGTACTCATAGCAACTTGCAATGAATGACTAGTCTCTTTTAAATGGAAGCCCTTTCCAAAGAGTGTTGGATTTGGAATGCTATTGAGGTGGCCTTCGTAACGTCACATGAAATAAAACTTTGGAAAAAAGAAAATAAGAAAAACGGAGAGAAGGGTTCCACAAGAGGGCTTTGTCCTCTCCTAATGGAGGTGGGGTTCAAAGTGGGTATAGGTGCGCATATAAAATTTGAAAGATCCAGTAGAAAGTGCTTCTTTGCTTCTTAGTAATGTGACTTAGAAACCTCTTCAATATAGTTCAGATTGCCAGCTAGGGAGTTCACAGCTTTGCTACAGACAGCGCAAGAGGACTTTTAAAGAATATTATGCATCTCTGCATTGTTGGAGCTGGTAATCTGGTATGCTCTCAACCAAAAAACTTTGTATCTCAACAGAGGTCCGAGATACAGTCACTTGGTATAGGAGTGAAAGTCTTTAAGTTCTTTGTGAAGTTCTACTGAGACCTGCTTAGGTTTGATGAGGATTTCTTAACAATGGAGTCTGAATCCATGTAAATCCTGCAAATGTGGTAATTTCCCCTTTATGTGGATGTGGGTGACATTTGTAGTTGTTTGTACGCTCTAGTATTTTGAAGTTTTTTTTGATTGGTGTGGAATGATGATTTAAAAGAGAGGAATCACATACCTTTGTGTTGGCAGTCTAGATCTTATTAAAGTTAGTTTTTGCACTGCCTTGCAATTTGCTTCTGTATTTGGATTAAAGCATTTGGTTTGAATAAATTTCCTCAATTTCGACAATGTATTATATAATTCATTTGATGAGAATTACAAAATTCAGTAAAAAGATACCGTAAAATGGAGGTATACCTGAAGATAGAAATTTAATTGCGTACTGATATATCTGAGAAATAAAAAACCAACAGATGAGGTCTGACTAGCAATAAATTTCCTTACTTTGAACAATAAGATTGTATGATACATATGATGAGAACTTTAAATTCAGTAAAAAACCCTGTAAAATGGGAGTTTACCTGAAGATAGAAAGTGTCAACTAATTTTATTGTGTACTGATATATGTGTGAAATAGAAAACCTACAGATTGAGGTCTGACTAACTTCACTTGGTGACACATTTCCTTTACCTGAACTTTTATCTTCCTGATATATTGGCAACTGATAGTTACCGCATATAAATGAGATATTCATGTTATTTCGATGCATATATTTGGTGTTTTTCCTACTTATATATATTTTACGCCGTTGTTATTTTCCATGAGCATATTTAAATTTCTGATACATAGGGATTGGAACAGTTGTTGCATATTACTCAGATTTTTTTCCTTTGTGTACATTTATACTAGGCCCTCTATACCTTAATGTTCTCTTGACCCCTGAATGATGAGGGCTCAGATTTACTACCTTGATGTCAAGTTCGACATCTAGATAAAGTGGTATCCATGATCTGTGAGTAATTGTGGATATCGAGGGTGTTCATTGTATCAGCTAGTCCAAAGGCACCTGGCTGGAACCTTTAGTCATTAGTACCAGAAGAAAAGATCGTGTACTTGGGCCTGGGTTGCATTCTATCCTTTATTCGTTTTCTATTCTTTTGAACTGCTCTAATCTGTCATCTTAGTTTATTATACTTTATGGCCCAAGTAGGTTTTTTTTTTTTTTTTTTTGATGAGTAATATGGCCCAAATAGTTTTAAGCTTCGAAATGCAATAAATTCACGAGTCTTTATGCTAGATATGATTCTAATTCTCTTGTAATAACCTGAATATACTTTCTATTACATTTTTTTTTTTTTTTTTTGATAAGTAAGAAATGATATAAAAAGCACTCAAACGGGGAGCGCAACCCAAGAACAAAAAGCCACTAAGGGCCAAGAGAAGCCAAAAAGTCTACTTTCTCGACAATAGAAGTACAGGAACGGCCCTCAACCCAACAAAACAAAGAAGAAATGATGCGATCCTTGATAGCCTCAATAGGAGATTCATTTCCTTCAAAGCAACGGCAATTCCGTTCAACCCAAATGATCCACCAAAGGCAAAGGGAAGCAGTCCTCCAGGAAAGTCGGGCCTATGGCTTCACCCAAACCACCCGCCAAATAGATAGCACCTCACGAACCGACCCCGGCATCACCCAGGGGACCCCAAACAGACCAAGAATAAGGCACCAACAATCATAAGTCACAGGGCAATGAAGAAGGAGATGATCAACAGATTCCGCATCCAGATTGCATAAGAAACACCGGTTAACCACATAGACACCCCTCAAACGCAAAGTGTCAAGAGTAAGAATGCGCCCCCAAGCAGCAGACCAAGTAAAGAAAGCAACCTTAAGGGGGGCTTTAGAGCGCCAAACCGCCTTCCAAGGAAAGCCCTCCACCACCTGAGGCATCAAACAACCATAAAAAGAAGACACCGAAAACATCCGTGAGGGGGAAGGAGACCAGATCAAAAAGTCCGACCCAAAACCCACAACCTGCCTGTATAAAAGCTCCAGAAAACCGCAAACCTCCTCAAGCTCCCAATCCTGAAAAGATCGCACAAACTGAACATCCCACACAAGCCTGCCGGTATCAAGATGATAACAGTCAGCTACTGAGGCAAGACGATCACGAGCAATCCTAAACAAACGAGGAAAAGAGACGGCAAAATCAATCCTAAGGGATTGATTTTGTGATTGTGAAATGATTCAAGGTATCCGTTGAAAGCTGTTAAAGTGATGCATACTGTGGCTCTGAGAGGACTGAGTCAAGTTTACCAATCAACACTACTCCTTCTGGTCAATTTATGGCCTATAAGGTGTGTATGATTGCAATGACAACTCATGGCTTGATTTTTTGTGTTACTTAATTTGTCCTGCACACGTGATAAAAACAGCCATTTTTCATTATGATGTGCTGAATAAGAGTTGAAAATGAGGATCTTTATCAAATGCTGTAAGTTGCCCAAGCACTATGAGTGAAATGTTTACTTTCCATGCAACCACAATGGCAAATACTCTTGCTACTCCCATCATTGTCTTCACAAGAACAGGGTCCATGGCTGTACTTTTTAAGTCATTATCGGCCTTGCTCAACAATCTTTGCCTTCACAAATGAGTAAGTCTGGGGTAGCATTATGATATGGATTACAGTTTTTAAATAGTTTTTTATTTTGATCTCTGATATTCCTTGTGCTTCTGATTGTGAATTTTTTTTAAGTAATATATATGTAGTGTCAAACTTCAAGGTATTACAATGATTGACTTGCTGAAATGTCATGCTTGTTAGGTTTCTTATTTCATGCTTCTAATTGTACTTCTTTGAAAACTTGTTTGCTTTGCTATCTGAATCTGAAACTTTTTAAGTCATAGAAGAGCAATAGCCAATTACATTAGAACACATTGAATGATGATTTTAATCTCTTTAGTATGATATGTTGTGTTAATTGACGTTCTTTTTGACATACTATGTTAATTGACTTTATTAACCCTCATTAATTTTTGGAGAATTGTAACTTTTTTTTTGTGAAGTTTGTAAGAAGACCCTCTCACCAGCAATGATAGGGGTCATCTCTTTATACCCCGTTCCCTACCCCTAGGACACCTTCCCTTTCCTAGGGGGTATCTAGTCCATCTTTCTTATGTTTCTTTCCATCCATTTTATTCCACCCTCACAAAATGAGGCACTTATCCATCGCCTGTGTGTGCACGGTTAGATATAAACGGCAGTGGTTTTGAGCTTGGTACCAGTTTTTTTTACCCTCATCCTAGATAGTGCAGGGGCAATGAAACAAAATGTCAGGATGCAACTGTTAGAATGGAAGCCACTGCACAACACAACCGGAAAAAAGAAAAAAGAGAATAAGCAATATACTAAAAATATTAGACATAGAAATCGTAGACTTGACTGTTCTCCCGTCACAGGTTTAGATTTCAAAGCAGATTACATTTATATTTTTAAAATTGAAGAATCCATACAAAGTGAAGGAGAGAATGATGATGGAAAGGCGGGGTAGGATGAACGCAAAAGCTAAAGGACATGCCTTTTCATTGTGAGTGGTAATTGTCTCTTTGAGGGAGGGGATTACTCGTTGTTATGACATTGCTACCTAATGACACTAATGGACAATTTACCTAGTGCTAATGGACAATTAAGTATCTGAGATGAAGTTTCTCTTATTCTGGATATTTCTTGAATATATATCTATACATATGTATATTTTTTGTATTAATATTTTCTAAATAAGTAAGTATCCATATATGTATATTTCTTTGCATGGAATGTTTTATTTTTGATGTGAGAAATGTGCTATTTTTATAAACATATTGATGCATGGGCAGGGAGAGAGTTAAGTGCTTGCTCTCTATCGTGGAGTGATGCCCATATATATGCCGTTTTCAGATGATGTAGAGGAGACATTTTCTCGAGCTCTAAAGTTGTTACTGGTTAGTGAGATCACATTAATATTTTTTTCCTTTTTGGTATATAAACCATAGGGGATCTTATTTTTTATATTTCTCTGTGGTAGCTCAAGGGTCTGGTGGAGGAGGGAGAACATGTAACTCTTGTGCAAAGTGGAGCTCAACCAATTTGGCGTGAGGATTCTACCCACCATATTCAAGTTCGTAAAATCCAAAGTTGATTAGTTTAGTTGAAAATTTTGAAGTATTTATGTTCTTTCTACCAGTGAATACAAAGAAGTTTTGTGATTATTCTATAATACTATGTTTTCTCTTTTGACAAATTTATGTAATTTGTGCAACACAAATACTAAGATCAGTGAACTCGCTCATTTTCTTGAGTCTATAGATGAGCTCCCAGTTTGATGAATGATGAACATTTTGGACTTGGTTGGCAAAAACCACCTCACTATGATACGATTACCGGAGGGAAAAAAAGCAGTGCAGTGTAATTGTATTCACATATCTATATCTATTTAATCTCATATTATGTACCCTGTTATTCTATCTTCTGTAGATAATGACTGTGATTTCAGATATCACAATTCCAATGCAGTGACTTCGCTGCAACATTCTTGACATAGATTTAATATAATAATATTATTCTTATTTCAAGTTTTTCCAAGGCAATCAGAGTATCTTTTGCCCATAGAATCATATTCCACTGCTTCATTTTTTTTTGACAATTGCACTGGCAGGGAAAATTGTGAAGTTGACAATTTCCTGAAAACTCTTGTTTGAATATAGGGTCCAAAGAAGAAATTTATTTTGCAAGAACAACTTTTTTTTTTTTCAAAAAAAAAACTCTTAAAAGTTTATTTAAAAAATAAAAAGAAATTCTATTAAATTAGGAAGAAAAACAATTTACGCAAAAGCAATTGAAGCTTGATCATACTATGACATTGATATGCAAACAAGCAGTAAGTATCCCCAAAACCTAAAGACTTAAAAGAGAAGTCTAAGCTGTTTGGAGGGATGAGTGATTAAGGCCCTGTTTGGTAACCAGTTTTTGCTGGTTTTGTCTTGGTTTGTTTTTGTTTTCAAAGACAAAATTTGTTTGGTGGGTTTGGTTTTTAAATTCAAAACCAAAACCACTTAAAACTTTGGTCTTGGATTTAGTTCAAAATAAAGTAAAACCAAGACAAAAAAAAAGTTGGTCTTTCTTGGTCTTAGCCCACAATTTTTGACTTTTCTTTCTTTTTTTTTCTCTCTCTCCTATATATATATATATATATAATTCATGTACTAAAATTAAAAAATAATATATATTAGTATATATAGAATAAACTTTATTTTTTTATTTTATAATAATATATATAAAATAATATTATTAAATATATATAAAAGTAATATATATATATAAATATATATAAAATTAAAAAATAATATATATTAATATATATAGAATAATATATATATTTTATTTTATCATAATATATATAAAATAATATTATTAAATATATATATAAAAATAATATATATATAAATATATATAAAATAATATATAAAATTAAAAGATAATATATATTAATATATATAGAATAATATATATTTTTTATTTTATAATAATATTATTAAAATAATAATATTAAATATATATATATTAAATATATAAATTCAAAAATAATATATATATATATAAAATAATATATAAAATTAAAAAATAATATATATTAATATATATAGAATAATATATATTTTTATTTTGTAATAATATATATAGAATAATATTATTAAACATATATATATAAATTCAAAAATAACATATATAAAATAATATATAAAATTAAAAAATAATATATATATAAAATAATATATAAAATTCAAAAATAATATATATTAATAATATATAGAATAATATATATTTTTTATTTTATAATAATATTATTAAATATATATATTAAATATATATAAAAATAATATATATTAATATATATTTTTTATTTTGTAATAATATATATAAAATAATATTATTAAATATATATATAAAATAATATTATTAAAGATATATAAATTAAAAAATAATGTATATATAAATAATATATCGAATAATATATATTATTATTTTATAATAATATATATAAAATAATATTAAATATATATAATAATATATAAATTAAAAAATAATATATATATATATATAAATATATATAAAATAAAAAAATAATATATATTAATAATATATAGAATAATATATATTATTATTTTATAATAATATATAAAATAATTTTATTAAATATATATATATATATATATATATATAATATTATTAAAAATATATAATATATTTGTTGGCCTTAAGATTTTAATCTAAGGACAATTCCGTAATTTTGATGATAACTAATCATTAATGATGTATTTGTACTAATGGTTACAATGAGTATTTGTCCAAGCTTGTAAAAACAAGAAAATCATACTATGGATCACGCGGACAAAAAGATCATGGCGATGCATTTAAAGCGAACGAACAAGAATATCAAATGCAAAAAGATTGAAGTTCAAAGATGATCAAGAGTAAAGAGATTGAAGCTTAAAGTTAATCATTTCAAAGAGGATCAACCACTACTTGAAGATTGGGTAGATAGGTTGGTGAGTGTTTAGATTTTAACTGTCAAAGTAATTATTTGAATTATTTTGAAGCTCTAGAAATCTAAAATCATTATGCATAAAACTATTTTTTGAAAACAAATAAATACCAAATTAATGAATTTGGGTTTGAGAATTAGCATTCAAAGTTTTGCAAATTAAATACAAAATATTTTGGAGACTCAGCTCACCCCATTTGCAAACTCAGCTCACCCTATTCTCATAAATTACAAATGCATAACTCAGCTCACCCCATTCAGGAACTCAGCTCACCCCAATCCCTGAATTGTTTTTCAACGGCTCTATTGCCTTTTCAAACGGCTCTATATGACTTTTTGTCATATTTTATGCCAAAAATGATGAAAATATTTGTTATAAAAGGACTTAAAACTCTCTTTACAAATTAACTCTTGCAATCTAAATCATACACTTTCATATACAAATTTGTATCATCATTCACATATTTTCAAGTCTAGAGCTTCAATTCTTGATTCAAATTCTTACTCTAGTCTTGTAAGCAATAGAGCTACAATTGTACAAATCAATCTTTGAGAGATATTTTATTGTACAAGATCATTGTATTCAAAGGGTTGGTGTGACCCAATTTTAGGCTAAGAGAGAGTGTTCTCTTAGTAAGGAGAAGTGGTGTGCTTCTTGTAAAGGTTTGCTCTTCACCCGTAAGGAGGAGTGGTAGGAGAAGTGGTGTGCTTCTTGTGAAGGTTTTGCTCTCCACCCGTAAGGAGAAGCCATAGTGGATTTGGGAAGTCTCAAGAGAACCTTGAGCCGAGGACGTAGGAATCAAGGGTATTCTGAACCTCGCTAAAATCGCTTGTCCAAGTATTTATATTTCTCTCTCTACTCTTATTTTGATTTATATTGCTTTATGTTTTTATATTAAATCATCTAGCATTGCAATTACATTTATCAAATAGAAATCGAATTAACCCCCCCCCCCCCCCCCCCCCCCCCCCCTTCTAGAGTCATTTATTGGGCAACAATTGGTATCAGAGCAAGGCTTTAAATTAAAGGCTTAATCACCTTAGAGAAAAGATCATGGCAAACAATGGTGTTACATATATAGAAGGTCAATCTAACAATAGACCCCCTTGGTTTGATGGTTCAAACTATAGTTATTGGAAAACTAGAATGATTGATTTTCTTCAAGCTATAGATTACCAAATATGGCAAGTCATTGAAGATGGACCATTTATTCCTATGAAAGAAATCGATGGCAAAAAGATGCCTAAGGAAGCAAAAGAGTGGGATGCGGATGAGCGTAAACTTATCTCTATTAATGCTAAGGCTAAAGTGAATTTAAATTGTGCAATTAGTCCAAATGAATTCAATAGGGTATCCACTTGCACAACCGCCAAAGAAATTTGGGATAAATTAGAAATAACATATGAAGGAACCTCACAAGTTCGTGAGTCGAAAATTGATTTACTTATGCATGAATATGAACTATTTCGCATGAAAGAAAATGAAAGCATTAATGATATGTTTTCTCGATTCACAAATATCTTGAATGGTTTGAAACATCTTGGTAGAACTATGACTAACTCGGATATTGCAAGAAAAGTTCTTAGAAGTCTTCCGGCCAAATGGGATGCCAAAACTACCGCCATCAAGGAATCTCATGACCTTACTAAACTCAACATTGATGAGCTACATGGTTCACTTCTCACGTGGGAGATGACTCTCAAATCTCGTCAAGAAGAGTCAAAACCAAAGAAAGGATTAGCTCTTCAAGCCGCCTTCAAAGAAGTGTTGATGGAGACCGATGATCTTGAAAATGATGAGGAAGAAATAGCTCGCATCACCCAAAGCTTCAAGAAATATCTTCAAAGAAAAGGTCTTCAAAGAAGGAATTCTACGAGAAAGGAAGAACTATCTAATGAGGCTACCAAAAGAGACACACCCACTTGCTATCATTGTGGAAAAGTGGGTCACTTCAAAGCCGATTGTTTCAAGCTTAAAAGCGAAAAGGAAAAGAACAAAAATAAGAAAGCTATGCAAGCTACATGGGAAGATGATGAATCCGACATTTCAAATAGTGACAATGAAGTGGAAGAAATGGCAAATCTTTGTCTAATGGCTTTTGATGACGAGGTATGTGATGACTCTCCTAATGATATTTTACCTTCTTATGATGATGTTGTAGATTCATATAATGAATTACAAGAAGCTTTTAAAGAACTTCATGATGAATTAAGGAAAATGGCATTAAAATGTGTTTCTCTTAAGAAAGAAAATAAATCTTTATCACTTGAGCTTTCTAGTTCTAAAGATGAAATCATTTCACTAAAAGAACAAAAAGAAAACTCTACTTCTTCAAATGATCTTATTTGTGAAAATGTTTTACTTAAAAAGACCATTGATGATCAAACGAACATATTAGCTAAATTTACAAAGGGAAAGGAAAATTTGGCTATTATGCTTGGAAGTCAAAGAAGTTCATTTTTCAAAGAAGGATTAGGATATGATCCATATCAAAAGGATGCTTGTTTATTAAAGAAAAGAAATCCTTTGCATAAAACATTCATCAAAAGTAATTTGACTCATTTAAGGTGTAATATTGCAAGAGAAATGGACATAGAATTTTTGAATGTTCAAAAAGGAATAAAAATACTATTAAGACAATTTGGGTTATCAAAGACACTTATGTTAAAATTTCTAACCCCAAAGGACCCAAGGATATTTGGGTACCAAAATTTGTCACCTAATTGTTTTTTAGGTTTGCTTGAAGTCCACCTCTTCCAAGAACAAATGATTCATTTATAGTGGATGCTCAAGACACATGACCAGAGACAAGTCGAAGTTCGGTACCATTTTCTTCGAGACCATGTCTCTAAAGGTAATATCGAACTCGTTTTTAACCGATGATCAACTTGCGGATATTTTTACAAAACTCCTTCAAGAGGATCAATTTAGTTTATCAAAAAAAAAAAAAAAAAAAAAGAAAGAAAGAAGGTTCAGTCAACCGAATTTAACTCAGCTATACTAAGTTTTTGTGTGCAAAACTTGTAAAGCTACTGACTTTTCCTTCTTAGCCGAGTCTTATCTCGGTTTCATCCGAATGTTTTGGGGAGCTTTCAATTAAAACACAGATTTTAGGGATTCCTCATTTTCGTCTTACACAGACTACCAGACCATCACCACATCCTTCAAAGCTCAAACATCATCTTCACCAAAACAACCCACCACCATCTTCATTTCGCACCACCACCCATCGCCGCACCAGCAAACCGCTGCTCTGTCTCTGTCTCTGCGAAAACTCGGCGACCAGTCACCAGGTCACCCACAACACCGCTCCATCTCGACCACCATAGTCGCACCACTGTGTAATCCCCAGCGCGCCGCCCGACCACCAGCTCCAACTTACTACCGCTGCTGTGTCTCTGCAACACCATCAGACGCAGCACCATCTCTGCCTCTCTCTCTCAACCGAGCTGGTCCACCATCGACCCGAACCACCTCGCGCCACCTCTGTGTTCGCCATCACGACCTCCACCGCTGCTCTGACCCTTCTGCGCCGAGTCGCCGACCTTCAACCAGGTAGCTGCTCCTCTAGTCTCTACAGCGGCGACCCATTTCCTCCGCCGCGAACCAGAGCCATCTACCGCCGCTTCTCACAATCGCGTCCGACGGCCCTGCTTTCTCCTCTACGACACCGCTGCTCTGTTCTTGCGACCGACCACCTCTGCTCCACCGCCCGTCGTGAACCATCACCAACTGTGGCTCTTCTCTACTGCACCTCTGATTCAATGGTAACATCATTTACTGTGATATATATATATATATATATCTCTATTTATACCTATATATTGTGGATTTCTAATCAAAATTCAGATTTTCTCATAAGGTATATTTTGTTGAATATTGGCAGAATTGAAAATTTTCAAATTGGGATTTTGTCTGTGGATTTCATTTATCCCATTGAGGCTTTCAGAAATTATATCAATTATTATTTGGGGATTTTGATTTTTGTCCATCTAAGTTGAAATTTTTAGAAATGGCAAATTTTTACTAAACTGAGAATATTGTCAAGATTGAGTTATTTTGCATGCTGGAAATTTATTCCGTATAATCCACTGAACTGAGAATATTTTCCCTACAAATCGTTTCTCATTGGGATTTAAACTTCTGAAATTGTTTGAAATATTGGGAGCAAAATTCTGAAATTACAGAATTTTTGTATTTTGGAGAATTGAATTACAGCTCTTATTTCATTCCCTCTCCTGTAATGAGTTTGTTTCAACCAATTTGATTCTCTACTCATGTTTAGACAGTTTAAACAAAAAAAAAAAAAATTAGCCTTGAACAAAAATTTGAGAATTTTGCAGAAATTAGGAACTGTCAAACATAAAGTTTATGAGCTGGAAAATTTCTCCTAGAATTTGAACTCATATAAATTTGGGATGTAGAGATTTCCGAAGATCTGAACATGAATTGTCAAAAGCTTTTAAGGAAAAATTGGAAATTTTGAAGCTTTGACAAATTCCTTTTGATTTTCTGAAAACTAGATTTTATTTTAAGTTTGTATTGGTAGAAAGGTCTTGATTTATTGATTCATTGTGTTGGTTTGGAACATTTGTTTTTGTGAAAATTTGGAAATTTTACTAACCACGGGCGACCTTGTAAATCACGAATTTTGGGACTTTCTCATAACCATTTGGGGTACAATTTTTAAGTACCGGAAGAATTGAAAATTCTTGTCTGCTTCAAACGTTTAAAATTCTGCACTACCTTGGACTTTTATTGGATGTGAAAGAAATCATTGTCTGAGATTGTTTTTACAAATTGAGGAACTTTGCTTTGGGAATTTTAGTCTTCATTTAAAACTGATGTGTGGCCATCCCTTATTGTACTTACCTTTTGGTGATTTGCACTTTATCAATGGAGTCTTCAACCTTAGGACTTTTTCAATCCAATTTGTGGTCATTTTTTTTTATTGAAAACATTTTTCAACACCTCGTGTTGATAGGACTGCTTTTTGGCTTTCCGCCCTTTTTGAGATGACAAAGGGGGAGAAGAAATGTGTGAATCTTTTGATAATGTATTTGATATGGTACTTATGATATGACTTTTAACATGCTTATGACAATGTGTTCCATGTGTTATGCCCGGTTTTAATTCTCAAGTTTTTGTCAAAACTTATGCATATTGACAGGGGGAGATAATGTTGACAGGGGAGAATTTTACAAAATTCAAACCTACATGCTACTTTTATACATTATCTCTATGTACACATTAATATTTTGTCATCATAAAAAAGGGGGAGATTGTTGGCCTTAAGATTTTAATCTAAGGACAATTCCGTAATTTTGATGATAACAAATCATTAATGATGTATTTGTACTAATGGTTACAATGAGTATTTGTCCAAGCTTGTAAAAACAGGAAAATCATACTATGGATCACACGGACAAAAAGATCATGGCGATGCATTTAAAGCGAACGAACAAGAATATCAAATGCAAAAAGATTGAAGTTCAAAGATGATCAAGAGTAAAGAGATTGAAGCTTAAAGTTAATCATTTCAAAGAGGATCAACCACTACTTGAAGATTGGGTAGATAGGTTGGTGAGTGTTTAGATTTTAACTGTCAAAGTAATTATTTGAATTATTTTGAAGCTCTAGAAATCTAAAATCATTATGCATAAAACTATTTTTTGAAAACAAATAAATACCAAATTAATGAATTTGGGTTTGAGAATTAGCATTCAAAGTTTTGCAAATTAAATACAAAATATTTTGGAGACTCAGCTCACCCCATTTGCAAACTCAGCTCACCCTATTCTCATAAATTACAAATGCATAACTCAGCTCACCCCATTCAGGAACTCAGCTCACCCCAATCCCTGAATTGTTTTTCAACGGCTCTATTGCCTTTTCAAACGGCTCTATATGACTTTTTGTCATATTTTATGCCAAAAATGATGAAAATATTTGTTATAAAAGGACTTAAAACTCTCTTTACAAATTAACTCTTGCAATCTAAATCATACACTTTCATATACAAATTTGTATCATCATTCACATATTTTCAAGTCTAGAGCTTCAATTCTTGATTCAAATTCTTACTCTAGTCTTGTAAGCAATAGAGCTACAATTGTACAAATCAATCTTTGAGAGATATTTTATTGTACAAGATCATTGTATTCAAAGGGTTGGTGTGACCCAATTTTAGGCTAAGAGAGAGTGTTCTCTTAGTAAGGAGAAGTGGTGTGCTTCTTGTAAAGGTTTGCTCTTCACCCGTAAGGAGGAGTGGTAGGAGAAGTGGTGTGCTTCTTGTGAAGGTTTTGCTCTCCACCCGTAAGGAGAAGCCATAGTGGATTTGGGAAGTCTCAAGAGAACCTTGAGCCGAGGACGTAGGAATCAAGGGTATTCTGAACCTCGCTAAAATCGCTTGTCCAAGTATTTATATTTCTCTCTCTACTCTTATTTTGATTTATATTGCTTTATGTTTTTATATTAAATCATCTAGCATTGCAATTACATTTATCAAATAGAAATCGAATTAAATTCCATTGTTTAGCAAAGACTCTATTCACCCCCCCCCCCCTCTAGAGTCATTTATTGGGCAACAATATTATATATATATATAATAATATATAAAGTTATATACATAAAATAATATATAAACTAATATATATATAAAGTTTTTGTTTTCTCAAACCAGACCAAAAAGACCAGACCGCTTACCAAACAGAGTTTTAGATTCAAGATAAGACTAGACAAGACCAGACAAAACTAGACAAGACAAAACTAGACAAACCCCTTTCCAAAAAGACCCTAAAGATCATATGTATTCATATATATCTATATTACTTAAAAAAGTACAAGCCCCCTCTAATATTTCTAAACTTTTTTTTTTCACATTTTAAATAAAAAAATTTTAAAAAAAAATTAAAGAGAGATTGTACCCTAATATGTAGAGGTGTGTTGCACTATGTGTGTTCCTAAAAGTACCAATTCAATTTGAAAGTTGTCTTGGTTGATGGAATCAATACATATCTTCACGTTAAATATATAACGGTCCCAACCCTGATTATATAAGTGAATAAAACGTGTCCTAGATTTTTTTTTAAAATTAGACATGCAGTGGACACTCGGTGGACATGCGTGTATCCGCGTGTTAGACATTTGGTGAGTCGGTTGATTCAATGAAAGATAGATGTCTTATAGAGTCGATAATTTAGTGAATTATATATGGAACTTCAACACCTCTAATCCAATATTTGGTTTTGAAGATACTTGAATATCTTTGTTCATTTTCATCTTATCAGAGGAATTGTAGTACTTATTCATTTATCCACTATTTGAAAAGGAACAAAATAATATCACACAGAGCTGAAGATTTGATATTTGTACCTTCCAATCTTTGTCTTCAATCAAGAAATTTTTCATAATATAACGAGAGAAAGAGAGACTAAGATGACGATTGTTGGAGGAGATGCATTTGATTCCTCGGATGGTAGTGGAATGAAGAATTTTGAACATGTCTGACATTTCATTTAACCTATTTGTTAATTTTTGTTTATAAGTTTATTTGGTTATCATTGTTGAAGTGATAAATAAAGTATTTACGTAATATAATATGTATATATAAAAATATATTTTTATATACGTGTCTGTGGCGTGTCGTGTCCTACTTTTTTTTTAAATTTGTCGCATCGCCGTGTCCGTGTTGATGCTTCATAGGTCGGAATCCATCATCCAATTTTACACGTATGAGGGTTGAAGATCCGGTTCCACTCTTACTTCTTTTCCTAAAGAGTTTTTATATGCAATTATGTTTTCTTATTCAGATTTATGCATTTGGAACCATTTTTATTTTTGATTAAGTTGTTTACATGTGGTATTAGAGTCAACATGGACTCTAATGCATAAATATATTTTAAGTATGAATTTTCTCGGTCTATTTCAAATATGATAAACGTGTATATGGATATGATAGAAATGTTTACTATTATTATATAAATTACCACAATAAAAAAATCTAGATATTTTTAATAAAACTTATAACAGTTTTAGACCATATGCCTAACGAAATTCACTTTCAATAATTAATTGACAATAAGGTGCTATAAAAAATAAATAATTATCATGAAATAATTTTACCAATTACTATATTTGTTGGAAAAATGCCGAAATAAAATTTGTTTTATATCTCATCATATATTTGAAGTTTTGCCCGCTCCCTAGACTCATTCCGAGCAGAACCTCACAACCATAAAAGTTCGAAAGAGAGATAGATATAGGAGTATATATCTATATATATATTGAGAAACAACAATGAATCAGAGATCATCGTGACCTAATTGATTCCCCAATGTTACTCGATTTTTGCCTTTCAAATTTCACTCTCATAATCGAACACGCTAGTGTCTTCGAGAGATAGATATAGGAGTATATATATATAGAGAGAGAAACAACTATCAATCAGAGATCATCGTGACCTAATTGATTCCCCAATGTCCCTCGAGTTTTGCCTTTCAAGAAATCTCTGAAGAACCACTCACTCTCATAATCGAACACGACGATAACATCTACTCTCTCTAGGGTTTGAGTGTCTTCTTCACAATCCTCCACCACCACCTGCTTTCTTGATCAGAAATTCAACTTCCGGCCTGAGAGAAAGAGCAATGTCGTACATTTTCAAGAATTTGATAGTAAATGTCCTCTCTCGAAACCATAGAGAGAGAGCGAGAAGGAGAGCACGCGCGAGACAGAGAGCAAGAACGAGAGCGCGAGCGAGAAGGAGAGAGCACGCGCGCAATATGAGAGCAGCAATGCCGGACCTTCCGGAGGATTTAATCATGGACGTCTTATCTCGACTTCCGGTCAAGACTCTCACACGACTCAGGTGCGTTTCTAGAGGATGGAATGCCCTAATTAATTCCCCAGGGTTCCTGAATATGCATATCAAACAATCCCTCGAAAAACACCTTACTCTTATCCTTGAAGTACCACATAACATCTACTCGCTAGGGTTTGCATCTCTTCATCACAATACTCCACCAGATTCTTTCGATTTAACCTTGCTTGATAGAAGATTTAGTGTTTTTAAACTAGCAGGTTGTTGCCGTGGCTTGCTATGTTTGTCTTATAAGGAATCTGGAAACCCCATTCTGATAAATCCTTTCACCAAGGAGTTCTTAAAACCACCTGGTGTGCCGCCGTTGGTTGAACCACTGGCTTTGCAAAACTCAGAAATGCGGCGTAGGTTTTACGGATTTGGCTATCATAACGGGGATTACAAAATTGTAAGAGTCACTGACTATATTCTTAATATGAGAAAAAAGGTCATGTTGGGCACTGATTTGGCAGTTTTTAGTGTAAGATTAAATACATGGACAAGGATTGGGGGTGATTTCCCCTATATTCTTAACCTGTTATCTGAGTCTTACGGGGTGCTGTTAAATGATGCTTTGCATTGGCTAGCTACTCGCCAGTACCCTAAACGTGGTGCAAAATCATTTCTGGTTGTCTTTAATTTCGCAAGTGAGGATATTGTGGAGGTGCAGCTCCCCAACGTCTCGATGGAACGTTACTCAAGTATAGGTCATTCGGGTGGCAAGTTGTTTTTGAGTGCTTTTGATGGGCAGAATAAGGTTGACTTGTGGGTTATGAGGGACTACATGGTTGAAGAGTCTTGGACTAGGATTTCTACGGATTTCTTGTTCAAGGCGAAGCGGCATATTTGGAATATGAGAATCGTGAGTTATCCAAACAGCACGACTAAAGTACTATTAACACTAATCAATGACCAACTTTGTTGGTTAGATTTGGAACGGGAACGAGTCATGAATCTTGACATTGGCATTAGATGCTTCGAAGCTGAGGGTTGCATCCCAACCCTTTCCATGCTTCCTTCTGCTCTCAGAAACCTTACTTTATAGAAGGTATGTTGGTTTTGTTTTATACTGCTTCAATTGATTTGCATTGCTTCTAAATTGACACAGACACACAGACACACACATGTATATACTGCCTGGGCAATAGTGGAAAGGTGTTTATATTTGAACTTATTCAGAAATAGATTTTATATGGCTTTGCTGTCTATAAGGTGCAAAAGTAGGACCAGCTTTTTAATTTTTCCAAGAAGATTTGGACAAAGGTAAAAGGACAAGTTAAACAAGAAAGAGAGGTGTTGGTGGAGTAAAGAAGTATAACAAATAATTAAACAAAAGTGGAAAAGCCATAGACATGATAGAAATGTAAATTACTAGAGGACTTGGAGATGTAAGAATTCAGATGTGAAACAAAGAATATTGCAAGTATAGCTAAGGAAAGCTCACTTCCTGTTTTATGTTAAAAGCTAGGGACAAAATCGGGCGAGCAAAATTTCTATAAATATAAGCAAAACATCGAGATTGATCAATACAAAACCAAAATGGATTTATTAAGGGCATAGATTATACTATTAGTCAAAGAGAGAGATTTATTGACTAGATGGCAGAGTTATATTCAAACCAACGAGGAATGCCCTGGAGAAGAAGCCAGATAAAATGAACTCATCTGGTTTGCAACATAACATAAAACGGGATCCGAACCCCCTTTGCTGCTGGTGGGTAGATGGATGACCCACTTAGGAAGATGGGATGTAATAAATCAGTATGCCCAGAGAACCATGTGAGAAGAAATAAAAGAAGGGATGTCACCTAGCACCTACTGAATCAGAAAATTTGGTAAATTGCAGTCCCAATATGGCCTTTGCCTATGCCCAATTTCCTTTTTTTTTTTCAAACCGAAGAGATAGGCAAAAACTTTTTATATGCGCCCTCCTGCTTGTGTGTGTATATATATATGTAACAGTAATATATTCTGCATGTCCATTGAAATGAGTCTTACGATAAAAATATATATTTTTATTATTGAAGAAATACCAAGGAAGGAATTCACAGTTTCTGATACCTAATTTGGATTCATGCAGGGAGATCAATAATGGAAGTTACATACGTGGATGATTAATTGAAAAATGTAGGAGTAAGCAATAGTACATACATATGATTTTTATAGATTTAGACTAAGTATATGGTAGGATCCCAACATATATAATTTGGTGGTCAGTATAGAACACAAATTCCCTTACAAACTATAAATACTATGCAAGATAAATATATAAATACAAAAATTGAAGATTGTATTGTGTGGTGAGACACTGAGTTTTGATATCAGTTCACAGTGTTGGAAAGTTTAAGATCATTTTCTATTTTTGTACAATTTGAAGGATGCAGGTTGTCGAAACTTGATGGCTAAATATTGTTTTTGGCTGTTCTGTTAATTAACATTATTCTGTACTTGTTGTGTAGGTCATGTCATATTTATATTTAGTTTTTGACTTAAGGTTAGATTTCAAGTTTCCCGCAGGTGGATCTTTAGTGTGATTTATTTTTTGGGGTGTAACAAACCAAAGTTGAACATCCCTCTGGCATACATTAAATATTAATCTTAAGAGGCTATCCCAGCTTTTTTAAGGAGTTATTACTATGTTCAAACTAGATGGGAGGTAATTGTAGTTTACCCATTTTCTGAACTATTAAGACTAACAAAGTTTATCTTGTAGGTATTAAAATTCTTAAAATCTTGAGCAATCTAACTGGTCTAGTTTTAACAAAGAATACTGATGCATGCTCCGACCATTATGACCGAAATATGAAGTATTGACTGGGTATACTGCGCCTGGTAATTCATGTATAATGACAGTGTATTTGCAATAATTTATTGATTTAATATCTTCCCTATTGAATGTAATACAGTTTCTAAGAATGGATATACAACAAGAAGCACAAGGGTGAGAAGTCTGCAGTATCGGTGTAATTTTGCTAGAATGGATAACGAGAAAGAAGACCTTAGATTTGTCATTCAAGGAGGAAGTAGACATTGTGGGATTGCTGATCCAACCATTTCGAAGGAAATAAGTGTAAATTTGTGGATTCGAATATTGTAAATTTCAATGTCTTTTGTAGTATTTTCCACTTGTACACATTGAATATGTCGTAGTGAACCAGGTAGTAGAGGGAATGCCTGGTTTTGAATGTTGTGTCTTTCTGTTTAGTTGTGGTAATTGATGGCAGTGTAAAGAACAAGTTGGTTCTCTCTCTCTCTCTCTCACACACACACACACATGTCAGTGCTTATGGTGCACAGGTGTGTTTTTGGCTTTAACTAAAGTTGCTGGAATTTACAGTCCTGTGAGTGCACCAGACTAAACTTTTGCACTGGTGCTCTTGTGCATTTAGTGAAAATTTTACATGTTTTCTTACCAGAATGTTAGATTTTCACTTTATCTGTAAATATTTTATTTTATATGTTAAATTTTAGTTTCATAAATTTAATTTTTATATTTTACTCCAATGGTTGTTAGGATCGCGATCAGATATGATTTTACGGTTCTACGATCCTATCACCCAAAACGATCGCGATCCCACAAAAATCGCTTATGGGGTAGGATCGCGATCCTATGAGTTATGATCCTACCGCCCAAAACGATCCCGACCCTACCCAAAACGATCCTACTATATGCATGCAATTTAGGACTTTTTAGGTGAAAAAATTAATTTTGGGTTGGGCTATCCATATAAAAGGGCCAAATTTTTTTTAAAGAGAAACAAAAGAATGCTTTTAAAACCCAAATTCAACTCAATCTATTTCTATTTCTATATATATCTATACTATTATAAAGTACAAGGTCCTTAAAATATTTCTATACATTATTTAATTATTTCAGAAAAAAGTATTGAATTATTTATTATTTAACATTTATTTTTATATTAATTGTTAAAAAACTCTTTTAATCTTCCCATTAAATATGTATATCTATCCATATTTACTACTTAACTATACTCGTTATCTAATAAAAACTAATAATCGGTCTAAACTTATTTTTTATTTATACTCATCTATACTTTTTGTATATATTTATTATTTATTATCTCTAATTTACATCTATGCATACTTAGTTTTAAAAGTGTAACTCTAATTGGTACTTCAAAAGACATAGACTAAAGAAATATATAGTAGTACTGTATGATAGGCCAAACTTATGTAATTTCTAAAAAGAAAAAAATAGGACTTAATTATTCTTATACAATTAGTTATTATGTTTAAAATGATTAAGAAATAATAATAATAATTAAAGTCTATCAATAATTATTTAATCCAAAAAATTAAAAAATCTAAGCCTTTATATTAATTATATAATAAAGCACAAAATCTATTTAAAAATAATAATGTATAAATTATTTGTGTAATGCTTCACAAAACCTATTTTAAAAGTGGTAATAAGTGTTCATCAGGACAATAAAAAAAATGAAGCAGAGATAAAATTTTCAAGATAAATTGACTGTTTTTTTATGAGTAATTAATTTTTTTTAGTGTCTTTTGATCAATATACGATCAATTTTCAATTTTTTGAATATCATACCCACAAAAGCAGTTCTAATGAGGTAAAAAAAAAAAAACAGAAAATAAAAGTAGGAAGAAAAGAAATTCTAAGGAGGTAATATTTGTAAAAAAAAAAAGAAAAAAAGAAGAAGAGAAAAATAGGAAGAAAACTAACCTGCCCACCTTATGGGAAAGTTAACTTTGGAGAAGTTGTATACAAATCTTAGATACAGTATATATATATAATACACAGAGTCATACTTATACACACAGAAGAAGCCATTAGCCATGGAGTCAGTGATGGAGACAGACGAAACCCCATCACCAAAAATATTCATCCCAGACGAATGGTCCGAGGCTGCGCAGTCAATAGCAAAGGGTGATTCTATCCCTCCTATAACCCTAATCTGTGGCCCCAAGAATAGCGGCAAGTCCACCTTCTCCCGCCATCTGATCAACCTTCTCCTTCTAAGGTTTCACACACTCTCTCTCTATACACGCACACATATACACACACAAATACAATTTAATTTGCGGTCCCCTTTTCCCCTAATTGTTCTTACATGGTCATGTCCAATTGGTGATTGCAAATTTAAAGGAATTCATACATACATATATATATATATACAGCTACTTTTATTTATATTATCAGTAAAAGTTAGCTTCCATAGTGAAATGGGTTCTATAAATTAACCTGATTGTAATGCAGCTACTCTTATTTAATAATTATATGTGATATGCCCTCTATAACCTATCTAGGGCTAACCCGAATGGGTTAGCTCAGTTGAGAGAAATCCTTATGCTTGGTAGCTCAGGAGTCAGGAGGCAGAAGTCTCATGTTTGATTTTCACAGTGTAGAAACAATTTGTTGGGTATAATGGCGTACATTGTCCCAGTTTTTCTGGGAGAGATTGCTTTGCTCAGTCTGTGGATTAGTGGGCCGAAGCTTTGGACATTGATTTAGGGTTATGTCGAAGTTGAAATTTTTGCAATTGAGAATGCAAAATAGACTAACATCAGCTGTGGGGTTTTGAGATTCTGGGAGGAATTTGCTGAACTTTGATGCTTATTTGAGCCTATTAGTAATACTGCCCTTTACATAATATATATTTATATATTTGTTAAGTGAAAAGTATTTCATTATCTGCACTGGGTTGTGAATTTTTTGTTTTGTGGAGGAGTTCTGAACTACGATTTTCTGATTATTTTGTATGACTTATTTGGATGAATACACTTTTAATTTCCTTATGAACATATGACTGACGTGTGGTGTTTGATACAAACCATTTTGCTTTAATTAAATCTGTTTTGTAATTGTATCAGATACAAAAAAGTAGCTTATTTGGAAACAGATGTTGGGCAGACAGAATTTACTCCTCCTGGTTGTCTGTCACTGACTATGATTGACGTGATAACTCCAGGTATCTGTCTGCACTGCAACCAATCTGGTTAATTTATTGCTTTTGAATTCTTTTATCCAGTGCCAGTTTTCTGTTGAAGTGGTTTATATTATCTGTGGCTAATCATTGCTCTCCTTTTATTTTATCTTAATTAGATTTAACAATGCGATGCCTGAAAACACCTGAGAGGTATGAATTCTGGAACTCATTTTGATCGGTCTGGATTGTATGTTATTTTGTGGAGCTTATAATACCATGTGAGTAATAACCACTGAAATACTTTAGTCCAAATAACTTTTCAAATAATATTTAATTGAACAGTATGGTGCACAGTGCATGGCTGGACGGTCAGGTTTCTGGTTCTCCGGTTTGAGTTTGAGAAATCACTTTGATCCAGTAAATACCTATTATCATTTGACATAGACCTTTATGACTATAGCTGTTGGTTTTTGATTTGTGGGCCAAGTGCATTTTCTTTTCTCACATCGCTTTTTGGTTGTTATCATTATATTGTTACTAGTATGCAAAAACTGCCTGATGGAAGCCCCTTTTGAAAGCGACATGACTCGTTTTGCTCTATATGTAGTGTGGATACTCTATCTTTTTGGCATTCATATTGTGTTTGTATTTCGGAAACCGTTGTGGATTGTGATTTATCTGAAATGTCCTTTCTGTAGTCGAAATTCTTTTGTTCTGCAATAGTTCGTACTTTAATTATTTCTAGTTTGTTTTGTTGGGTGGAGGGTCGGAATTGTAAATCTATAGGGGAGAAAATAGAATTTTTGGGTTCTCTTGGCCCCTAGGGGCTCTTTTGTACATGGGACGCACTCCCCGATTGAGTGCTTTTTCTTTTATAAAATACTTATAAAAAAAAAACTATCGGCATGGGCTGGGGGGAGGTTGTTTGCCAGATGAAAAACAATGACATTATCATTTATATACCACAATAGGGTTCCCTTCTCATGTTTAATTGCTGATGTTGAAGTTTACTTGATTTGTCAGCAGTCAATTTGACCCAGCATTGGTGGTTGCTAGAGTAGAGTTTTCCAATGGCTAAAGAAGGGAATGCAATTATGAGATGTTAAAAGTCGTAGCTTTTAAGTATAGATTGCTTAGGGAATGAAACTTTTCTGGGTGTTTTATAATAATTTATTAATCAGTAACATTTTTGTTTATTTATTTATTTTTATTTTTGGGAGTGTAGTTAGTATAATAGAAATAGGCATCTGTAGATGCATATGTTATCAAAAACTATTACTGATGATATAATAACAAGTGTGTACAGGCAATTTGAATACTGGGTAATGGCATTTTTTGGTTTCTTTCTTTTGATTTTCCCCTTCCAATTCATTCTTAGTTTTTGCCCTGTCATCTATTTTGAGGAAAATTTTCCTCTAGTAAAACCCATCGGGAAAATTTGATCCTTAATGGGCATTTTCTTGCTCTCTGTAATTATTGGTCATTAGGCAGTTGACTGTGGTTATTGATCTGAAGATTTGGTCCTCAGAATTTGACATGGAATGTTGCTACGTCAAGTTGACTTGTGATTTCTTAAAATCTTCTGTGTGCTATAATTAACTTGGGCTAAAAGAGACAAACTCATTACTTTCGTCTGATTTAGTGCAATATAATCTGCAATACTGGAAGCTGATTAATTCATATGGCATAATTTTGCAATTTGATATTCAAGGCTTTTGCAAGGTGTGACAGTTTCTTGTATCACCTGGATATACATAATTCTTATATGATGATACATCTATCAAATACTGGCATACTCATGCCTGTCATACTTTTTGAAGAATGTACTAAATTTGACAACTTTTTTAGAGAAAATTTGCTCAGAAATAAAATTATCATGCCTCTGAAGGTAATTTTCCCTAGAAAAATTTCGTTGCAGATGCTTCTTCTATGGTGATATTTCCTCCAAAAGGGATCCAACAACATACTTGAAATATATATATGCCATATATGATTACTATTGGAAAGAGTACTGCATGTTTAAGAAGAGGAAAAGATCTGGTAATTCTGGATTGCCCCTTGTCATTAATACTCCCGGTTGGGTGAAAGGTATGCTTGATATATCCTTCTTCCTAGTATTTTTAATTGTGACAATTAAAAAGTCTGTGTCGGTCTCGTACAACTTGTGTGCTAGACATTCTTAGCTTGATTTTTTTATTTGTTACACCAATTTATCTGTAGTGTTCCTATTTGCTGTGTACCAGGAATTGGCTATGATGTATTGGTGGATATGTTAAAGTATATTGCTCCTACTCATGTAGTTAAGATATGCATATCTGCTGAGAGTAAGAATTTACCAACTGGGGCATTCTGGTTAGACGAGGGAGATGACGTTGCAGCGACTCTATTCGAGGTTAATTCAGCTCGTCAAGATTCTTTAAAGAGAACGTATGTATCTTAGCTATCTCCATATATGATTTGGATCTCTTACTTCCTAATTTTTGTTTGTTTGTTTGTGTGTGTGTGTGTTTTCTAATTATTTTTCCTCCTTAAAATTGTCAAATATTTTGTCATTGGTAGAAACATGTCGGGTTTGGCAAATGTTGACCACCACCTATATTTTTTCATTGTTTTGCCTGAATTTAATCTGCTTCATGTCAATGGTGATCTTTATCTAGAAGTGGACTGTACTAGGGGCATCAGTTTGTATGAAAGCACAATATTCTACGTTTGTTAATTGTATATTTTTTTAGCAACAGATAGATTATTTAAACGTGTATCTATTTGTAGTCTGATTTGATTCTATATTGCATCTTATTTTGATTGTCATGGTCATTAAATTGTGTAAAAGTAAAAAAAAGAAGCAGTTACTGCTTATTTGCTTCTGCTATTCAATATATGTTCAAATTTTAGTAAACAACATTTGATTTTGGACGATGATCTCTTCTTACTTATTCCACTTTTCTTTTGCAGGGTGTTAATAGCAAAGAATTCACGTCTTTTGCGTGATGAGCATATAGTGGCTTATTTCAAGCAGTGCTTTCCGATTGACTTGGATGTCACCTATAACAAGGCTCTTGCTAATGCATTGGCCTCTCATCCTCCGTATGAAATCTCAATATCCAGTGTCAAGATTAAACATCTCCATTGTCAGGTAAGGTCAGCGAAAATAACTGCTTCAATATAGGTTGAGGAATGATAATGTTTTGGTTCATTTTACAAGAAATGGACCAAATGGTCTTGATATAGTCAATCCACTTGTGTCCACTTTAGGATTACCCAGGGCATAACAGGACAAATTTTCAACAGTTATACTTTCTCTAATAATGTGTTTGTACATTGTTGCTTTTACTTTTTCAGCCATATGTAGGGAAGATGACTTTCTCCTAATAAAATACTTTATGCTAGGTCCCAGCTGCTGAAACTTTGTACAGTTTAAATGCAACCATTGTCGGCTTGGCGGTTAGTTCTGAAGATTCTGACCATTTGCCTTCATGTGTTGGTCTGGGTAGGTTACTTCTACACACACTCTAGTCCCTCGCCTGTATGCGTTTGTAAGTTGTTCTGTTCTATATGGTATGGCACCTTGGTATTCTTTGCAGTCATGGTAAGTTGTGAAAATGTGATACTGCCTTGTTTATTCATTTATTTTTTGCATTGCGAGTCTAATCTTTTGCTTTTATCCATCAAAGAAATTTTAAATTGTTGGAAGTCTCCTTCGAATATAGATTGCATAACAATTTAGTTACTGCTGATTGAAACTGATGTTTGAACTTCCTTTAGTTTTAATGGGAACTAGATATTTAAGTACTCTTTAAGTTTCATAATTGCGGTCTATCACTTCATCTTCCAAATCCCTCTACGTCTTAATATTTATTTTAGTTTCTATTTTGGAAGACTGGGGTGGTATATATTAATGGTGCCATAAATATCCAATCATATATGACATACCTCTGCATAATGATTCAGAGCTTGAGTTCCACATCGTCACTGTGAGGTCCGGGTGAGCATCAAATCTATATGTTTGAGGGAGTTGCTCACTTTCATGGGGTGTCAAATAATAGCCGGTGCGAGTTGTGGTGTTTTGCTAATATTGGTTTACGTGCAATGAATAATAAATAAGATCATTGTTTTCAAAGTTTTCCATCCTGTTTCTGTAGATATTTTTATTGAAGAATACTTGGACCTGTCTTGGTGGAAAATGATTTCCCCTAAATGATCGAACATGTTTTTCTATCACATGTTGGTTTTATACTGGAAATGTTTCCTTGTGCTTCAGCGAACTAATATTTTTATTATAATAAGTGAATTCTAAAGTTTACTTTCAATGCATGGAAGTATATTTTCACTTTGAATTTGTATCCTTTTACTTATCAAAAGAAAAAACACATTTATTTTTAGTGGAAAGGATATGATTGCAATTATTTATTGGAACATGGCATTTGATGTTCTTCTCTTAATTTTTGATTCATTGTGAACCAGGGATTGTGAGAGGCATCGACACTCTGAAACATTTACTCTACATCATTACCCCTGTTCCTCAGAGCATTCTGGAGAATGTTGATCTTATATTACAGGGGTTTATCCAAATTCCTCCTAGTTTGTTGCAGGTGACAAATCTTCTCCCACTGTAAAATCTGTTTCTTGAAAGCTCACTCATTCTTGTGTTATTCTCTTGGATTTCCTAGTAATACTTTATGCTCTCATCGATCAGTTCACTCTCACATTATTGGATGTTATTGTTGGTAATACATGGTTAGAGTGTTGTATAAAGCATTTTAAAAAGCATCAGAAGACTGGCACACTGGGTCTTGTTAGTGTCACTGGTGGCTAAAGGCTGGAAAAATAACAAATTAACAGTGGGCAGGAATGTTCTAGCCTTTCTCATACTATTGATTAGTTTGATACATTAATTAGTAGTGGAATAGAATATTGAAGGGCTTCTTGAGGATGTGGATTAGAAATAAATAATGGACTTACTAGAATGGACTGCCAATTTCTAGGGTAAGTTATGGAATGGATTTTCCTTAAAAAGGGAATTGACAATTCCAGCCTTAAAATCCATACGAAACAAAAGAAATACATAGGCATTTCATTCCATTCCATGTAAGAAACGCAGCCCTAGTCTATTGATGTTCTTTGATTCACTACTACCTGCTGGTTCCACTCGTCGTCATATGCAGTTCCACTTGATTCTTGAACACTTGAACCCTCAAATTCTGTCATTGCTTATTGGCAATGCAGTCTCAATCCCTGAGTCTGTCTTCTCTCTGAACCATGGTTAATGACCTAGTTTACCACAAGAACTACACGTTCACGAGTAAGATTGTGACACGAAGATGAGAAGTTGCTATTGTTCTGCCTTCAGCAGTTGATTAGATTCTTGTCCAACTTATCAAACAACTGTTTACATAATGATAATAAAGCTCATTAAATGTCTAGGAGATATAAAATAGATCACATACACTCATCACCATAGAAACCTTTATATTGTTTTTGGGAAATGTTATAGTTGTAAAATCAATTTAGAAATATTTTTGGAATTAAAAAACTCAAATGTCTGACCATCAGTCATACATGCATCACTGCTTGAACTCTACTTGTGTCGGCAGCTATCTGTTTGTAGAGGTTTGTAGCTAACTTCAGAAAGTATCCGAAGTTGAAACTAACAAGTTATAGACACTCGAAGCCATTTATGCTACAGAGAACAATATATATATATATCTTGAATTACACCAAATCAAACCGAGTTGGGGTTTAATTTTTCGAATTTTTTACCTTTAACCTGTTGCTTACTATCATCATTTAATTACCATCCATTTTTCACCAAAAAATGTCCTTTTTTGATGGACACAATCGTAATCATTTTCCAAGGTAAATCATCATGGCATTTTGACCAAAACTGAACCCAAAAATAAGAAGTTACTTCAGAACTGCATTTTGTTTTGACAAATATGCCAACATGATGATCATTACCAGGGTATCTGCTGTGAAATTTTCTTCTTTGTGTGCGCTTTCTAGTAATCTTTGGCTTTATTTAGTGTGATGGGATTACAGGGTCCCGGAATGGATTCCAGGAGATAAATAATATGATTATTTTTGACTATATATACAGTATTGAAAATGCATCCCATAATACTTGGAAATGGAAACAAACAGTTTCTTCTATAACTTTGAACTGACATTTAACAGGCTGTCCGGCTTCACTCATCTCATAAATATATTGGCATATCGCAGGACGAAAAAAGTTTTACCATATAGTCAACCTCTTACTGGCCTATAACTAACTGCTTTAAAATTTTCTTCTCTACCTTTCTTATTTTCCTGTTTTCCTATTTTCCTGTCAAATATAACTTGGTATATTTGTCACCATCCCCCTTATTGAGACAGTTGAATTCTTTTCAGGTGCAAGGATGCATTTCGCCTTACATGTCTGCGAATGTTTTGCCTAGGGCTGCAAACAAACAGAGCGCTCGACAAGCTACTCGAGGCTCGACTCGCTAAGAGCTCGGCTCGTGTTCGTTTGATAGCTAAACGAGCCGAGCTCGAGCTTGATTTATAGCTCGTTTATTAAACGAGCCGAGCTCAAACATTCATGAGCTCGGCTCATTTGTTCGCGAACATATGTTCGAGAACATGTTCATGAACATGTTCGCGAATACGTTCGTGAACTTATGTTCGTGAAAATGTTCATGAGTATATTCGCGAACATACTCGTAATCGAAGCTCCCAATCATGTTCGCGAACAGACTCGTAATTATTAATTTATTAGATAAAAAAATGTTAAAAACAATAATATTAGGCTTTACATTATTCCAAAAAGTCATAAACTACTTTTCCTTCTTTTGAGTATTGGTTTTTGGAATTATGCTCTTTTTCCCTTTTTGAGATTTTGGCTTTTTTTTTTTGTGCTCCTTCACCAAGTTAAGCTCAAATTCATACATCTAAAATTCCTCTCATATGGTCATAATATCTTACTTTATAGTAAATAATTATCAAACTAAATCATACTATTGAGAATTTTATCAATTCCACTCAATTGAATTCAATTAAACTGTTTTGAATTATGGATTTACTCAATTTCACTCAATTGAAGTTAATTTCACTACTTTAAATTGAAAATTTTGTCAATTGAACTTAATTTCACTCAATTTTACTATTTTGAATTGAGATTTTATCAATTTCACTCAATTTAATTAAATTAAACTACTTTAAATTTGGGATTTACTCAATATAAGTTAATTTCACTACATTGAATTGAGAATTTTATCAATTTCACTCAATTAAACTACTTTGAATTGTGGATTTACTCAATTGAAGTCAATTTCATTACATTTGAATTAGGGATTTTGTCAATTGAACTTAATTTCATTACTTTGAATTGAGAAATTTATTAATTGAACTCAATTAAATTACTTTGAATTGTGGATTTACTCAATTTCACTCAATTTCATTACATTGAATTAGGGATTTTGTCAATTTAATTTAATTTCATTCAATTTCACTACGTTGAATTGGGGATTTTATCAATTCTACTCAATTGAACTCAATTAAACTACTTTGAATTGGGGATTTACTGAATTCACTAATTGAAGTCAATTTCATTACTTTGAATTGGTGATTTACTCAATTGAAGTCAATTTCACTACATTGAATTGAGAATTTCGTCGATTGAACTTAATTTCATTACTTTGAATTGATGATTTTTTTTATTTATTAATTTCACTCAATTTAATTCAATTAAACTACTTTAAATTTGGGATTTACTCAATTGAACTACTTTGAATTGAGAATTTACTCAATTTCACTTAATTGAAGTCAATTTCATTATTTTGAATTCGGGGTTTTGTCAAATGAATTTAATTGCACTCAATTAAATTCAATTACACTACTTTGAATTATGGATTTACTGAATCTCACTAATTGAAGTGAAATTCACTACTTTGAATTGAGAATTTCACTCAATAGAAACCAATTTCAATACTTTGAATTGAGAATTTACTCAATTAAACTTAATTTAATCAATTAGACTACTTTGAATTGAGGTTTTTAACAATTCCACTCAATTAAACTAATTTGATACATTATATTTTTCAAATCAAAGTATGATTTTTCTTCAATTAATTATAAAAGCGTGAATCCTTTATATTATATTGAAAATTTTAAAAATATTTTTTTAAACAAAAAATTAATTAACAATTTATTTTATAATAAATTTATTATTCACAAATATTGACAAATTAACTTCACTCTTTGATTTATTTAGGTTGCCAATTTTGTTTAACTTCTATTTTAGTTTTCTTTGAGTTTGTAATTATCAATCAAGACTTTTTTTTTTTTTTTTACCATCCTCAAACCTTATTAATTTTTCTCTTTTGCAAGAAATTCATTTTTGGAACAATAAAAAGTATGATTATATATATATGTATATATATATTTTAGAAATTGTGACTATATAAATTTTTATAACAAATTATTAGAAAATTTTATAATATTAAAAAAATTTATTGTATTTCGTACGGACAAATTTCATAGCAAATAATAATTTTTACCACCAAATTTGATTTTCGTAATTAATTTCCTTCTATTTGCTACGAAATAATTTCGTAGCAAATAATTATGTTTACTACAAAATTGAATATTCGTGGTAAAAAAAAATTCAAAATTCAAAATCACTCTATTATTTTGAAACTCCCCCTTATTTTTCCCTCTATGCATAAATTATATATTTTAGATATATATATTATTTTCTATAATATAGATGTCAAATGATTTTTGTTTTTTTGGTAAATAAATAAATTTAATAAACCAAGGAGAATACAGAAAATAAGAGGGGAAAAAGCAAAGCCCTAAAACAGAAATAAATACACAAAATTAATGCTCACCTAACATTTCCCAACTTAGGTCAAACACGCCCAATTCATTTACAATTTAATCAACTCACTCAAACCCTATCCTTTGTACTAAATCGCCTTTGAATCCATTAATCATCCATCATCCAATACCCAATCTTCAAGATCATGATGTTGATGGCACTCCAGGCTTATGCCAGAGTTGGACTTCTCGAAAACCCTAGCGACGTCTACTTCGGCCGCACCATCTCCTTCACCCTCGCCAACTTCTCCGTCGCCGTGCGATTGGAGCCTTCGCGCGAACTCGTCATCGTCCCTCACCCCACTCACGATCTCGTCAACTTCAAATCCCTCGATCACCTCGTACAAATTTTATCTCTTTATCCATACCTATATATATATATCATATACATAAATTCGTTTCATTTAATGAAATGAATAAATGTGTAGAATTGTGTTTTGTTAACCTTCTTGATCTGAGGTTTGGATTTCATATATGAAGATATAGATCTAATTTTATTTTATATTGATGAACTGAAGTTCAACAGAATTCTTGTTTAGCACCAATTTGACTTAATTTTTTATTTATAATTTTAGGAATGCACTTTTTCAGGAAAAAAAATCCGTACCTCAATGTGGCTACATTTAGCCCTAAGTTCTTTCAATTTGGTGTTTTTTAGTTGATTTTCATTTCAATGTGATTGGCCTTAATTTCAAGTGTTTTGGTTATAATTTTTCTTCCCCGGTTGATATTTAGTTTCAATATGATTCCTTTCATTTATACTTTTTGATTAAATTTTGTCATTAATCTGCTGCTGTTGGTCTCACTTTTTCAAAACGTTTTAGTCTTTGGAATTATTTATTTTGGCAAAGGATTGAAGCTTGCTTGATATCATAAGCTTGAAAGAGTCAATTTGTTATCAAGCTCAAGCTCGAGCTCGGCTCGTCGAGCTAACGAGCCGAGCTCGAGTTTGCTAATTTAGGTTTGAGCCGAGCTCGAACAGCAACATGTGAGCTCGAGCTTGAGATTGAACACTCTTCTAAACAAGTCGAGCTGAGCTCGAACAAGCCACTACTCGGCTCGGCTCGTTTACAGTCCTAGTTTTGCCTACAAGCTGCAGGTCCTAGTTGCTGACAAAGGAGATTTTCTTATACAGTCTCCTTAAGAGTTAGTTAACTAACTGGATCCCAAAGGTTACTTAGTGCGCAATTTTGTTATTTACCATATTTTCATAATTTATCAAAACATATTGTATCCACGATCTGCCGTCGAGATATCAGTCGCAGTCGCCATAACAGTGACTCCGGAAATATCAATGTTAAATGTGAGTATCGGTGGCAGTCACAATAACGGTGTTGCGAACCGAGCAATACTTCGCATTCCGTCCAATATGACAAACCTCGATGGTTTCAAAATTCTCGTGTACGAAACACACAGCAGCACTTGCACTACTGCCAGTTAGACATACCAGCAACTGTTGAGCTTGTGTGAATAATTTACAGGATGATGATGTAAACAGGAATTGTTTGTCTTCAGTGGGTGGTTTGACTATAAATCCCTTCCATTGTATTCTGATATATGCAATTTTGTTGGTCTTGCAGAGTTACTGTAGTTGGTATGCCTAGTGAGAGCAAATATTTGTCAATTATCAGCCTGTAGAAGCACAAAAGCATGTACTACATACTTCAACCCTCTAGATGTATGATATGTTCCAAGATTTGTAGTTCTAGTACCTGGAAAACTTTTGCTTTTTGAAATACTGTTGATGCAATTTTTTTTTTTTTTTTTTCCAGTTTGGGGTATGTTTCAAAACTCTACTAGTTTTCTCTCTCTCTCTCTCTCTCTCTCTCTCTCTCTCACACACACACACACACACACACACACACACACACACACGCATTTGGCAAGCACAATGTAAGTTTTTGTAAGCTAAATGGTTGTGATGGTGGAACCAAGTTTGGAGCAGCAGATGAAGTAATTGGCACTTCAAAACACCTAAAATTGGAGTAGAAGCCAAGTTTGGAGCTGTGTCTGTCTGTTAAACTGTCCTCCCATTGGCTGTATGGTTGTTGGTTAATTGTATTAGAATTATGTTTCTTGACCAAGGCCTGGTTTCAGAACTTTTAGCTTGGAACGTAATTTACGTCTGATATATATATATATATATATATATATTAACTCTCACGTATTGAATTATATTTGCTGATATTAACATTTCTTATTCTCTGATTTCTTTCTTGAGTGTAAGCATATTTCGAATTTAATGACTGCATTTTTGTCATTATTAAATTTTCCTATTTCAAATTTGTGTATGGAATCTGAATCATTTAAAAATTTCCTATTCATGCAAAATTCACCAAATTAAAAAGTTTGAGTAAGAATAAGTGAATGTTCTACAACTATAAATTGGTAGCCCAATTTTACCCCCACCAAATCCAGTATGGATGCCCAAGACTGGTAGCCAAGTGCCATCACTGCTGGACTTTTTCTTAGAGGGTCCAAAAGTCATTTTATCCCTATAAAGTTATTTCTCTAAACGACAACGTATTTGCTCTGTCTTAATTCATTAGAGAGTGCACGATTGACCGTTAATTCAGGTAAATTATTTGCCTAACAACCTCATATTTTCTATATATCGCAAAACTAACACTGACATCCAATTTTTTCAACCTTCGTATTCCACAACAATCTCTCTCTCTCCTTCATACACATAAAACCACAGAGAGAGAGAGAGAGAGGTCATGGTCTCGGTCTAATTCTTCCTTACCAAGGTCATGATCTGTCTCATTTTCCCCCCTAAACTTTGATCCCTCCATCTCAATCTCTTCAATTCAATACCCACTTCAATTTTTCCATATATATGCACATATATACATAAAGGACGGAAATTTTGGTAGTTGTTAGATTTGGGTACATTTCTAATGGCCTCGAGATCATTCAAGTGCTTTGTTGAGCAAGAGTTAGGGAAGTTTCCACATTTCTTGATTTACGCCGTCCTCGAATGGGTGATGATAGTTTTGCTATTCTTTATCGGGTTTCTAGCATTTCTCTCCAACGAATTCGCCAAGTTCTTCGAATTGCGTTTGCCGTGCTTGCTCTGCACCAGAATTGACCATCTTCTGGTTCACAAAAACCCTGACTTTTACTACAATGACACAATGTGTGAAGCTCACAAGAAGGACCTTTCGTCGCTCGCCTATTGCCACGTCCACCGCAAGCTCTCGGACATTTGGGGCATGTGCGAGGGGTGTCTCCTTTCGTTCTCAGCCGAGAAAGAGGCTGATCGCGACACGAGGTCCCTAGTTGGGATTCTGCACAAGGACTTTGATGGCATTGTGGAGGATGATCACAAGTTGCAATGGAAATCCGGGAGGACGGACGATTTTCTTCAAGTTGAGAGGAATGGTTGTGGTGTTTGTAGGTGTTCTTGTTGTGGGGAGCCCCTCAAGATGAGGGCCTCTTCGAGGAGTGCTATGACTCGCAGTTCGTCGATCAATGCCAGCCTTCTTTCTCAAGCGCCAGCTCCATCTCCGCGAACGCCAATTCTGGCATGGAAACATGAGGAACTACGGCATCTAGAGCTGCCCCACATTCGTTATACGGAGCTCAAGTTCATCTCGGATAATGACTCAGAGTTTCCAGAGGAGGAAGATGATAACCAATGTGAGTTCATGATTCAAGTTCATCACTAAAATTATTTTTTTCCCAAAGTTATACATGATTGTTAGCTAAAGTACTTGCAGAAGACTTGCCATACAGACATATATATATGTATATCATGTAGTATTAACAAGTGGGGAAAATCCAAGTGTTTGAGCAAATGCATAATATACATGTCACATTGATCATGAATAAATGCAAATATTGGGAGTTACCATTAGATAAGGATTGTAGTGCATGAAATATGACAATTGCTTTACTGTTTCAAGGCTTGCATTAGTTACAATGCTAAGTACTCCAGAACAGATAATCTCTTTTTACAATGGCACTGCTTAATTTTCAAAGCAGTTCATCGTGGCAATGACGGTGTGTTTGATATTATGTAGCGACGAAGGAAGAGAACAAAGCCGTCACTGCACCATTGCTTCCAGACCCTGAGGAGATGACCCCTAGTTATACCAGAGGAAACAAGTTTTTCGGCATCCCACTTTCGGATTCAGCTGCAGCAAGTCCTAGGTGGTCTACTAGGATTCCCAGGAAACTGCAAATCGAGAAGTCAGATTTCCTTTTGGACTCAACAGACGTTAATGCGACAAATGAAGCAGACCGCGACTCCATTTTGCAACAATTGAAGAGACGAGTCCGATTGGATCGCAAGTCACTGATCGCATTGTATATGGAATTGGATGAAGAAAGAAGCGCCTCGGCTGTTGCAGCAAACAATGCAATGGCCATGATTACGCGGCTGCAAGCAGAGAAAGCCGCAGTTCAAATGGAGGCCTTACAGTATCAGAGAATGATGGAAGAGCAGGCTGAGTATGACCAAGAAGCCATACAAGTTATGAAGGATTTGTTCATCAAGAGAGAGGAGGAGGTCAAGGATTTAGAGGCTGAACTCGAGACTTATCGAGAAAAATATGGACTCATAAGGAAAATAAGCAGCGAGGAGTGCGTATTCGATGCTGAAGATTACCAGGAATTCAAGTCCCAGACTTTCTCAAGTGAATGCGGAAGCCCTAGAGAAGGGGATCATACTGCAGAAAATGGGCGTCAATCTGGGCTCTCCGGGCCGTTACAGGAAGAAAATGGAGGGACATTTGACGAATCATCGCTTGAATTTGAACGCGAGAGATCTTGTCTTCTTGGTCTGTTGATTGATTTGGAGAAAAAAATTAATCTCTCTTCGGGTGATGGGCCTCATTCTTCACCGTCTAACAACGCTGACATTACTAAGCATGAACATAAAAACACATTAATTGAGGCTGACCTTAAGAGAGAGATGTCTCAAATTAAGGAGAGATTGAGAGCCATTGAAGCAGATAGTGGATTTTTGAAACATACTGCTATGACAGTTCAAAAGGGTGGTGAAGGGACAAAGCTCTTGACAGAGATAGCTCAGCATCTACGGAATCTTAGGAACTCGGTGAAAGTGCCTCCACAGGAAATGAATGCTTGAGTTTCATCCTCATTCTTTTTAAGGTACATGCCTTTTTAAGTACTGTCTCTTCTATATATATATATGTGTGTGTGTGTATCGTCGCGATGGTGACACTAACAAACAGAATGCAGTAGGCCTACATAAGCAGGATCTCCTCTGAATCTCTTCTGTACTTTGAAGGGCCTTTAGATAGCATCGTGTTGAACACGTAATGTTAGTTGATTGTCCATATTTATTGCAAGCATGCAAAGCTAATGGACTATGTAAAAACTGTATATAATTACACTGAAGACCTTTAGTGGTACTAATTGCATGTAATACCTCAAAAGCAAGAGGCTTTGGCTTCTTTTTCACAAAGCTTAATCTTGTTATCGCATACACAAATAGGTACGTGTGTGTATAAGGTTTTGTTTCAATAGGTCGCAACAAGTTGCTTGCAGGTGTTTTGCTTGCTAATGTGAATTCCGTCTTTCATGTTCCACACTATTTTACTTCTTCAAACTATACGTTTTCATTCACATGGCTTAATATCATGTTCTACAATATACTAACTAAAACAGGATTCATATAATTTTTTGCTTGCAGTTTCTCTTTTCCATTTCCTTTTCGTAGTAGGGTGTACATAGAATTTTCCATGTTGGAGAGAAAGAAAGAGACTTGAAATCTCAGCTTAATTTGAAGCTTCATGGAGCTCTGGGTTCTTACTATCTCTTCTCCTTGTGGTAATATTTTCTCAAGAATCTTTTCCATTTCCTTTTCGTAATATGTTCACAGAGGTGAGCACACACACACACAAACCCCCTTATGCATTATGGTATTCATTATTGATGAACTTACTAGATTTTGCAGTTCATAGTATATAGCCAGTGATACAGTAGAAACTTCTAATGTGTGTCTGTTTTTTCAGTATTTCTTTAAATTTACTGAAATGATCGACTTCCCAAACCACAGTAAATAAATAAATAGATAAATAAAAGAACTTATGAAGAAAAGAAAAAGAAAAAACTTGGCTTTGGAATAATGCAGCTACATCTTGTGAAGACTTGTTCTCTCAACCAAAACTGAAAGAAAAAAAACAGATGCATTTTCTACAAAGGCAATTAAGATTCAATATGTAGGTAAAAAGTGAATGATATTTCATTTAACATATAATCCAAAAAAACAAGCAAAGAAAAATGTAGGCTATGTCGGCATTAAGTGAAATTTGGATGGCAGGGTGAGACAAGGCTCTCGAAATAAGGTACTGCCTCTTGAATCCAAATCAATCTTGGGGAATCTCTCAGTAAGAGATTCCTGAGAGATTGGTCCCTTATGCTGTATAGAAAAAAGTTTTGGGAGTCTGTAGGTGAGATGAGGGCATTATGATCATGTAAGATGATGACGGGATTTGAAATACAAGTTTGGTCCAGCCGCATTCCTTCAATACCCAAAGTCGATGACGGCAATATTTTGTTCGTATACATAAACACCCGCCAAGCAAATCCAAAAGGTGAGCATGAGGAGTGAGATCAGAAGGCCCCTCAAACTCAGAGAAAGTGTGGTCCGACAGAGAGAAAGCAATAATGTAGCTACAGAGGAGCTCGCCACGACGACATATCCAGTAGATAGATCCATTGAGCAGTGTCCCATAGTATTCATCTATATTAAACTCATCAACTTTAGCGAATGGGGCTTCAACCTTTAACCAGGAATCACTTTTTAGTGAATATACATCAAACACCTCTTTAGTAGCAATGACGATCTTGTAATCATCATGGGCGTGATCATACCCGAACCCGTATATATATACACCATCAGAGAGGTGAGGTGGTTTAGGTATTAGCTTGGACTGTCTGGTGGCCGGATTAAATAGATAAAAAATAGTTCTCTCTGTCAACAAGCACAACAAACCATGGCAGGAACCGATGATTTTGAAGCTAGAGTTTTTTAGGAGAGGCATATCTTGAGTGGGAAGCATATATTCAAACTGTCCACTACTTGCAGAAGAAGAAGAAGAAGACTGGACACTGAACAAGTAGCAAGTTTGGGGGAGGGATCCGTAAGCGGTCACGACAACTTGTTGGTTATTATTATTAGTGATGGATTGATTCAGATGGGTTTTAACAAACGAAGGATGGGAAATTAAAGAATAAAACAACTTGGAAACAGACCTCAATCGGAATATAGATTTCACCGGCAGTCTACAGATTATATGATTCACTAGTATATCCACGGGAAGACCATCCTCCAGCCATGAATACGACGACGACGTTCTACTCTTACTTGCTATCATAGCTGCCATGGATTTGCGACGCCAACTTGCCTTTTTGTATGCTTGCTTCCTTTTCATCCTTTTCTCTCCTTCTCTATGTATATCATCAACATATCAATATATATATATATATATATCAATATATATACATATCTATACTCCTATTAAGGGCCCGTTTGGTTGGGGTGTTTATGTGTTTTGTGTTTATAAACTTGTTTGGTTAGTGTTTTTGGGATATGTGTGTTTAAAAACACTTTTTCACTTTAGGTAAATTTTAGGCATATGAGAATAAACATGAATTTGGTGTTTATTGGGGTGTTTATCACTTACACTTTCTTCACTTTATAATATATTTTATTATTTATATTATTAATTTATTATATATTAATTTATAAATATATTCTATTAATTTATTTTATTATTAATTCATTTTATTTATAAATTATTTATTCATTTTTAATTATTTAAAAATATATTTTATTAATTTAATATTAATTTATTATTATTATACTCATTTTTTATTATTATTATGAAGTATTTATTTGTTATTATATTTACTTATTATTTATTATTATTTATTTCATTTTGTTTATTATTTATTATTTTTATTATATGTTTAAATATGTTTTATGTAATTTATTATTTATTTTATTAATTTATTATTATTATTTATTATTTAGTCCATTTTTAATTATTATATTTATTTATTATTATTGTATTCATTTATTATTATTATTATATTATTATTATATTTATTATTTATATTATTAAATTAGTATTTATTAATTTATATATTAATTTATAAATATATTTTATTTATTTATTTATTATTATTTCATTATTTAATTCATTTTATTTATAAATTATTTATTCATTTTTAATTATTTAAAAATATATTTTATTAATTTATTATTATTATACTCATTTTTTATTATTATTATGAAGTATTTATTTGTTATTATATTTACTTATTATTTATTATTATATTTATTTATTATTTTTTATTATTCTTTATTTCATTTTGTTTATTATTTGTTATTTTTATTATATTTTTAAATATGTTTTATGTAATTTATTATTTATTTTATTCATTTATTATTATTATTTATTATTTAGTCCATTTTTTATTATTATATTTATTTATTATTATTGTATTCATTTTTATTATTATTATATTATATTTTATTTATTATTTATATTATTAATTTTTAATTATTGATTTTTAATTTTTCAATTTCAACCCAAAAAACATCCCTACCAAACATACTTCTGTTTTTGGATGAATAAACAAAAAAACAAAAAACGTGTTTTTTGTTTATTTCAACACAAACACATTTACAAACACAGCTCTACCAAACAGGCCCTAAAAGTGTGAACAGTTTCAGTATTTCAATATTTCATATTAAATTATAATTAAAATATAATTTTATCTCCAAAATTTAAAATAATTCACCAACTTGAATTTTATTTGGACCAATTAAAAAATACCATTATCAATAAGAATATATTAACATAGTATATATAATTAAGCAATTTTGTAGTTATCTTAGAAAATTATAATTTTAAAATAAAAATAGATTCATACCCCTATTTATTAATTTTAAATGTTAATTACATTTAAATTCTCTCTCTATAGAAACTTAATTTTAATAAATTGGATCCCTATTACTCGATCTTAATTTTAGTAGGATTAATTTTGTTTTTGTGTTATATTGTAACTCTAACAAAACCAAAAAATAGGAAAAGATTAGGATTCCAATTAGGAAAATATTAGGATTCCAAATTATCTTTTATTGTTTACTTTTTAAACGAGATATTCTCTCCTAGCCATTATGAGTCCATATGATATTAGAAAGTTATGTATCCTCACAAAATATAAGCTATTAAATAGTGTTACAAACTCTTCAAATAGCATAAAATGTGAACGTATACTAATATTTTTTATTTTTCTGTTCATTTTGGATCGAGAAAATATAAAAATTTCCATTTATTCTAAGAAATCTATGCATACATATATAAATAATTGGTTTAATTTTCATTTTTATAATTTTAATTTTGTAGAAATATTTATTTATATGTAGAATTATATTATTTTTACCTATCCTTTCTAAAATTTCTCCTTATTTAATATCAATTTTTTTTAAGATTTAAATTATAAAATTATTGTTATTTATGAATACTAAAAAAGAATTATATCATGAATTTTTATCACGTCCATCGCACCTGCATTTTATATATTATTAAAAGTGTGAAGGGTTTCAGTATTAAAATTATAATTAAAGTATAATTTTATCTTCAAAATTTAAAATAATTCACTAACTTGGATTCTATTTGAACCAATTAAAAAATACCAAGTCCATATTAATTCACCATCAAAATACTATTTTTTTAGGAGAGATAATTATTGATATAAAAATAGTATTTCAATAGTGTTTCAGTATTTTTGTGTTTCACTATTTATATTTAAAATTTTATTCTAACTTTAAATTAAACTAGGATTCTATTTGGACGAATTAAAATTGAACTAGGATTATATTTAGACCAATTAAAATAGAATTTTCAAACACTTATGAAATACAAATTTATATCTATAATATTTTTTTGTTTTCATCTTCGAACCACTTTAATCTAATAAAACACAAACGTTTACATTTTTTTTGGAGAATTAGGTTTCTATTTGGACCAATTAAAATATAATTTTCAAACACCTATGAAATACAAATTTATATCTATAATATATATTTTTTCATCTTTGAACCACTTTAATCTAATAAAACACAAACGTTTTAAAAATATGGAGATATATATAAGATAATAGTAGAAAGTTGGTAGGAGTGTTATAGATGTAGTTTAATATAATTGTGTTTAGAATTAAAATATAATTTAAAATAAAAAATAGGGTTGTGATCAATATAAAACTTATAATTTTGTGATCAATATAGAACTTTTAACATTATCAATAAGAATATATTAACAGTAGTATAAATAATTAAGCAATTTTTTAGTTATCTTAGGAAAATATAATTTTAAAATAAAAAAGATTTATACCCTTATTTATTAATTTTAAATGTTAATTATATTTAAATTCTATCTCTATAGAAACTTAATTTTAATAAATTGGGTCCCTATTACTCGATCTTAATTTTAGTAGGATTAATTTTGTTTTTGTGTTATATTGTAACTCTAACAAAACCAAACAATAGGAAATGATTAGGATTCCAATTAGGAAAATATTAGGATTCCAAATTATCTTTTATTGTTTACTTTTTAAACGAGATATTCTCTCCTAGCCATTATGAGTCATATGTGATTAGAAAGTTATTTATCCTCACAAAATATAAGCTATTAAATAGCTTTACAAACTCTTCAAATAACATACAATTCAATTGTAATTTTTTCCCTTTTTATACGTGACTTTAAATTTTTATATTCTCTTTAAACTCCTAATTCAATTGTACTTCTTATATGCTATATATCATTCATGTGAAGGTATAAGTTAAGGATAATTCATAAGAAAAGTATATCTAGGATAATTCAATTGTTATTTTTTCCCTTTTTATATATAACTTAAAATTTTTATATTCTCTTTAAACTCCTAATTCAATTGTAATTCTTATTTAATATGCTATCCGCCGTTTCACATATATGTTAAGGATAATTCATGCAAAACCTAAAATTAAAGGTGGGATATGTTTGGTATTCTGTTTTCTGATTTGGTTTATTTGACGGTGAATATGATTTTATGAACCTATACTTTTTAGTTTTTTGTTTTTCTTCTTACTGTCTTATACCTATTCTTTTCTGGTGTTGAAGAATGGGATGAGTTGTGCTGCGCCGCAGTCACGCATTCGACCAAGAGCTTAGTATAATAGGTTCAGCAGGGTACCGAGGAGAAATTTAATACTTTGAAAGAAAAAGAAAAAATTGAGTATGTCCATCTCTTTGATTGATCTTGCATTTTAGAGAAAACAAAATATGTAAAGCACATTTATATCATGAAGTGTAAAATGAGACGTGGATCCTTTGGTGGTTAGTTCTATGAAATTAATTGAAGTTGTCTTTTAATTAATTTTGATGCTTTCATTCCCTACCACACGACACATAATAAACATGATCCATATATATAAGAAATTTTTTACCCAATTCTCTTTTTTTAATTTTTTAATCTTGTGGAATCTCTTAGTAAGAGATCCCTGGTCTCTTATGCTGTATAGAAATAACTTTTGGGAGTCTGTAGTTGAGATAGGGCATTATGATTGTCCAAGAAATACCACATACGGATTGTGTAAGATGATGACGGGATTTGAAATACAAGTTGGGTCCAGCCGCATTCCTTCAATACCCAAAGTTGATGACGGCGCCATTTTGTTCGTATACATAAACACCCGCCAAGCAAATCCAAAAGGTAAACTTGAGGAGGGAGATCAGAAGGCCCCTCAAACTCAGAGAAACAGACCTCAATCGGAATATAGATTTTACCGGCAGTCTACAGATTATGTGCTTCACTAATATATGTTGGAAATAGTTTAGAAATAACAGTAATTAAACCCAACTTTGAGCTTAAATAATTATGGGACCCGAACTCCGAATTTAACGGGACCAAGCACTAATGTGTTCTCCTTGGTGAGGAGATCAAGTTGTATAATTACATGTTCAAAACTATTAATTATTGAATGAGAAATTATCTCTCAAAGTGACCCATTTGAACTTGGATAAGAATGGTTGTCCCACATTGGAAATAAAGTAAAGTGTAAAGGTGTTTATATATGGTTGCATTGAATGAGTGACTTGAACATCTAGAGGCAGGGAGGTGAGTTAAACCATGCATGAATCATGCTAGTCTTAGCCTAACCACACACGCGTGTGTGCCGCCCGCTCGGTCCCGGTCCGGGGCGGGTCGTCGGTTCTACCCATTTCTTTTATTTTTATGGAAAAAACTGGAAATATATCTTCTGAAGAGTTACATATACAGTTTTTTATTTGCAACCAGCACCTATACAGTTTGAACACCTATTGGAAATGATACCAGTACAGTTGAGATACCTATTCATTCTCTATATCTATAGGTTTTGCAGTTCATTATAACATACGTTCATACATTCACTCTGCCAGAAATATATATATATTTCCCTCTACATACGCATATACATATAGATACATAGGTCTGGTCCAAGTTCGGGTACAAACACAATATTTGAGTTCGTCGGTCTTCACCATTGCAGTGCTGCAACAGTGAAGGCGAAATCCGTTCTATCTTGGGAGGCATTTGTTCAGAATCCTTGAGCACCATAGAGGGAGCAATATTGCCTTAAGGAAACTGTGGTATCACACAGGGCTTGGATTATTTATGTTCCTCTACTATTATTATATTTTCGGGTCAGTTTCCTCTTTCTTGCAATATATATCTCTACAGTTGTATGCATGTTGTTATATATATATATATATATATATATATATCAGAAGACCATGTTAGGATAACAATCTTAAGGCAATAATCTTTTACTCTTTTATATTATGTTATATTTGTATTTATATATATAGTTCGTATACCGTACGTATTTTATACATATATTCTGTACACATATATTTCGTACATATATATCTATATTTTCGTACATACATATATTACTTCCTGCATACAACATATTGTTTGACAGTGTTTGTATGTATGAAATTACGTTTCTTTTTGTAAATTGTGTTTCAGTGTACCACTGCTTTCATTATTTCCATGTATATCTGTTATATATACATTCTGTCAGTATATAAATATTTATATTCTGTAATTGTGTTAGTATATACATTCTGAATTTCTGTTCTAATATTTAATTTCGGTTAGTATAGACTGATATATATATTTACACATTTTGTTAGTATATAGTGATATATATATACCACATTATTCCGTTATATATTTATATTATGATTTTTTATATATATATACTTATATACTGTTTTAGTATTCTGATATATATATATATATATATATATATATATTCTGGTAATTCTGTTCTATATATATTTATATTCTGATATATATAAACATACATTATTCTGTTATATATATCTATATATTCTGAAATTTTATTATAATATATATATATATTCTGTTTATTTGTATTCTGATATATATATATATATATTCTGTGTATATAATATTAAATATATTTTCGGTTTTATACATATATATATATATATATTATTCTGAAAATAACATATATATATATAATTTAATTATATTAACTGGTAATATAATATTATATATATATGTTTTGAATCAAGTCCATTATATATTGGGTATCTATATATTTTACTGGATTTTTATTTCGGAATTTTATATATATACATTCTGTTTGTTTTATTAAGTATAATTTTGTGTTATTATATAATTGTGCAGGAAACAGTACATAAAGCATATTTCTGTTTTTGTAACAGAAATGGTTATTGGTAATCCAACCACAATCTCTGTCCCACATGGGGAGAAGCCTGAAAAATTCAATGGCTCCGATTTTAAGCGTTGGCAACAAAAGATGCTATTTTATCTCACTACTTCGAATCTAGCCAAATTTTTAATGGAAGCAATTCCAACACTGACCGAGGGTGAAACTGATAAAGATAAACTGGCTGCAGTGGATGCATGGAAGCATTCTGATTTCTTGTGCATGAACTATATCCTAAATGGATTAGATAACACACTGTATAATGTATATAGTGGTGTGCAAACTGCAAAGGAATTATGGGAATCATTGGATAAAAAGTATAAAACTGAGGATGCTGGCACGAAGAAATTCATTGTTGGCAAGTTCTTAGATTTTAAAATGTTAGATTCCAAAACTGTACTCAACCAAGTGCAACATCTTCAAGTGCTTCTTCATGATATTCATGCAGAATGTATGTCTCTTAGTGAGTCATTTCAAGTGGCAGCTATAGTTAAAAAACTACCACCACTTTGGAAAGATTTTAAGAACTACCTGAAGCATAAACGCAAGGAGATGACTCTTGAAGAGTTGATAGTTCGCCTGAGGATTAAAGAGGACAATCGTAAGTCTGAAAAGAAAAGTGGTGTATGGCATCCTATGGAGTCAAAAGAAAATATTGTGGAGGAAGGATCATCTTCAAAGACTAAAAAGAGAAAATTCAGTGATGAATGTCCAAGTAAAGGACCTAAGAAGTTCAAAGGCAAGTGCTTCAATTGTGGAAAGTTGGGACATCTCTCTAAAGACTTTCGAAAGCCAAGGAACTTCAGGAACACTAGACCCTAAGCGAATGTGACTGAGGCAGATCGACTTGCAAATGATGTAGGCGATATGAATCTTGTTGATGTGGTTTCAGAATGCAATTTGGTGGGCAATAACAAAGAGTGGTGGGTGGACACTGGTGCTACTCATCACATCTGTGCCAACAGGTTGATGTTCACTACTTATCAACCTATGAAAAATGGAGAACAACTCTTTATGGGTAATTCTTCATCTTCTAAGGTAGAAGGTAGTGGAAAAGTGATCCTGAAAATGACTTCTGGAAAATAGGTGACTCTGAATAATGTGCTACATGTGTCGGATATTCGCAAGAACCTGGTGTCTGGATCTCTGCTAAGCAAAAATGGCTTTAAATTAGTCTTTGTATCTGATAAGTTTGTACTTACAAAGAATGAGATGTATGTAGGAAAATGATATCTCAGTGATGGGTTGTTTAAGCTAAATGTAATGACTGTTGTACCCACAACTAATAAGATTAATAACACAATTTCTTCTGCTTATATGCTTGAGTCTTTTGATATTTGGCATGCTAGATTAGGCCATGTTAATTATGATACTTTACGTAGATTAATTAATTTAAATGACTTGCCTAAGTATAAAATTGACCCAAATCATAAATGTGATACTTGTGTAGAATCGAAATTAACAAGGAAATCTTTTCAAAAAGTTGAAAGATGTAGTGAGCCTCTAGAACTAGTGCATACTGATATATGTGATCTAAAGTTCTTGGAAACTAGAGGAGGAAAAAAGTATTTTATTACTTTTATAGATGATTGCACTCGATATTGCTATGTTTATTTGCTAAGAAGCAAGGATGAGGCTATTGATATTTTCAAACAATATAAAACTGAAGTTGAGAATCAACTTAGCAGAAAAATCAAAGCTATAAGAAGTGATAGGGGTGGTGAGTATGAATTTCCTTTTGAGGAGTTCTGTAAAGAACATGGAATTATTCACCAAACTACAGCTCCCTACTCACCTCAATCGAATGGTGTAGCTGAAAGGAAAAACCGAACTTTAAAAGAAATGATGAATGCATTTCTGTTAAGTTCTGGAGTACCACAAAATTTGTGGGGGGAAGCTATACTTTCTACTAATTACATTCTTAATAAACTACCTCAAAAGAAAACTTTTAAAACCCCATATGAGTTATGGAAAGGCTATAAGCCTTCCTATAAATACTTAAAAGTGTGGGGGTGCTTAGCAAAGGTGGCAATTCCTAAACCTAAAAAGGTGAAAATAAGACCTAAAACCGTGGATTGTGTATTCATTGGTTATGCCCGTAATAGCAGTGCATATCGATTTCTTGTTAATAAATCTGAGATTTCTGATGTACATGTCAATACGATAATTGAATCAAGGAATGCTACATTCTTTGAAAATGTATTTCCATATAAAAGGACATCAGATTCAAGCTCACAAAAAATGTCATTTGGTGATATGACTCAAGATAGTCAGGAACCTATAGACGAAGAATCTATAGAACCTAGACGAAGCAAAAGAGCAAGATTCACTAAGTCTTTTGGGCCAGATTTTGTTATCAATCTGGTAGAGAATGAACCTCAAACTTATAAGGAGGCTATGTCTTCACCTGAAGCAGTTTATTGGAAAGAAGCTGTGAATAGTAAAATTGAGTCCATTATGCAAAATCATACATGGGAACTGGTAGATCTTCCACCAGGCAATAAACCATTGGGATGTAAGTGGATCTTCAAGAAGAAGATGAAGGCTGATGGATCAATTGACAAGTATAAGGCAAGACTTTTGCTAAAGGCTATAGGCAAAATGAAGGGTTGGATTATTTTGACACTTATTCACTAGTTACTAGAATAACGTCCATTCGCATACTAATTGCGATAGCAACATTAAATGGTTTAGAAATACATCAAATGGATGTAAAAACATCATTTCTAAATGGTGAATTAGATGAAGAAATATACATGGAACAACCCGAGGGGTTCATTTCTCCTGGTCAAGAGAGAAAAGTGTGTAGACTTGTAAAGTCGTTGTATGGACTAAAGCAAGCGCCAAAACAATGGCATGAGAAATTTGACAGTGTCATGATGTCAAATGGGTTCAAAATAAATGAATGTGATAAGTGTGTTTATGTCAAGACTTATCATAATGTGTATGTCATTTTATGTCTATATGTAGATGACATGCTTATTATAGGCAGTAATAATGATGTAATCAATTATACTAAGCAAATGCTAAAGAGTAGATTTGACATAAAAGATCTTGGCATAGCTGATGTTATTTTAGGAATTAAAATTTCTAGAACATCAGAAGGACTTGTATTATCCCAATCTCACTATATAGAGAAAATGTGTGACAAGTTTAAGAAGTATGGGATAAGTCCAACACGAACTCCTGTGGATGTAAACGTTAAACTTTCTACGAACAAAGATAAAGGTATTTCACAATTGGAATATGCTCGGATCATAGGAAGTTTAATGTATGTTATGAATTGTACTCGACCTGACATAGCATACTCTGTGAGTAAGCTGAGTCGATACACAAGTAACCCAGGTAAATGTCACTGGAATGCAATACTAAGAGTTTTGGGATACTTGAAGTATACTCAAAATTATGGTTTGCATTATACTAGATATCCAGCTGTACTTGAAGGATATAGTGATGCTAATTGGATATCTGATTCCAATGATTCAAAATCCACTAGTGGATATATTTTTACTCTTGAAAGTGCAGCTATGTCATGGAAGTCCTCAAAGCAAACATATATTGCTCGGTCCACAATGGAATCTGAATTCATTGCATTGGACAAAGCTGGAGAAGAAGCATAATGGCTTCGTAATTTTTTAGAGGACATTCGAAACTGGCAGAAACCAGTGCCAGCTATTTATATACATTGTGATAGTCAATCTACGATTGGAAGGGCTCAAAATCACATGTATAATGGTAAGTCTAGACATATCCGTCGTAGACATAATACCGTAAAACAATTGCTCTCAAATGGTATAATATCCATTGACTATGTAAAGTCTAAGGATAATATAGCGGATCCGTTAACTAAAGGTTTGACAAGATAGCAAGTTGAAAGATCATCGAGGGGAATGGGCTTGAAGCCTATGGGTTAAAAGACACCATAATGGCAACCCAACCTAGTTGACTGGAGATCCCAAGATCTAAGTTCAAAGGGACAATCGAATTGTACGTGACTTAGTTAAAAGCACTGTGGAGATTAAAACAAAACTCCTTCCCATTCCTATGATGAGACAGTGCATATTTTAGGGTAAGCTATGTTTTTAATGATGTCTATGACTTGGACAAATCCAAGTGAGGAAGAACTCCTAATAGAATCACCTATGTGAGTAGAAGGGCCGCTTCTAGGAGAATTTTTGAAGGCGGAATTCTCTGACAAATACTCATGAAACCAAGTGGTGTCCAAGGCCAAAATGGACACAAACGTGAGAACCAACTGTGTTCGAAGGGGAACTGTGTGAAGTCTATTGTCTTGGTTTACACAAACAGCTGACAATTCAAGGCATCACGTCCACTGATTAGCCAGTAAATCCGATAGTAAGGGAAAGTTCAAGGCTCTAAGGCTACTTATCCTGATACAGTAACATTTCATTGTACTCAAACTAGTGTCTGTATATTCATCTGCATTTTGAACTGCTAATTTCCATTCATGTGGGGGATTGTTGGAAATAGTTTAGAAATAATAGTAATTAAACCCAACTTTGAGCTTAAATAATTATGGGACCCGAACTCCGAATTTAACGGAACCAAGCACTAATGTGTTCTCCTTAGTGAGGAGATCAAGTTGTATAATTACATGTTCAAAACTATTAATTATTGAATGAGAAATTATCTCTCAAAGTGACCCATTTGAACTTGGGTAAGAATGGTTGTCCCACATTGGAAATAAAGTAAAGTGTAAAGGTGTTTATATATGGTTGCATTGAATGGGTGACTTGAACATCTAGAGGCAGGAAGGTGAGCTAGACCATGCATGAACCATGCTAGTCTTAGCCTAACCACACACACGCGCGCGCCGCCCGCTTGGTCCCGGTCCGGGGCGGGTCGTCGGTTCTACCCATTTCTTTTATTTTGTGGAAAAAAACTGGAAATATATCTTCTGAAGAGTTACATATACAGATTTTTATTTGCAACCAGCACCTATACAGTTTGAACACCTATTGGAAAGGATACCAGTACAGTTGAGATACATATTCATTATCTATATCTATAGGTTTTGCAGTTCATTATAACATACGTTCATACATTCACTATGCCAGAAATATATATATATTTCCCTCTACATACGCATATACATATAGATACATAGGTCTGGTCCAAGTTCGGGTACAAACACAATATTTGAGTTCGTCGGTCTTCACCATTGCAGTGCTGCAACAGTGAAGGCGAAATCCGTTATATCTTGGGAGGCATTTGTTCAGAATCCTTGAGCACCATAGAGGGAGAAATATTGCCTTAAGGAAACTGTGGTATCACACAGGGCTCGGATTATTTATGTTCCTCTGCTATTATTGTATTTTCGGGTCAGTTTCCTCTTTCTTGCAATATATATCTCTACAGTTGTATACATGTTGTTATATATATATATATATATATATATATATATCAGAAGACCATGTTAGGATAACAATATATCCACAGGAAGACCATCCACCAACCATGAATACGACGACGATGTTCTACTCATACTTGTTATCATAGCTGCCATGGATTTGCGACGCCAATCCTTTTTTGTATGCTTGCTTCCTTTTCACCCTTTTTTCTCCTTCTCTAAGTATATCACAAACATATATCTGTACGTGTGTGTATATATATATGTATGTGTATATATATATACTAGCAAAGAGCACGTCCGGACCGATGATGCACGTGGTGAATTAAATTATTTTAAAAAAATAATAAATTATTTGATCATTATTAATGACATAATGTCTAAAAACGTAATAATTAGAATTGAAAAATATAAATAATTATAATGAAAAGTAATGATAAATATATTATTCATTATGCTCAAAGTTTATGTCATTTTTGTGTATATCGCTTATTAGTAATTATAATTGCATAAAATCAATTATATTTAATTAAAAAATTTATATTTCAACTTTAGAGTTATATCATTTGATTTTAAAATTTTAAAAATGTATAAAAATAAAATAAAAAAATAAAAGAAAATAGTAATTCGTATTAATAATATTAGAAATGTTGTATATGTTTGTGTCCTTTTTGGGTGCCTCTCATATCACTATTCACTAATCATAACTATAAATATTCATAATATATAGATTAAATGTATAAGCAATTATTATATACTTAATGTAATATAATTTGATCTAAATATTTAAAAATGTATAGAAATAATAGGGGTTTTCCCACTTGTATAATTTTGTCAACAAACGTTGAAATAAAATGTTCTAAGATGGTAGAAATAATATTTGAAAAAAAATGAAAAGTTTTATATTGTTGGCAGAAACAACAATATTTTTCTTCAACTATTATTCTTTAGTTAATATTCTCGATATGTTTAGTCTATCACATATTTCGTAAGAGAGTATTATAAACAAATCACTTCCACTATGCAAAAATAATAATATATCAAAACAAAAATGATATTCTGATTCATATGTAATGACATTTTGATCATTGCAAAAAATTAAATAAATGGAGAAACTTTAAACTTAAGTAATTCAGAAAAAAAAAAAAGTAAAAATTAACAATCTAAAGGCAAGATCATATCAGTGTGAATAGTAAGATAATTCTTTTAGCATATGTGATGATAAATCATTGGTTGGTAATGGTTTGAATGCTGATAATCACGATCCCTTTTTGCTTCAAACAATCAATCATTGATAAATGATTAGTACAAACACAAAAAAAAATATAGACATGGATTTACAAAAATTATTAGAAAGAGAATCTTGAAAAAAACAATAACCTTGAGAGAGAGAAGTTCTTCAAAGTTAGGAGACATATCATGTTTACATTGAAAAACATAATTCAAAATGAGATAAAAAGTATGGAATATAGTAGAAAGCTAGAAACAGGTGCATATTATCAAAAGTTGTAACTCCTCCAACATGTTTAATGAACTGTCATTTAATATTGAATATTAATTAAAATTATTTACTGAAACTGAAACACACCCCTTGATATTCCTAAAAAAAGGCGATGTATACACATACATAGATATACGAAAAGTATAAATAATATGGATTTAAAATAATAGAAAAAAATGATGAATATGCATGATTGGGTGTATATAATTCCAACAGTTACAAACTACATTAAATTTTGTAATACCTGTTCGCACTTAAAAATAAATCGGCCAAAGAATTAGGCTAAATATATTTTTCGTAAATCGCGGGCGTGCTAGAACTGATGACGTGGTTCAAACGGTTCAAGACAAACAAATTATCGTCTCTTTCAAACGAATTTACGAATCAGGCGAAAACACGAGAGAGAACAAAACTTGTGTATAAGGGTTCTTTTGCCTCAATCAAGAGGACTTTTAGTAACCAAAAATCTATACTACGAAAAACTGGAATGAATGAAATTTGCAAGACAAAAATTTAAATGAACTGATAAAATAAACATTGCAGGAAAAGTAAAATAGACGATGCTATTAAAGCAAAGAATAAAATTTGATATTTGGTACAGGACCTCTAAAATAGAGGTCTTCTATTCTATTTATACTAAAATATTGAAGTGCTCCACAAGAAATTAAAATCTAATCAAATTAGTATCCTAAATAGATACGATTTCTTTCCTAACCTCTCTTTTCCTAAAAAAACAAAATCAAAACAAATCCTAACTTTATTAGAAATCTTCCAAAACTGGACTTCGGTTTTTTTGATCGCTACTCTTTCTCTCGGTCACTTCGGTTCATGTCGGCTTGCTTCAGTGGGAATCGGCATGTTGCCGATTATTCTGAAAAATCAGTGTTGACTCATTTAGGGTGTCAACAATACCCCCCAATTCCAACACCATTTTTGCTCAAAAATATGGGTTGTTGGAATTTTTCTTTATCCTAAAATGATGCCAACACGTTTCTTTGCATCAAATGATTTTCCAGTGGCCTAGTTTGATGCCAAGGCTTTCTACATTCCTCGCGTCATTTTCTTTAGCCACTGACCCATTCCAACTTCTATTGAGTGGTACCATATATATATATATATATATATATATATATATCATTTATATGTATATATATATCATTTATAAGTATATTGGCTTTTATTTCCAACCAAACTCCATCATCCCTCCTTTATTAAAACTACAGAAACCATCCACACACCACTTTATTCAAAGATAAACCACTTCGTCCAACCTCCCATAGCTCCAATATGGGACAAACACCGTGAAATCTCCGCACCAAAAACTCCACGCCCATAACTCTCGAGCCTACCACGTCATCATCAACACACCCAAAAATCAAGCGTCGTCTCAATCCTTTGGCTCACGTCAATGATGCCTGCGGCCTTGGGCCAATCTTTGCCGAATTTTATTCTCCGAAAATCGGCAACAGACATCACCAGATTGCAAGAATAGGTGGAATGATTATCCCCAATTTTTTTTAAGCATCAGTTGTGAATTCATGGTTTCCAACACCAAAACCACTTTCGGTTCCTCGATACCCAACGAGCCAAGAAGATACTTAAAAATTTAAAGCATGCCGAAAGTTGTCGCTATGGCCAAAAGACTCATTTCTAACCTCTATTTCTTCTTTAAAAAATTTAATTTCTGGCCACTCCAAAGTGGTCGATATTCTCTGATCTTTCTTGCCCCCCCCCCCCCCCCCCCCCGAATAGGATTTGGAGTTAATAGCCGAAGTCAATCACTTTGAAAGAAAACTAACGAAGTAGTTTTGATGATTTATTCATTGAGAACCAACAATAAAGTGGCCTTTATTTAGCAAAATTAATCCTAACTTGCGAGAAATTATTTTGCGTAATTGACAGTAAATCAATGAACCAATAAAAAATCCCAACACTCAAAATTTTACACTTTTGGAATGGGAATTGAACAAGATCAGCTGGAATTAAGTTATTATGCAAAGTCATGTTAGCTGATCTTATTGCCGATTCTATTTGAAGAACGACACAGTACCAATGATTGGCCTTATCAAACGATTCATCACCATAAGCCGAAAAAACATTGATATCGACCACTTCAAAACTAGGATTAACAACTATAGTTTTGGCCCCTGTAGTTCCAGAAAGTTTACAATTTGCCACATCTCTTGTTCTTATCGAATATGCCTTTAGCCATATGCAAGCGGCTCGGCAAGCCTGTTGCTTGGCAATTTTATTTTCTTCACTATTCATTGGAAACTTCTTTGACTACAAAAGAGAGCCAGACACGGTGACGGTCGACCTAATTGATTCTGACTCAAGTTCTCTCCACTCGGACTCTTTCATGCTTCTTCTCATGGTGGCCTTTGAAGGCCTACCATTTTTATCGACTCTTTCGAAACGAACAGGAACACAACTATCTTCATACAAAATTGCCTCAGTCGAATAAACCTTTGCTACGATTGATTTATTATCAGCCTCAACTATTTTTATTTCATATTCGTTCCAAAAAATCAACATTTGGTGTAAAGACGATGGTATACACATGTTCGTATGTATTCAATCACACCCCAATAATAATCTATAAGCTGTCATTGTATCTATAATAAAGAAACCTGTAAAAGTTGATTTACCTCCAATAGTTACTTTGAGTGGCAAAATTCTTTTCGTACTTGTTGATCCTCCATTGAAACCATTAACCGCCACATCAGTTAGAACTACGTCATCCATATCTTTTTCGAGAAATTTCAACGTGGCAGCCGGGACTATATTAAGCACTGAACCATTATCAACCAACACTCGATCAATAGGCTGCCCTTCTATCCATACTTTCACGTACAACGGCCTTAGTTGTTGGGTCATTGATAACGGAGGCTTCTCAAAAATCACTTTTGCTGCCTCTCTGAACTCACCACTGTATTTAGTAATTCCATTGTTATTATCCACATTCAGTTCATCAACATCATTATTGCTTTGGAATGTCGCTTTAACAACTTGAAGTCCTTTTCTGGAATCCTCTTCGGCTGCACTCGAAACTGGTTTTATCACATTAGATCCGGTTTCGGTAGCCTCCATTGAAACTCCTTTTGTCCCCTTCTGGTTGGTCTCGGTGATTTTATCGGTTAACACCGACACCAACTTAGCCATTCCAAACACGTTTTCGGTCATCTTTTTAGCACTAGCCGAAAATTCTTCTACCACTTTACTTCCCAAGTCTGTTAAATTTGTTCCTAATTCATCCACTTCAAGTTGTTCTTGTGGAGCTTAAATTTTTTTAGGAAGGATAAAAGTTATATTGCATACTGTCGTTTCCGAAAAACTCTCAAACTTTATTTTGCACTTTGCGGCATGTCGTGGCTCTTTGTCCAAATCACTGCTATCATCATACGACTTTTCATGCATCCCTTGACCAAAAGACACTTCGATTTTGGGTGTTAATTCTCTAACCTCTTCCTCGGGAGTTTTCAACTTTCGACGTCGAGCCTCCATTTCCTTTCTCTATCTTCTTCGCTTTTGGATCTTCGTTTCTTCCCCCCAGTAGTTTCTCTTTGGATAGATGGGGCTGGAAATTTTGGATGAGCCATTCTAGTCCACCTATCAACTTGCACTAAATGCGGTCAAACCATCCGAACATGCCGTTCATTTAATCTACTATTTTCAACCCATATTTGAGCTCGAGAAGGATGAGTTATTTTAAACCGAGCTCGGCCCAATTGGCCAATCATTTCTCTACGTTCCATGAACGTATCTGTCGGTCTCCTACTTTCTACATATCGGCCCAGAACTCGCCTTTTCCTAAGCCGATCATACACCGAAATCCGTCTTTCTCCAAAAAATTCACGAGCTGGATTCCTTTCAAAGCGTTCACGAATCATAATTCTCCTTTCTCTGAATTGTTCATGAACTGATGGCCCAGGTATCATGGTTTTTTTCTTTGCAAAGACTTGCCTCAACGGTTTTTTCCACTCTGTAGACTCATCTGGTTTTCGAATCTGTTCTTGTGTCTCTTTGAGTTGTTGTTTCAAACTCTCCAATTCGGCACGCAATGAGTCAATTGCGTCTTGTGGAGGCTGTGCATTCTTGTCAATCAATGTAATCATGTTAGAATTCATGATTTTTAGAAACGGATTGCCATCAATACCTATCACCTCTAGCTGTTTTTGTTTTATCTGGAAATTTCAGAGTCTTGTCGTCGATCGCTTTCTGCAAAATGTTACGGAACACAATGCAATTGTTAGTAGAATGATTCCAAGAGTTGTGATACTTACAATATTCTTTCTCTTTAATTTCATTTAAAGTAGGAATTTTATGCCATTTGGGAAAGGTAACTTACTTATCCGCAACCAAGTGATCAAATATCTGTTCCATTTTAGTTATATCAAAACTATAACTTTTGCTCGTTTTCGCTACTCCTATTTTTCCCACTATTGAAGGAATCTTTTGAGAACTTGTACTTGGCTTGGGTTTTGTAAGAGCTTCACACGTATAAGACTTCTTAAAGACTATCTTTGCAACATCCACTTCCAACTCCTCACAGTCCGGTTCTATTGCGAATATTTCATAATTTGGGTCTCTAAAATAAGTCTCTTTAGAAGACGTCTTGCGCTCTTTCTCCTCCTTCAACAAGGACTCATATCGAGTGGCTCGATCGGCTAATTCAAACAAATCCCGAAATTCCATACCCTCGAACCTTTTCCTTAGCTCCAAGTCTAGACCATTTAATGCCAAGCGAACATATTCGATCTCCAGTAGAGCCACTCTACAGCGCATCCGAGCCTTTCGAAAACATGTTACAAATGTCTCCACCGACTCGCTTAGTAATTAACAAAGTCGTGAGATATTGGCTAAAGTCACCTCAACTTCAGTACGGTAAAATTGAGCATGAAATTACTCTTCCATTTGTTCCCATGTGAATATAGAATTTGGCGGTAATTTTATATACCACGAAAATACCGGTCTGGTTAAAGAATTAGGAAACAAACATAACTTAAGAGAAGGGTTACTACTTGCCTCGCCGTATTGCACCGTAAACCGACCAATATGTTCAATAGTGGACTGTATACCTTCTCCACTGAAAGTCACCAACTCTAGAAAATTAAAATTCCTTGGAAACTCAACTGAACCAATCTGCTCCGGGTATGGCTTCCTATAAACCGGTCATTGCGCACGGCAATACCCTTGCCCCATCTCCCACTGTATTAAATCAATTATTTGCCCTTGATCTATCACCCCTCAAGGGTATTCCTATATAGGAATGTTCCTATTCGGTAGCGGCACTCCATTCATTGGAAACATCGACATCAAATTTACTCTTACATTATCGGTATAACTATGGTAATGAAGCCTTCGATTGTTGTTGCCCCCCCCCCCCCCCCCCAAGTTCAGACCGTCTCTTTGCGGAGTTCCATTATCATTCAATGGTGGCACATTGTTATTTGCGGGTGCCTTTTCTATATTCCTTACAAACCCCTGTTGCGACATTGCCATTGATATGTCGTTATTTATAGGCAAACAGGAGGTTGATGCAACGTTTAATCCATCGGCCGTCTCTCTCTCTACAACCGAAAGTCTAGTCATCAATTCTTGAATAAGCTCACGATCTTGAGCATGCTGCTCTTGAGACCAAGCCTCTCGTTCTTTAACTTGGGTTAACTCTTGCTTGAGCCCTTGAGATTCTGTTTCCATTATTTATATTCTATGAGCCAGTACCTCATGTTCTTCTTTTTCTTCGCTGATAATCTCGTCGTCCCGTTGTTGACTTCCATTAGGATTCACCAAACTCAAATCATCATTCCGGGAACTTCTTGTTTTCGAAAGTATGGCTACTGTGAAATTTCTCAATCACCTAGTGGTGTCCCACCGGGCGTGCCAAAAATTGTTCGCACTTAAAAATAAATCGGCCAAAGAATTAGGCCGAATATATTTTCCGTAAATCACGGGGGTGCCATAACCGATGACGTGGCTCAAACGGTTCAAGACGAACAAATTATCGTCTCTTTTGAACGAATTTACGAATCAGGCGAAAACACAAGAGAGAACAAAACTCGTGTATAAGGGTTCTTTTGCCTCAATCAAGAGGACTTTTGGTAACCAAAAAACTATACTACGAAAAACTGGAATGAATGAAATTTGCAAGACAAAAATTTAAATGAACTGATAAAATAAATATTGCAGGAAAAGTAAAATAGACGATGATATTGAAGCAAAGAATAAAATTTGATATTTGGTGCAGGACCTCTAAAATAGAGGTCTTTTATTCTATTTATACTAAAATATTGAAATGTTCCACAAGAAATTAAAATCTAATCAAATTAGTATCCTAAATAGATACGATTTCTTTCATAACCTCTTTTCCTAAAGAAAAAAAAATCAAAACAAATCATAATTCTATTAGAAATCTTCTAAAACTGGACTTCGGCTTTCTTGATCGCTACTCTTTCTCTCGGTCACTTCGGTTCATGTCGGCTTGCTTCAGTGGGAATCGGCATGTTGCCGATTATTCTGAAAAATCAGTGTTGGCTCATTTAGGGTGTCAACAATACCATTACTAATAATCATAACTGTCACGCCCCGTTATTCCTAAGACTCCAATCAGGAGAATCAGCGAATCCCGAGGTATGACGTCATTGAAAATGACAACCGAAATCAACGATAACACTGAAATACATGGAATAGGGATGAAAATGAAGTATTCCATGTCACCTGAGTGATAGAAACTCAGTAAAGGAATCTAACAAAAATCCGGCAAAGTTCAGTTTGTAATTGGAACATCCGGACAACTCAAATTCAACACAATAGCACAACCTGCCCAGAATAACAAGAATAGAAACAGTGGCACGTAGCCCAACATTCCAAAAACCTAGTAGGGCCGAGGTAGTGGAAAAGAACACCAATCCCTCTCCAGACCCCTCTATAATCAATAGAGCCCCAAATGCTCAAATGAAAATAGAAAGAAAAACATATGGCGATGCCGAAAAGGTATAAAGGCACCCCAAAACAACAAGTACTGACTGAGCCATCGAGCTCAAATAAGAATACATAAAATTAAATGGTAGTGCCGAACAAATACAATGGCACCCCAAAATAATAGATACATGAACTGAAAATACAACATAAGGGAATTTTCCAACAACCTGGCTCCCAAGGGAATAAAAGAATAATAAATATGATTACGGAAGGAGGAATGAATCTACCGTCCCAAATCCCCCGTACCATCGCCGCCGTACGCGCCGTGCTGCTTCCACCTGCAAACCTGAAAATGTTGTGTGTGTGTGTGGGGGGGGGGGGGGGTGAGCAAAAAACCACGCGCTCACCATAATATCAAAACATCACACTCATAGCCGTCTAGAAAATGCTAACCATCCCGTGTGCATGCATCTATCCTAGGTCAAGTTATCGCCTACCATGGCACCCCCGCCAACCCGAGACACCCAACAATAACCTCACGATTAATCTCGAAACTTGTCACGCCCCGAATTCCTAGGACTCCAAACCCGAACCTAAGAGCTAAGGGAGTGATTGCGGAAGTAAAAATAAATAAGAACCAACGACATTCAATCATCAAATACCCACGAAAGGGTAAAATGATCTGATACCACGTTGTCACGCCCCTAAGATTCCCGAAACTCAATTATAGAGAATCAGCGAATCTCCAAGGGATGACGCTAGTCAAGCGACTACTAGAGTCAACAACAACGAAAAGACACATGGAATAACAATAAAAATATACTCCATGTCAAGTAGAATACTAGAACACAATAGTATCCTTAGATACCAACAGACACGCTCCTAAATCCCTAAGACTCCCGAACTGGGATATCCAAGGAATCCAGGATGTGATCCTTAACATGAATGACCAACTAAGACATCATTAACCAAGAAAACATATGGGTTAATGATAGAAATGGTATATTTAATACCCAAATGAATAATAAACAAAGCAGCGGAATCTAACGAAAATCCGGCAGAGTTCCGTTTGTAAATGGAACATCCGGACAACCAACACAACACAAAGAACCTGCCAATAACAGTTCGATAATAATAATGGCTTCCAAGCCCCACATTCATCAATCCTAATAGGGCCGAGGTAGTGGAAAGGAACCAAAACCCCTCCAAACCCTCTAACACCAACAGAGCCACAAATGCTCGAATAAAAATACAGAAGAGCACATAACTGTACGGAATAGATACAATACATCCTGAAAGAATAAATACAGGAAATAAAGAATACATCAGTAGGGATGTGCCAACAGACTGGCTCCCAAAAAAGATACATAATAATCCCATAACAATGGGTAAAGAAGCTGAAAGCGGATACCTATCGTCCCCAAACCCAGTCGTGCTGCAACCGTAACCGCATCACCCAACGCAACTCCAAAACCTGTAACAAGGAAACAAAAGAAAGCTTCCGTTGCACTGCATCCTGCTCATAGCCGTATATTTCCTGCAACCTGGCGTGGAATACCAGGGGGCGAATGAAATTCCCCTGTGAGCAAATAAGCTCAGTGGGAAAAGATACTCTAACTACCACATCCTCTGGCAGTTTAGGTAATGCTAAGCTATCTAGCAAGATATATATATATAGCCCAACTAATCTCATCCACGCAAAACCCAAGGCACACACTCATATACTACCGTACGTAAGTATATAACGGGGATATACATACATATACACATATATATATATAAGAATAAACACACAGCATGAGTCTGTAATGTACAACTAAGACTCGTACTCCAAGTACCAACACCAGTAGTTTACACTACTCTCACCAGCGTACACTAGGTACACGACACTAATGTCAAATCTAACCAATCATCCAGCGCTCACAACGCTAACCAGAAAATCTAAACAGAGGGAATCACACTCACCTCTAACATCCACAAGGATCAAAATCCACCACTAGTACCAAGGAATACTCATAACTCACTCCCCGAGAACACAGGAGGAAAAGTACTCACGTCCTTGCGTACTAACACAATCATCGTCTATATATATATAATACAAACCTCATCCCATTCCTAAGGAAAATCTACCTCTCAAAGGCTAGATCACCTCAATCATATCACCATACCATAAATCACATCGACCTCATAATACTATCATCGATAGGTTCAATCACATCACTAACGCTCTCACTGTAGGCGAGGGAAAACCACCAATCAAATCACTAAGAGTACGCGAACTCAACTCACAAGAACGACCACCCAATGGTCACCGAAACAAAGCAAAGGAAAAGACTTCCCAATGCTAAACCAACAGATAACCGAGACAACAATGTCAAGGTTAAAACACCACAAGTGTTTAAGGAGAACACTTGGACAAGGAACCCAATCCACTCGGTATCCATGCCCACAACATGTGGAACAACTCGAATCACCTAAGTAGTGACGTCAAAAACCAAGAAGAAAGGAAGGGCAACACTATATGTGTGCACTGAACAACACCAAGCCTCATACCCGAGACTTAGAAATGATAGGAAGTAAAGGTGAAACAATGGAACACCTTTCGAAACTCTACAGGATGAGATATTGAGAAAGAGGTCTCGAAATCTCAGAATCCCAAGAAAAGTAATAAAATAGTTTTCCTTTTAAGAAACCACATAGTAAAAATGACCGTCTTGCCCCCGGTCTCCGTCAGTTGCCATCACCGACTTTTAGAAGTTAAAATCTTTGTTTAAAGAAGATCCTAAGATCATTTTATAAAGTGTTAAAACTTTTAGTTGCTACGGGGGTAGGCGAAAACGAGTTTTTCCTTTTAAATACAAAGAGTTTAGAAAACACCGTTTTCGAAATGACAGTCAAATAAGAGAAACACAACTCTATGAATTCCTGTAATGTCCGAAAGGACAGTAAAGGAAGAGCAACACGTTGGACTCACGGAAGACAACCATCCGTTCCAACTCCACCAATTCAAATGACACCACGAGGAAGAGGTTCGGCACCACACCGTAACCGACAACTCAAGGAATGACATACAAGTCAACGACCACGTACTAGTGTACAAAACACAGTACCAGGAATGCTTAAGGGAAGGGACTAAGCACTAGAACCAAGTCTGTCAAACTACAGTACCTCGAGTACTTAATAAAGTCACTCAACCATAACCTCTTCTCACCAATCAAAATCTCGACTACAGTTGATAGTCTATTCCTCAAAAGTGAAAGACACCTAAAGGTCCATACTACAACTCACAATCTCATCACCCGCCTTCTCGAAGGCCCCAATTCATAACTGATACTAAAATCAATCTCTAACCTCCAATCTCTAACAAGGTCACACAGCCAACCACAATCACCAAACTATTAACCCCGCCTTCTCTAAGGCATCAACTCCAAATCATCTCTGCAGTTAATCACTAACCACAACTAACCACAAAGGTCACTATGCCAATATACTTAACATCCCCCAAGGGTACGAAAGTATATATATACTCACAAGTATAAAATAAGCATTTCATTATACTTGATCTATTACCACATGTAATCATTTTCTTTCACGTTAATCATTATCAACTGAGCATTTTACAAAGATATGAATTTAAATTCGCAATATTCACACATAACATGCTCCAAAAATCCAACAGGCAATAATAACACATATTAAACCTGTTCCAACAACACATGTAATAATCTCACGTATACATGTCAAAAGAAATCACATAAATGCCAAGCAAATATAATGTGACTCAACACCACACTTTGCCCTATCATAGGTTAACGAATACGCACTCTACCCATAAATATGAGCTAACAGAGGGTCGCACCGGTACTTCCCAAGTGATTTTGAAACTTCTCACTTCAACAAGGAAGACGGTTTGCACGAGACGACCCGTGACCAAAGATTCGTCAACACGAATGCACGAGACGACCCGCGACTTCGAGAATGAGACGACTCACCCTATACCCCATTCACAGCTCATTATTCTGTAGGATGGGAACACCCCCTGGCCAGTTGTTGCGACGATTCGACACAAAGACACCCCACATGATTTCACAACCCACATATACCAATACCATGATTTAACACTACATGATATTCTCAATATGCATCCAGGTCCAAATGACAATCATGCATCAACATAAATATGATTTCATAAACCGCATATACCAACACTATATGCATCTAGGTTTCAATGACAATCATCTCTCAATATAAATATGTAACGCATCATATTTATATATAATATCCACATGAATCCAATATAATTCTCGAAATCTCTTTCTAACATGCTTTTAAAATACAATAAAACATTTAAATCATATGAAAACAATTTCATATACAACTCATGTTTTCAAATATATATTTTCTTTAATTCTTTAGAAAATATTTCAAATTCCCTTATCATGCCTTTAAAATAATTAAAGCAATTAATTCACGTCTCGCAAGGGAACCTAGCACAACGTCTAAGTTTCCACGAATCTCTACTAAATCATTTAATTCTCAAGGGAATTTCTAAACCGCCTATTCCTATTCAATTCAATTAGGAATATATTTAATCTCGTAGGAAATAATTTAATTAATTTTCTTAAATTAATTCCTAAGTCCAATTCCGATTCTAAACGAATCATAGATATTTAAATTAACAATTTAATATATCTATATTAAATTAAATAAGGGTTTTGCACCCCTAAACTACTTCAATAATGCAGAGTGAGAAATATAATTTCCCACCTAATTTATACGTTACCGAACAGCCCGAACAACACAGTACCGGCGCCCGAATATGAAGCCCGCCGACCAAAATCGTCCGATAATTATTTCGAATATATCGAAATGTCCGTCTTGACAACCTATACGATATATATGAAGCCCATTAATATTTGGTTAATTAATTGGGTTAAATCTAAAATACCCCAAACGGAAACTACAACCTATAAATGCGATTTCCGGGCAAACCGTTTATCCTAAAATCACGAAATTAATATATATCGAATACCATGTATATACGGAGCTACTCACCGAAAATCGGCTCAAACCGATCACCGGAAGGTCGCCGAAAAATTGGCCGAAGCCCAGCCGGATCGTCCCTGTCCACGCGTCCACGCGCGAACCAGTGATGGCCGTCCCTGCTGCGTGCACCAGCCGCAGCTACACGCCCCTGCGCCGCCGTCTGCCAAGGTCGCCGCTGCCGTCCACCGCCCAGCACCGCCGCTCCTCTGGACAGCCGCCGCGTCCGTCCTTGCTCCCGCTCCAGCCGGCCGTTCTTCCTATCTCGCCATGACCGGCGATTCTCTCTCTCTCTCTCTCGCCTGACTGACGACCATGGAGGTGGAGAGAGGTGGTTCAGCCGTTCGTCGTCTAGGAGAAGGAAGAAGGAGCAGCTCGTCTGATGTTGGCGTGAAGGAGAAGCTGAAGGTCTGCATACATGTATATACATATTTATGTACTATTTGCAAAAGCAACCCTCTACATGTCAATAATTGCAAAATTGACCCTTCAAGTATTCGTAATTGCGAAATGACCCCAAAACTATATATATATATAATTAAATATATATATATATACAATAAACCCCAATAATTATCGGGAACGTCCAAACATAATCTCGTAAGCCCGAAATAATAACGGAACGTCCAATTAAAATTATATCGGGGTAGAAACCCAAATGTCGGAACACTTAAACAAGCTCGACCAATTAAAATGTGTCGTCCTCCAATCGAGACTAATCATTTAACGTCGAATCGAAACCGCGTAGTCGTCCAAAAAGAAACTGTAAAGTCATCCAGTCGACTTTTAAAACTAAACGCGAAAAATTTACAGGTATTAAATACCAAGAATAAACAATACGTCATAACAAATGACGTCATTACCGAAATTAAATTAGAATTAATTTCAGGAAAAAGGAAAATAACACGGGGTGTTACAACCTTCCCACCTTAGGAGATTTCGTCCTCGAAATCAGGGAGTACCTTAGTCCGTAAGTCACATCCGGTTAGCTAGGCCGAATGATCTACTCACATTCCTCGGTAACCAACCCATGATACAGGTACGAAGAATACATGTGACTGAGGAATCGTCTCACTCCGTTGGAATTAAATCACAACGGGATGCATCTAGCAAGACACGCCCTCAACACAACACAAGTGAAACACACAAGAATACTGAAGCACACAAAGGACGCAGATCGAAATCGTAGAAAAGCGTCAAACGTCGAACGTACCATCGACCATCAACCATCGTCCCTAAGACAGTGAAACTAGAGTACACAGAGAACACGCAGAACGTAATCGTGGATAAACCCCAAACGTCGATCTTAATCATAATCATAGATAGACCCCACACATCGAACGCATATCGTAATCATAGGTAGACCCCACACGTCGAACGCATATCGTAATCATAGGTAGACCCCACACGTCGAACGTATATCGTAATCGTAGGTAGACCCCACACGTCGAACATACCGCCGACCATTTCCCGTCGTCCCATAGAGAAAGAACACGCTCTGATACCAAGTTGTCACGCCCCGAATTCCTAGGACTCCAAACCCGAGCCTAAGAGCTAAGGGAGTGATTGCGGAAGTAAAAATAAATAAGAACCAACGACATTCAATCATCAAATACCCACGAAAGGGTAAAATGATCTGATACCACGTTGTCACGCCCCTAAGATTCCCGAAACTCAATTATAGAGAATCAGCGAATCTCCAAGGGATGACGCTAGTCAAGCGACTACTAGAGTCAACAACAACGAAAAGACACATGGAATAACAATAAAAATATACTCCATGTCAAGTAGAATACTAGAACACAATAGTATCCTTAGATACCAACAGACACGCTCCTAAATCCCTAAGACTCCCGAACTGGGATATCCAAGGAATCCAGGATGTGATCCTTAACATGAATGACCAACTAAGACATCATTAACCAAGAAAACATATGGGTTAATGATAGAAATGGTATATTTAATACCCAAATGAATAATAAACAAAGCAGCGGAATCTAACGAAAATCCGGCAGAGTTCCGTTTGTAAATGGAACATCCGGACAACCAACACAACACAAAGAACCTGCCAATAACAGTTCGATAATAATAATGGCTTCCAAGCCCCACATTCATCAATCCTAATAGGGCCGAGGTAGTGGAAAGGAACCAAAACCCCTCCAAACCCTCTAACACCAACAGAGCCACAAATGCTCGAATAAAAATACAGAAGAGCACATAACTGTACGGAATAGATACAATACATCCTGAAAGAATAAATACAGGAAATAAAGAATACATCAGTAGGGATGTGCCAACAGACTGGCTCCCAAAAAAGATACATAATAATCCCATAACAATGGGTAAAGAAGCTGAAAGCGGATACCTATCGTCCCCAAACCCAGTCGTGCTGCAACCGTAACCGCATCACCCAACGCAACTCCAAAACCTGTAACAAGGAAACAAAAGAAAGCTTCCGTTGCACTGCATCCTGCTCATAGCCGTATATTTCCTGCAACCTGGCGTGGAATACCAGGGGGCGAATGAAATTCCCCTGTGAGCAAATAAGCTCAGTGGGAAAAGATACTCTAACTACCACATCCTCTGGCAGTTTAGGTAATGCTAAGCTATCTAGCAAGATATATATATATAGCCCAACTAATCTCATCCACGCAAAACCCAAGGCACACACTCATATACTACCGTACGTAAGTATATAACGGGGATATACATACATATACACATATATATATATAAGAATAAACACACAGCATGAGTCTGTAATGTACAACTAAGACTCGTACTCCAAGTACCAACACCAGTAGTTTACACTACTCTCACCAGCGTACACTAGGTACACGACACTAATGTCAAATCTAACCAATCATCCAGCGCTCACAACGCTAACCAGAAAATCTAAACAGAGGGAATCACACTCACCTCTAACATCCACAAGGATCAAAATCCACCACTAGTACCAAGGAATACTCATAACTCACTCCCCGAGAACACAGGAGGAAAAGTACTCACGTCCTTGCGTACTAACACAATCATCGTCTATATATATATAATACAAACCTCATCCCATTCCTAAGGAAAATCTACCTCTCAAAGGCTAGATCACCTCAATCATATCACCATACCATAAATCACATCGACCTCATAATACTATCATCGATAGGTTCAATCACATCACTAACGCTCTCACTGTAGGCGAGGGAAAACCACCAATCAAATCACTAAGAGTACGCGAACTCAACTCACAAGAACGACCACCCAATGGTCACCGAAACAAAGCAAAGGAAAAGACTTCCCAATGCTAAACCAACAGATAACCGAGACAACAATGTCAAGGTTAAAACACCACAAGTGTTTAAGGAGAACACTTGGACAAGGAACCCAATCCACTCGGTATCCATGCCCACAACATGTGGAACAACTCGAATCACCTAAGTAGTGACGTCAAAAACCAAGAAGAAAGGAAGGGCAACACTATATGTGTGCACTGAACAACACCAAGCCTCATACCCGAGACTTAGAAATGATAGGAAGTAAAGGTGAAACAATGGAACACCTTTCGAAACTCTACAGGATGAGATATTGAGAAAGAGGTCTCGAAATCTCAGAATCCCAAGAAAAGTAATAAAATAGTTTTCCTTTTAAGAAACCACATAGTAAAAATGACCGTCTTGCCCCCGGTCTCCGTCAGTTGCCATCACCGACTTTTAGAAGTTAAAATCTTTGTTTAAAGAAGATCCTAAGATCATTTTATAAAGTGTTAAAACTTTTAGTTGCTACGGGGGTAGGCGAAAACGAGTTTTTCCTTTTAAATACAAAGAGTTTAGAAAACACCGTTTTCGAAATGACAGTCAAATAAGAGAAACACAACTCTATGAATTCCTGTAATGTCCGAAAGGACAGTAAAGGAAGAGCAACACGTTGGACTCACGGAAGACAACCATCCGTTCCAACTCCACCAATTCAAATGACACCACGAGGAAGAGGTTCGGCACCACACCGTAACCGACAACTCAAGGAATGACATACAAGTCAACGACCACGTACTAGTGTACAAAACACAGTACCAGGAATGCTTAAGGGAAGGGACTAAGCACTAGAACCAAGTCTGTCAAACTACAGTACCTCGAGTACTTAATAAAGTCACTCAACCATAACCTCTTCTCACCAATCAAAATCTCGACTACAGTTGATAGTCTATTCCTCAAAAGTGAAAGACACCTAAAGGTCCATACTACAACTCACAATCTCATCACCCGCCTTCTCGAAGGCCCCAATTCATAACTGATACTAAAATCAATCTCTAACCTCCAATCTCTAACAAGGTCACACAGCCAACCACAATCACCAAACTATTAACCCCGCCTTCTCTAAGGCATCAACTCCAAATCATCTCTGCAGTTAATCACTAACCACAACTAACCACAAAGGTCACTATGCCAATATACTTAACATCCCCCAAGGGTACGAAAGTATATATATACTCACAAGTATAAAATAAGCATTTCATTATACTTGATCTATTACCACATGTAATCATTTTCTTTCACGTTAATCATTATCAACTGAGCATTTTACAAAGATATGAATTTAAATTCGCAATATTCACACATAACATGCTCCAAAAATCCAACAGGCAATAATAACACATATTAAACCTGTTCCAACAACACATGTAATAATCTCACGTATACATGTCAAAAGAAATCACATAAATGCCAAGCAAATATAATGTGACTCAACACCACACTTTGCCCTATCATAGGTTAACGAATACGCACTCTACCCATAAATATGAGCTAACAGAGGGTCGCACCGGTACTTCCCAAGTGATTTTGAAACTTCTCACTTCAACAAGGAAGACGGTTTGCACGAGACGACCCGTGACCAAAGATTCGTCAACACGAATGCACGAGACGACCCGCGACTTCGAGAATGAGACGACTCACCCTATACCCCATTCACAGCTCATTATTCTGTAGGATGGGAACACCCCCTGGCCAGTTGTTGCGACGATTCGACACAAAGACACCCCACATGATTTCACAACCCACATATACCAATACCATGATTTAACACTACATGATATTCTCAATATGCATCCAGGTCCAAATGACAATCATGCATCAACATAAATATGATTTCATAAACCGCATATACCAACACTATATGCATCTAGGTTTCAATGACAATCATCTCTCAATATAAATATGTAACGCATCATATTTATATATAATATCCACATGAATCCAATATAATTCTCGAAATCTCTTTCTAACATGCTTTTAAAATACAATAAAACATTTAAATCATATGAAAACAATTTCATATACAACTCATGTTTTCAAATATATATTTTCTTTAATTCTTTAGAAAATATTTCAAATTCCCTTATCATGCCTTTAAAATAATTAAAGCAATTAATTCACGTCTCGCAAGGGAACCTAGCACAACGTCTAAGTTTCCACGAATCTCTACTAAATCATTTAATTCTCAAGGGAATTTCTAAACCGCCTATTCCTATTCAATTCAATTAGGAATATATTTAATCTCGTAGGAAATAATTTAATTAATTTTCTTAAATTAATTCCTAAGTCCAATTCCGATTCTAAACGAATCATAGATATTTAAATTAACAATTTAATATATCTATATTAAATTAAATAAGGGTTTTGCACCCCTAAACTACTTCAATAATGCAGAGTGAGAAATATAATTTCCCACCTAATTTATACGTTACCGAACAGCCCGAACAACACAGTACCGGCGCCCGAATATGAAGCCCGCCGACCAAAATCGTCCGATAATTATTTCGAATATATCGAAATGTCCGTCTTGACAACCTATACGATATATATGAAGCCCATTAATATTTGGTTAATTAATTGGGTTAAATCTAAAATACCCCAAACGGAAACTACAACCTATAAATGCGATTTCCGGGCAAACCGTTTATCCTAAAATCACGAAATTAATATATATCGAATACCATGTATATACGGAGCTACTCACCGAAAATCGGCTCAAACCGATCACCGGAAGGTCGCCGAAAAATTGGCCGAAGCCCAGCCGGATCGTCCCTGTCCACGCGTCCACGCGCGAACCAGTGATGGCCGTCCCTGCTGCGTGCACCAGCCGCAGCTACACGCCCCTGCGCCGCCGTCTGCCAAGGTCGCCGCTGCCGTCCACCGCCCAGCACCGCCGCTCCTCTGGACAGCCGCCGCGTCCGTCCTTGCTCCCGCTCCAGCCGGCCGTTCTTCCTATCTCGCCATGACCGGCGATTCTCTCTCTCTCTCTCTCGCCTGACTGACGACCATGGAGGTGGAGAGAGGTGGTTCAGCCGTTCGTCGTCTAGGAGAAGGAAGAAGGAGCAGCTCGTCTGATGTTGGCGTGAAGGAGAAGCTGAAGGTCTGCATACATGTATATACATATTTATGTACTATTTGCAAAAGCAACCCTCTACATGTCAATAATTGCAAAATTGACCCTTCAAGTATTCGTAATTGCGAAATGACCCCAAAACTATATATATATATAATTAAATATATATATATATACAATAAACCCCAATAATTATCGGGAACGTCCAAACATAATCTCGTAAGCCCGAAATAATAACGGAACGTCCAATTAAAATTATATCGGGGTAGAAACCCAAATGTCGGAACACTTAAACAAGCTCGACCAATTAAAATGTGTCGTCCTCCAATCGAGACACTAATCATTTAACGTCGAATCGAAACCGCGTAGTCGTCCAAAAAGAAACTGTAAAGTCATCCAGTCGACTTTTAAAACTAAACGCGAAAAATTTACAGGTATTAAATACCAAGAATAAACAATACGTCATAACAAGTGACGTCATTACCGAAATTAAATTAGAATTAATTTCAGGAAAAAGGAAAATAACACGGGGTGTTACAAAACTACTCAAGAGTCGTAAAACAACACAAATCATAAGATATATCTACCACTCGTATATACGCATGTCGAATCAACACATATATACATATATATATATATATACACAAAGTCCCGTAAACAGCTAATCCTAACATCTGGTGTATAAAGGCACCTAGTCGAATACACACTCTCGTCTAGGAATACAACCAGAACTAACTATCTATTATACCGTACACCGAGCACGCCACGCAAGATTCCTAGGAGGTAAGATCACTCACTAGGACTACCAGAAGAGAAAAACCATAATCATGTCCACAATTAATTCATAATTCTTACACATCACCTCGATCAAATCATACCCGGAGAGTCTCACTCTCACAATTTCTATCCTCAACACAGTCCAATGGTATCCTCAATACAGTCCTTTTTGTTTACATCATTTCGTGAACTAATCCATTCACCTCAAAGAAATACAGAAGGAAATATATAATCACCACACTGGATTCGGTAACCAACCGAACTATCTCTAACTCACCCTGCCTATCGAGGCACTAAAAAGGGTACAGATCAATAAGATCACCTCTAACTTATACCGCCTATCGAGGCGTAAGAAAGGGTTACTGGAGTCATTTAGTCCCAAACATATGCCATGGCCCTCGGATTTTTAAAGAAAAATGTTGAACCCCGAAGGATTCAACCGGTTTTTAAGAAAAAGTTAGGGCCTGGTCAAATCATATTTGGTTTCAATGCCTCCTAACCCAACCAACACTAGGAATCGCACTATGTGTGCTTAACTTAATCTCACTCCTCTTTCCTCAGAACAACTAGGAGAAATCTGAAACAATCAAACTCTAAAAACATATCTAGATCTCAGAACTAACATCAAGTCTCAAGAACGGGACAAACCATGTCCAGAGTTCACTAACTTTACCAGAACATACAGGCAATGAGATTTTCAAGGCACACGGCTAAAAACCATTTACCACTCGAAACACTTTTAAAGTGGAAGGGTGAGCGACAAGCTCAAAATACACAAGTCAAGAGAAACAAGGTTAGACTAACGAGTCTTACCCGACCTTTAACCTGAACAACTCTCCCCACTACCGAAGTGGTCTAATAATCATCCAGTGATAACACTAACCACCAATCACACCCAAGTCTCAATATATGACTGGCCAACTCAACTCAACTTCAACTCACGGGGAAACAATTAATTAACAAAACCTCTTTTCATCTATATCCACGTAACCACCTGGAACACATGTCAATCATGGCTCTACTAATCCAGGTTCTAACATTACTACATTCCATTTCTTTTAAATTTTAAAAGCTTTAACTTTTAATCACATTGAATTAATTTCCACCATTTATAATAAAGTTACAAATATCATCAGTTTAATAACAGCAAATATCGACAATATAAAATATCCATAAACGAGCATATAAACGAATGAATGCTCAATATGTATGTCAATGCAATGACAATGCAACTCCAATGCAACCCTAGCCACTAAATGGTGAAACAAATATCCAGGAATCCCAAACCGTTCACTGCTGGAGCAACAAACCCACAACAGGAAGGGTGGGCGTCGCCAAAGAAAGTGCGGGGACCACAAGCCCGCCCGGGAACCGGCAAGTGAGGCGCAAGCCCTCACCCCCAAATGTCTAGAGAATTGAGAGTTACTAGCTCCCTGGTGCTAGACCACCCCTGGCCAGTTGTTGCGACATTCCATACGATCCAGACATGCACGTGACATAAATGAGACATGCAACATGCACCGAAACAACATATATAACATGGTGTTGTATGAGTGTCAAATGCCTCCATATGAATCAAATATGCTCAATAGCACGGCATCAAAGCCAATCAATCTCATATCAATCATGTTTCACAATTTAAATCACACAATAACTAAATTTCCATTTTTCCACAAAAATACTCGGGTCCTCAATTACCCCATCTTTATAGAATTTATATTCCAGCATGCTTTTAAATTTTAATTCCCAATAATTGTTTTCAAACAAATCAGCCTCAGGGGAAAAATTTAACAATTTAATACACAATTTAATTTATTAATAATTTCCGAGAAAACCAACTAGGGAACTAAAATCACGTCTATACATCCCTCATCCTCATGAATACCCCCTTATCTTAATTCAAATTTCAATAAAATATAAATAAAAGATGAAATATTTATTAAACGGCCCTACGTCCCTCAATATCAAATCGGCCCCGCTAACACTGTATTTTAATAACAGTTATATAAAATCCGGGAGCTAATTACAAGTTCTAATCTTTTACACAAAATTCTATAAAATCCCACTTTAAGTTCGGGGGTACTAAACCACCTAATTTAATCCAAATTTGGTAGGATTTAATTTATTATAACTTTTCAGGGAATTAATTTACTTAATTTATCAAGGGAATTCCGATTCCCGACTTCATTTATCTATTTATGGATACTCCGTAAATTCTATAAAATTCCTAGATATTCGTCTACCACAAGGAATTTTAATTTCATGTTTTTATTATCCGTAAACATACAACAGGACTACTTAGCATTTTCTACGCACTATTAGTGAGTGCTAGATAAATATATATAAAATTCCCCACCTAAATTAAATGCTTACAAACAGCCCCCCTTTAACCGACAATAAACAGTGCCGTCACCGGAAATAAGCTCGCCGAACAAAGTTGCGCTAATCCATTTTCGAATACGGAAAAATATCCGCCTCGTCAACCTAATTAATATACCCGAAGCTCATTAATTATCGATAAGTAATTTTGAATAAATCTAAAGAATATCAACCGAAAATTCTTACCGAAAATCTGAAATTCCTGGCAAACCGCTCAACGGTTTCGCTCAAATTTCGGATATAGCATACACGGTAACGAGGTCGAGCTATCCTCCGAAAATCAGCCCAAACATAGCCCAACTCGTCACTGAGTCAGCCCGACTCAGTCCGACTCGCTACTGTTCATCGTCACTACCAACGAGCTGCTCCACTGCTGGCCGTCACTACCAGCTCCGGCGAGCTCGCTGCTGCACGCCGCTTCTGCCTCCAGCTCGCCGTTACTCCGGCAAGCTAACCCGCACCTGGGTCGCCATGTCCGGCGACCCCATCTTCTAACCAGGTCGTGCCTGGTGCGCGACCTCCCTGCTCACGACTGCACCGCCAGTCCGGCCGCCAAGACTCGGCGTCGCCACCTGGGTCGCCATGTTCGGCGACCCCCAGGTCACCAGATCGTGCGGCTCCACTGTGCCGCAGCCAGCCACCGCCGCACTGCTCCCCTGCCAAGCTGTCGCTTCTGTGCGACTCCCTCTTTCCCGTTCTCCATTCACAACCTTCTCTCTCTCTCTTTCTCTCTCTCTCTCAATCGGCCATTAGAGCATGAGGGAGAAGCTGTTTGTAGAGGAATACTCAGACTAACATTCGTCTAAAAGAAAAGGGTATGTGATGGATACAGATAACTCTAGATACATCTAGATACACGTGCACATACATATATAACTAAATTATAAAAATAACCCTCATACTAACCATAAATTAAGTAATAACCCCAAAACAATATATATGTATATAATTACAATTATATATATATATATACATAATAAATCTCGAAATAATATAACACGTGCCCGAAAATATAAACGAACCGCCCAAATAAATAATATAGCTAAAATAAATAATCTAGGGTATGAAATCCATATATATATATAATCATAATCAAATTCATATAAATATATAAATAAAATAAGTCCCGTAAAATATACCGGGGACACTGAAATAATTCCATGTGAGCCCATCAAATTCACCGGACTCCGAATAAATAATATAGGCCCAAATAAAAACTCCGGGGCACAAAAATCATCCACCAATTAAATCACTGAAAGCCCCATTGAACTCCGAATAATTAATATAATCCGAAATGAATAATTCGGTTATATAGTCGGATATAAATATTTATAAAAACCAAATTAAATCACTAATCGCCTAGCGGTTTATACTACACGCTCTCGTAAACTCTACAAATAGTCGAGAAATAATACAAGTCGAAATAAACGCTCCGGGTACGAGACTCAACTACCTGGTCATCGGAGTCGTCACTAATCCGAACTACTAAGGCACGTAACTTATTCGAACAATAATCAAATAAAACCACTTCATCCCAAATTAATCCACTAACACGTATCACATACATATAAGCACGAAAAACGAACAAGGTAATACAAATACACGTAAACACGTAAGTCAAGCAACTAAGGCACCTAATGCCACATCAATACACAGAGCACATAGATACAAACATAAATAAAACGAGCAGAAAGAACTATCAATACTCCTAAGCACGTCAGCTAAACAAGGCACGTACTAACCCCATAACCGGGGAAACAAAAACGCCGAACCCCTAAAGCACTAACTACCGAACTCAAATCACTGAGTCGAAACCCTAAATGTCAAGCGTCGAAACAAACCCATTTAGTCGATAACCCAGCTATCAATCGCCACAACTCAATCACGTAGTCGATAATAAGAACACACGTAAGCGTTTCACTAGGCTCGAAATACTATCGTCACGTTCAGCCACGTAATAGCTACAGAATTCCACGAAGTCAACGAAGAGAAATCATATAATCGTGTTGTCGAATCCTGAACTCATGTCAACGTTTCACCAGTTCGAAACATTAAACTTGCCGTCAATTCTCGTAATCGCCAACGACAATCCACGAAGTAGTCAACAAGTCAATAGTCGCGTCATCCCGTCGTATCAAGACATAAACGCGAAAAATGTACTCGTAAAATACACAGAGTAACCATGACGTCATGAACAAGTGACGTCATCAATGAAAATAAATCGGACATAATTCAGAAAAAAGGGAAAATGAAACGGGGTGTTACAATAACACACTTAGGCCATGTTTGGCATAACTTCTGCTTTTGGCTTCCCGCATAAGCTGTTTTGAGAAGCTAGTACCTCCAACTTCTTTAAAACGTTCTTCCAAGGCCCAAAAGCTCTTCTAAAAATTTTGTCAAATACCATTCAAAACAGCTTTTACCTCGAGGAAGCCAAAAACATCATTTGAAAAGTCAATCCAAACAGGGCCTTGATGAGATATTAATTCAAATGACAACCAATATACATGAATGAGTGTATATAATTATATTTTCTTATGGGACGTGGATAAAAATATAATTAAGGAATTCAAACTATATAAATGGATAATTAATAGATGTAATTCTTGAGAATATGATTCTTAAAAATGTTGATTAACTCCTTTATAGTAAAAGGTTCAACTATTTATTTGATTTGACAAATCAAAATTATTAAAATTGAATAAAAATAATAAAAAAATCCACCAGTTGAGATTGTTACAATATGAAAATATACACATAGACTTTTTCACTATTTAACACCATGTTAGTTCAAAAAAACTCTAGGCATTTAAAATAAAAAATAAGACTATTGGTATTTAAAATAAAGCAAAAACATGTATAAAAATTAATAAAAAAAATCACACTTTAATAATACTATAGATAGAGATATAAGTGAATCATCTGAAACTACAAGGCTTGTTGGTTAAGGTTGGGTTGGGTTGGGTTGGGGGGGGGGGGGGGGGGGGGGGGGGGGGGATTCCAAAATAGGCTTAGAAATCTCAAGCATAAAAAATTAATTGATATTATATTTGTAATCAATAAATCATTTAATGCAAAAACAAGCACTAAATCAATTCAATGCATGATTCATAAATAACTCTATCCATTTACTATAAAAATTATTACAATTTGTTTTTACAAAAATTAAAAAATTGTATAGAAATATTCCAAAGCCCTTAGACTTTTAGAATAATTATAGATTATAGATAAAATAAATATTTTTTTTATTTAAAATATTATATTAAAGTGGGGAGAAATAATTCAAGGAGATTACACTTTTAGAATAGTATAGATATATACTCATATTCAATCCTTTATCCTGGGTACCCAAAATCTTCTCCTACGATTTGTAATCTTTCCGTTATTTTGGACAAATATTTTACGGATTAGTAGTACAAAATTAAAGGTATTTATTATTTATTATTAATTAAATAATTTGGTACTTACTATGTTTCCCTATATAAAAACTGATATCCTAATGGGGTGGATTTATATATAATATCTTTTAGAAATAATTTAATTTACTTATCCATAAATTCAAGGGATAATTACAGTTTGACCCTTCTAATTTCTAAGTAGCAACAAAAACCTTCCTCCACCAAACTTTCGTCATGTCATGAATACTTACGTCAACAATTGACCAGATGTGAATTGACTTAATACCCTCATTAAATACTTTTAAATAAAAATTGGCTATGGATTTATAAGTAATTTTATAGTTCCGATTGATTGAATTGAATGACGAACAATTAGAGGGGGTCAAACTGTTATTTATCAAATAATAAAAGGTACCAGTGTAATATATCATATTGCGAAGTAGTCAAACTACAATAATGAATATGCAAACCAAAACGGGGTTATTCAATTCTTGTGGTAGTAATTTGATCATCCTTGAATTTTTGTTGAAGGAAATAACGGAGTCATTTTTAATTTTTAATTTTTTTGTAATTTCTGGTGCTAAATTATATGTTTTTTTTTTGTCACTATATTCCATATCCTATTTTCCGTGACCTTTTTAGAAAAAAAATTGTTGCATACCTTTTTCTTTTTTGAAAGTAAATTTGCATACTTCTTATGCAGCAATTTGCAAGCTTTTCTTCTTGGTTTGTTGATAATAAAAATATCAGCGGCACAAAACAAAATACTCACTTACTAGTAATTTTTCACTCTTTTCTTCTCATAGCTTAATGAATTCCAACTAGTTTTCTAATGTTAATTTTTTTTGTTTTTTCGAACATTCATAAGTTAGTGTATGCATTTTTTATTCATTTCATTCCCCATTGAATACCTTTATTCTCTCTTTCTTGTTAGTGATTTATGTGAGATATGTTGAAAATTTGATTAATGTAATCGGTGAATTTTGTGGAGTCGTGTTTGGTTGTGAAAAAGAAGGGTTTGATGTGGAGGTGAAAAGAAAGGGTGAAGAGGTGGTGGTGGTGGTGGTGGTGGTGGTCATCGGCGACTGCGGCATATGAGGATGGTGGTTGGAAGGGGAAGGGGAAGGGGAGGGGAAGGGGGAGGGAGCGGTCATGTGAAGGAGGAATAGCAGAGTTGTGGTTTGAGGGTATTTTATATTTTAAATAGAAAAAATAATGTATTTGTATTTTTAATTTTATTAATTTGATTAAGTTTAAAAATAAAACTTTAAAATAGATGCATTTATAATTTAGTATCCCAAACCGTAATTATATGTAGTTTTCCCTTTAAAAAACTAATATGGCAAGAAGAAAAAAATTATATATTTTTACAATATAATTTAAGATGGTAAGATTTTATACCTTAAAATTGGCAATAATTAAGAAAATCAAATCCATCGCAATCTTTTTAGGTGTTCGACCATGTCAATGATTCCTTTACAACTCTTCAACCAAACAGGTTTGACTAAACGGGTCAAACTTGCATAATAATATACAACAACAACAATAAAATAAATATTTTTATTGTGGAGTCTTTTTAGTTTAAATGAGAATCATGTTTTATAATATTAATATGTTCGAAGCGTTTCTGTAAAACATGTTTGGTAAACATTGAAAAATATATTTTTTAAAATTAAAATTATTAAATACACGAAACTTATTTATAATTAATAGTCATTGGTTTATTTGAAAATTTTATTCAAAATATATTTAGAAATAGACGTATGTATATTTTTTGTAACACTTAGATTGAAGATTGGTAATCTAACAAGATTTTAACAACTTTTTCTAAAGAAAAATGTAACATGATGGCGTTCACATATGTGATTAATAGTATAATTGTTAGGACATGTAACATTGTAGTGACCGTGAAATAGATATACATATGTATACATATATATGTATACATATATATATATATTTATATGAATTCAAAAATAAAATCTGTATGGATAGTTAGTTATTAGATATTGTTGGATTAGATAACGTGATGTACTATTTTTAAGGGGTTTAAAATTCAATGGTTTTATTTAAAGATGTTTGGCTTGACTGAAACTCTATATATTAAGTCCTATAAGACTTCTAAAGAATAGATAAGGGAGATAGGGAGAGAATAGAATTTTAACGCGGTCTGTCGAATTCCATTGTAGTCGCTGCTGGAAGGAGACGTTACAGCGAGGGAGCCAATTCTACATGGGTTATTCACCTCCAGGCAAGTTAATCTTGCTTTGTAATTATGTACATGATTGTGCATTATCGTAACTTGTGCATTATACGTGGTTTAGGGTAATTGTCGTTTATTTATTATGATACACCTGTTATTGTTACTAATTTGGGTTATATGTATTTATTGCGGTTGAAGAAGGATACCGTAATATTAGTAATAAAGATTATGTTTGTCTTCGATAATAAACGTTTATTACAATGTGGTTAATTGTATCACTAACGTGTGATAGTGGTACCACGAATTAGTACTTTTTATATGTGATTATGGTAGATTAATTAGCATTGTTCTTATTAATCTTAAATCATTAAAATAACTAACACCGCTATTTGTATGTTAAATAAATATGTATTGTATGTTGAGGTGTTATGGATATTTGGTTGTTAGAAGGTGAAGTTGCCGGAGGATATCGTCTATTTATAATGTGATATGGTGAAATAGAAAGAAAAGAAAAGAAACATTAAGATATTCTTTCTTTTTGGAAACTTCTAAACTTTTCAGAATATTGTATTTACAAACATTACCTATTTTTCCTAAAATTCTATATGTGACTGATTCTTAAGTATTTCAAAACACAAAAATAATCTTAATTTGGATTAGTAAATGAGGAGAGTACAGGAATCAATAATGAATTAGGAGGTGGAATATTTTTAACGAATGTTAGCACGGTTGTCGAATTGGTTGATTAGATTAAACTTTATTGTGAATTAAATTAATTTTCTTTATATTAGTGTTATGCCAAAAATAAAATATTAATTATTTTATCGGTACGATTGGATTAGTTTAAGGGTTGGTCTGGGATTACCCTACAGTTACTAGTTAGGTATGGTTCGGGACCTGCCTATTTGTTAGTGCACTATTTGTGTTATGGCCATTGGGCATGATATGTTTTTTATTATGTGGACGTAGTCTGGGATTATCTGGGTAAGGAGACGTGTCTATTTGTTAGTGCACTATTTGTGTTATGGCCATTGGGCGTGATATGCTTTTTATTATATGGGTAAGGAGACGTCTAAACCCAGCCACATGTGTGGTTTTGGTAGTCAGGGACTATTCAATGCACACCATGACGATTAGAGTGGAGCCCGGGGCTCATGTCAGTGAGGTAAATGTAACCAAAATCTATGATAATATGGTTACTAGAGACATTTATCGTTTAATTATAATGATATGTGTATTGAGTTACCTTTATATATATAAATACAAGGTGCGGTTAGCTTGATGAACAATAATTGTGTTTAACATTTCTTGTTGAGCATTTGAGCTCACTCCATTATTATTTGAGGTACACATTGATTAGCTTGTGGTGATGATACTTGGAGGTCGTCAGATTTTGCGATTATTATTCCGATGTTATGTTTGTTCTTTATTTGAGAGCATTATAATAAGCTCACATGTCATTGACTTTTAATGAGTATTTCGATGTAATAATGATTTCTCTTAGAATCAATTTTAGTTATTATCGCTGACATTTTGGTTTAATGTCGGAAATGTTGGGTATTGGAGTTATGTTATGTAGATCGTGCCCAATAATTCTTATTAATAAAAAGTATTCCTTTTATTGTGAATTTTTGGGGCTTGACAGTTTGGTATCAAAGCCTAGGTTAAGAGTTACCTGGCTGAAAGTTGTGTTAATTAAGATCCAACTTTATTGTCCTCCAGGATGTCAGGAGCTGGTAGGGGCAGAGGACGCGGTGGCATGAGGGGAGGACTTGCCGGCGGTGGCACTGCTCCATTGGAAGAGGCAGTTCCGGTGCTGAATCACAACACCGAAGAGACTTCCTTAACTACACTCATCAGGAATATGCGTTGATTGGGAGCAATTGATTTCGTTAAAACTTTCGACCCACTAGAAGTTGAGAAGTAGGTTGAAGACATGGAAAAATGCTTCAAAGTAATGGAGTGCTCAGAGATCCAGAAAAGGATGATAGGAGCTTTCTTTTTGTCTAGTGAGGCTCGTTAGTGGTGGCAATCTATCACCAGGACTGTCGCTGACATTGGAGCTATAACGTGGAATAAGTTCAAGACTCATTTCTATGAGAAACATTTTCCACGGGCCGCGCAAAAGAATAAATCCATGGAGTTCATGCAGTTGGAGCAGGACGACACAATGATGGTTAGTGAGTATGAGCAGAAGTTCACTATCGTTTCTCGCTTTGCCCCATACATGGTCGCAGACGAAAATAACAAGATCAGGAAATTTGAGGAAGGGTTGATTCCGCATATCAAAAGGTTGGTGAAACCGCAGATCTATGTCACTTACTCAAAAAGGTGGAGTGTGCCTTGGCTGTCGAGGCAACCAATAATAGTATATTTCAGCGACAAAGGGAACAGAGGGCTGAACAGAAAGGAAAGGGTCATGGTAGCACTCAATAAAATCAGAAAGGAGATCATTATCAAGCTCAGAAGGATAAACAGGGTCATCAAGGCCAAAGGGGCACACAGAATTGGAGAGCCATGAAACGACAGAAGCATGATGGGGCCGAGCAGAGCACAGCCTTGGTGGCATCCACAGCTCATAATCTGCAGTCACGTCATTTTTATGGGCAGTGTTTCAATTGTAATGAGAAGGGACGCATGGCTCGCTATTGCCCAAAATCGCGGAGGGGTGACCAGCAGAGAGGGCAGATATCACAGCAGCAGGGTGGAGCGAAAGGTTATGCTTTTGTACCGAATGGGAGACAGGATCGTGCACTACCAGCAGTGGAAGGTACACTCACTATTTATGGTAGTGTGGCTATAATACTGTTCGATTTAGGTTCTTCATATTCTTTAATTACATTGTCATTTGTGGATTCACTTGGACTGCACCCTGAGTATTTGAGCGATGTGTTATCTATTGCGACTCCACTTGGAAGCGTAACTTCACTCGATAGAGTATGTCGTGATTGTCCAGTTCAGATTGATGAGTTGGAGTTTCATGTTGACTTGATTGTTATGCAGATGCATGTGTTTGATGTTATATTGGGTATGGATTGGTTAGCGATATACCATGCTCAGTTGGGCTGTCATGAGAGGATAATTTTATTTTTCATTCCGGGACAATTACCATCTCGTTACAGGTGTGTTGAGTTTGAGGGCACTATGACTATGGGATTTCTTGCTCACGTTGAGGTGGTTAAACAACGGGTGGTGATAGATCAATTACCTATTGTGTCATAATATGCAGATATGTTTCAGGATATTCCGAGTTTACCTCATAGGAGGGTAGTGGATTTTCGCATCAACCTTGTACCGGGTACTCCACCGATCTCTCGGACACCTTACAGGATGGCACCAGTGGAGCTAAGGGAATTGGATAAACAAATTCAGGAGTTGTAGGATCGTGGATTTGTTCGAATCGGTACCTCACCTTGGGGAACATCTGTTCTTTTATAAAAAAAATAAGGATGGGTTACTTCGTTTATGTGTGGACTATCGGGAGCTGAATAAGGTGATGATAAAGAATAAGTATCCTCTACCACGTATTGATGATTTGTTTGATCAGCTTAGAGGAGCACAGTTGTTCTCGAAAATTGACTTGCGGACAAGTTATCATCAGTTGAGGGTTAGGGATGAGGATATTCCTAAAACTGCTTTTCGGACTCGATATGGCCTTTTCGAGTTCTTAGTCATGCCTTTTGGGTTAACCAATGCCCCAACAGCTTTCATGGATCTGATAAATCGAGTGTTCAGACCTTACTTGGATCAGTTTATTATGGTATTTGTGGATGACATTCTGATATGTTCCAAGATGAATGAGGAGCACGAGTGGAACTTGAGTATTACACTTCAGACCTTGCTCGAACATCAGCTCTATGCAAAGTTTGAGAAGTGTGACTTTTGGCAAGAACATATCAATTTTTTGGGGCATGTGATCTCTAGACACGGGGTGTCAGTGGATTCTGCAAATGCGGAGGCTGTGAGGAGTTGGGGACGACCTACTACTGTTACTGAGGTTCGTAGCTTCTTGAGGTTGGCCGATTATTATAGACGATTTATTAAGGGCTTCTCAAGGATGTCTGCACCATTGAATCGCTTGACAGGGAAGAATGTAAGGTTTGCTTGGGATCACAGATGTGAGCAGACATTTGAAGAGTTTAAGAGTAGATTGATTTCGACACCAATTCTTACCATTCCTGCTAATGGCAAGATATTTGTTATCTACTTTAATGCTTCACAACAGGGCCTTGGATATGTGCTGATGTAAGTTGGTAAGGTGGTAGTGTATACATCTAGACAACTGAAGCAGCATGAGCAGAATTATCCCACTTATGACTTGGAGCTAGCTGCGGTGGTTCTTGCATTGAAGGTATGGAGACATTATTTGTATGGTGAGAAATTTGAGTTGTTTTTCGATCACAAAAGCCTTAAATACCTATACTCACAGAATGAGTTGAATATTAGACAATGCAGGTGGATGAAAAAGATGAAGGATTTTGATATGACCCTCAGTACCATATGGGAAAGGCAAATGTAGTAGCAGATACCTTGGGCCAAAAATCAAGATGTATGGTTGCCCTTATGATGATTCAGGAATGGATGATGTTGGAGGCACTAGCATAGTTCTTCATTACGCAAACTCCTCAAAGTGTGGGGTCTATCCTTTATAGTTTGACCGTTCAGCCGACCTTGATTAGTCGCATTATCCAGGCTCAGGCTCAGGATGACAGGTTGCAGTCCAGGGTATCTGTGATTGTTGGGGATGAGGGCAATATTGAGTGAAGACGTGGAGTAGATGGAGGAGTCAGATTTCGAGGTAGGATATGTGTTCCAGACTTAGCTGATCTTAAAAGAGATGTTTTAGAGGAGGCACATCATAGTAGATACATTGTGCATCTAGGGGGCACTAAGATGTATCATGATCTTAAGAAATAGTTTTGGTGGGAAGGTATGAAGTGTAATGTGGCAGAATTTGTATCTAAATGTATCACTTGTCAGCGAGTGAAGACTGAGCACCGGAAACCAGTTGGATTACTACAACCTTTGCCAGTACCTTTATGGAAGTAGGAGCATGTGACTATGGATTTTATTGTTGGGTTACCGAGATCAAAGCAGAGCCATGATGCGTTATGAGTGATAATAGACCGACTTACCAAGATGGCTCATTTTTTTCCCATTCTAGTTACAGACAGAGTTGAGAGGTTATGTGAGCACTATGTTGCAGAGATTTCCAGATTGCATGGAGTGCCAGTATCTATTATTTCCAATCGTGATCCTTGTTTTACTTCTCAATTTTGGAAGATTTTTTAGAAAGCCTTTGGTACTGTTGTGAGTTTGAGCACCATTTTTCATCCTCATACTGATGGACAGTCCGAGGGGGTCATACAGGTGGTGGAGAATATGTTTTATGCTTGTGTATTAGATTTTTGTGGCAGTTAGGAAGACCATGTTCCACTGATCGAGTTTGCTTATAATAACAGTTATCAGGCAAGTATTGGCATGGCACCATATGAGGTTCTTTATGGTAGACCTTGTTGATCACCAGTTTGCTGGGCAGAGGTTGGTGATAGCAGTTTGTTGGGGCCATACATGGTGCGGGAGATTACAGAAAATGTGACTCTTATTCGAGATCGACTTCGTACAGCTCAAAGTTGACAAAAAAGTTATGCGGATCGACGATGTCGAGCATTAGAGTTTAGCGTTGGGACTTGGTGTTCTTGAAAGTATCACCAATGAAGGGAGTTGTCAGATTTGGTGGGAAGAAGGGAAAGTTGGCACCACGATTTATTGGACCATTTGAGATCATAGAGAGGATTGGGGAGGTAGCACATAGATTGGCATTACTGCCAAGTATGTCAGTAGTGCATGATGTCTTCCATGTATCCATGTTGAAATGATGCTTGAGGGATGATACACAGGCTATTGACTTCACGGAGATTGAGTTGCACCCAGATACTATACATATTATGACAGCAGTTCGTATTATGGATCATATGGTGAAAATGTTAAAGAGGACAAAAATACCTCTAATGAAGATGCAGTGGAGCCATCAAGATGAGAGGGAAGCCACATGGGAGTTAGAATATGAAATAAAGACAAATCACCCTCAACTCTTTAATTGAGGTATGTAATTTTGGGGACGAAATTTCTTTTAAGGGGGTAGGATGTAATAACCATGAAATAGATATACATATGTATACATATATATAAATATATATATATATATATTTATATGAATTCAAAAATAAAATCCGTATGGATAGTTAGTTATTAGATATTATTGGATTAGATAACATGATGTACTATTTTTAAGGGGGTTTAAAATTCAATGGTTTGATTTAAAGATGTTTGGCTTGACTGAAACTCTATATATTAAGTCCTATAAGACTTCTAAATAATAGATAAAGGGAGAGAATATAATTTTAACACGGTCTGTCGAATTCCATTATAGCCGTTGCTAGAAGGAGACGAGCTATTCACCTCCAGGCAAGTTAATCTTGCTTTATACGTGGTTTAGGGTAGAAGGATACCTAGTATTAGTAATAAATATCATGTTCATCTTGGATAGTAAATGTTTATTACAGTGTGGTTAACATTGTGGATTAATATTTATTCGTACGCCTACATAGATATAAAATCATAGTATAATTGTATCACTAACGAGTGATAATGGTACCACGAATTAGTAGTTTTTACATGCAATTCCATAATTAGTAGATTAATTAACATCGTTCTTATTAATCTTAAATCATTAAAATAATTAGCATCGTTATTTGTATGTTAAATAAATATGTATTGTATGTTGAGGTGTTATGGATATTTGGTGGTTAGAATGTGAAGTTGCTGGAGGATATCGTCTATTTATAATGTGATATGGTGAAATAGAAAGAAAAGAAAAGAAACATTAAGATATTCTTTCTTTTTGGATTCTCAAAACTTCTAAACTTTTCAAAATATCATATTTACAAACATTACCTATTTTTCCTAAAATTCTATATGTGATTGATTCTTAAGTATTTTCAAAACACAAAAATAATCTTAGTTTGGATTAATAAATGAGGAGAGTACGGGGAATCAATAATGAATTAGGAGGTGGAATATTTTTAACGAATGTTAGCACGGTTGTTGTATTGGTTGATTAGATTAAAATTTATTATGAATTAAATTAATTTTCTTTATATTAATGTTATGCCAAAAATGAAATATTAATTATTTTATCGGTACGATTAGATTAGTTTAAGGGTTGGTCTGGGACTACCCTACGGTTACTAGTTAGGTATGGTCCGGTCTATTTGTTAGTGCACTATTTGTGTTATGGTCATTGGGCGTGATATGTTTTTTATTATGTGGACGTAGTCTAAGACTATCTGGGTAAGGAGACGTCTGAACCCAGCCACGTGTGGTTTTGGTAGTCAGGGACTATTTAATGCTGATGCGACGTCAGGTATATAAAAATGTGGTTAAAAACAACACCTTAACGACTCTAGGTTTTACCCTACGCAAGCGCACGTATCAATTGTAGAATAACAAATGGCTTGAGTAAGGGATATTGATCCCACAGAGACTGCGATTGTTCACTTTAGCAATTCAAAAACACTGAATTATATTTCTGACCAAATTATCTATTTTAACGAAATTAACTAAAAAACAAAGTAAATTGGTTTGTGATTCAAATGAGAGAGAAAACTATGATTTTCATCACTCCACCACTAACCGCATAATATAGTTCATACATGTGAATCAGGTCGTACCGCAAATAGCAAAATACGACCCCAAAAAGGAGTACTATCAACCGAATTACGACAACCCGTCTTATGACTGACCTAACTAGTACATGTCAATTATATTACTCTAATCTACTCCTAATGCATGAAAATAAACTAAAGCATGTCTATATTAAATCGCCAAGGCACGGCCTGTGTCAACCTAGGGTTTCAAGTTTCATTACCACCATTGTGTAGAAAACCATAATTAAGCATCTGAGTTCCTGCTCATATTGAATAATTATATTTGTGAAAAATAATATATTCATTCCATCTAAGACAAGAATTTAAAACAAATATGGAATTTTATATTGCAAATCAGTACAATCTCTTAACTACTACAATCATCATAGTATGGTCAACAATTTCCCCTTGTTACAATTAAAAACAATGAAAGAACTACATTACTTGGTAAAGGTTTTACTAGAAAATCCTGCATACCGAGTTAGTTGGCCATGGAAGATAGTGACTACATCGTTGATGTAGAAACACTCTCCATAGTCTTCTTCTCCGGATCTCTAGGTTTGAATATAGTTCTCAACAACATCAAGTCTGAATGAATGAACCTCCTTGAATGAACGTCTCACCAAAAACCAACCTTATGAATCTCCAAATTAGAACTCTTCTCTTTGTATATATAGGCAATGGTATAAAGAGCCATTTTTCAGTCTTTTCACTCTAAAACTCATGTAAACCCTAACCTCTCATATATATATATATGTATATATGTATATATGTATATGTATATATGTATATATGTATATATATATGTATATATGTATATATATATATATATGTGTGTGTGTGTGTGTGTGTGTGTGTGTGTATACATGTATATAGAGGTCTGGAGTCACAGGCACGTCTTTTAATTAAGTCGGGGGTGAAACAGGAAAAATCCATGAAAAACCACTAAAAAGTTGTCGCACTTACTCTTCAAGCGTAGAATCATACGCTTCAAGCGTAGGTCCCAAGTGTACCTCCAAGCGTAGAAATGTGATTTTTTGAAACTAGAAGCATAGGCAAAAGCGTATGTATTTTGTGAAAATTCATTTTTTCTCTACGAATACACCAAAACGACCATCTTGAACCCATTTTTGCTGAAGAGGACGACTTCTGGAAATGCCGTTTTTGCCTTTCGGGAGCCATTTTTGTCTCGGACTGCCTCTTTGACTCTCTCCTTAGATAGAAAGAACACACTCTTCAGTTAATTCACTGAAGTTAGCTCAATTTTTTCATTAAGCTCCTGAAACATGTTTGAACACGCAAACGCAATAAAAATACTAAATAATGGAATAAAATAACGTAAAAATAGTGAGTTAAGGGGTCAAAATGTCTAATATTTGACACCTATCAAATGCACACCATGACAATTGGAGTGGAGCCCGGGGCTCATGTCAGTGAGGTGAATGTAACCAAAATCTATGACAATATGGTTATTAGAGACATATATCGTATTATTATAATGATATGTGTATTGAGTTACCTTTATATATGGAAATACAAGGTGCGGTTAGCTTGCTGAACAATGATTGTGTTTAGCATTTCTTGATGAGCATGTGAGCTCACTCCATTATTATTTCAGGTAAACATTGATTAGCTTGTGGTGAGGACACTCGAAGGTCGTCAGATTTTGCGATTATTATTCCGATGTTATTTTTGTTCTTTATTTGAGAACATTGTAATAAGCTCACATGTCATTGACTTTTAGTGAGTATTTCGATTTAATAATGATTTATCTTAGAAGCAATTTTAGTTGTTATCATTGACATTTTGGTTTAATTCCGGAAGTGTTGGGTATTGGAGTTATGTTATGTAGATCATGCCCAATAATTCTTATTAATAAAAAGTATTTCTTTTATTGTGAATTTTTGGGGCGTGACAAACATGGACTCATCCATGATTTTATACCATGTTTACCTTCTTTAATTATTTACGGCACAAGAAAATATATATTTTTTGTGCTTACAAATATATATATTTATATATATATATATAAACATATATTATGAATAAAAGATATAGGCATGAGGTTCAACTCGAAATCTCAACAAACCCCCTCTCATTATCTTTACGTCGAATTTTTACATGAAAACTCAAATATTCTTGAATTATATGACAAAAGTATATTTGAGCAATGCGCTTAAGGCAAATTTTTAAGTTATCGAAGAGTAATGGGAACATCGATAATAGTTGTAATATGATTAAGTCAAATCTCGTGAAAATCAATATATTTTCTCTTAAATTATTACTAAAGGGGGATATCCAAATATGAACTTTACCATCTTAAGAACCTATCACAAACGAAGTGAAGAGATGGGGTATTTTTATTTCTCTCCTTCTCAAATCCTTGAATTTCTCATCCACTTTATATTTCTCTCCCTAAATTTTGAGAAAATGAAAAATGGAGCGAAAGGAGAGGAGAAACAAGGCGATAGGTGCCTGGCTATCAACTCATTCTCGTAATAACAGTAAGGACAAAGTTGTGTTTGAGGGCCTTTCGAAAAAGAGTTTTTTGTGGTCGCATGGTGGTGTTAAGCATTACTTAACACATACTTTCTCATAAACTGTTTTCAGAAAACTGAACCAAACAGATTTTTTTACAGTTTTCTGATTTTCAGTTTTTAGAAGAAAAAAAAACTATTCTAAAAAATACAAATCAATCAGGCCCTAAGGGTTGCTCTCAAAAGTTCAAGCATATTGAGTCTGAGACTGCTGACGTTTCTGTTGTTTGGGCATTGATGTGCTTTATGCTCAAGCAGAGAGCAGTGTGTGATGAACGTGTTTGTGTTGTGTCCCAGTTCTTAGTATGGTTGGCAAATTGAAAGAGATCGATGAGTGAAACAAAAATTGCTCGTAAATTCATGTGTTCATTATCTTAATTAATCAGAGTTATATTTAGTAGTCATATATAATAGTTTACTTTTAGAATTTGGGCGTGCTCAATTATATGCAAGTGGCGAAATCACGGGAGGAAGAAAATGGAGAACATAAAGCTTCATAGAGCTCATGAAAGAATCAGAAAATGGCTACAAATCCTCAAAATGTATTGGTTTGAATGATAATTGTCTCATTTGAGTGGTTGCTTCATCTTTGGATTAAATGCTTTTAGTTGTATTAGTTGATTTCTCATGAAATAGGAATCTTGATGAATTTCTTATTTAAAATGAACACAAAGAGTGGTGGTTTGTGATGTGTAAAATTAGCCAAATTTCTTGTTCACGTATTTGTAAATATTGTTATATTATATTACATTTAAACTAATTGGTATTAATTATTATATATCCATTTAACAAATACGTGTTCTTAAATAATAATAATGGTATCAAATGCACATGGATTTGTAGCAAATAAGGTGAAAACATGATATATCCAAATTTTCCTTAGACATATATATCTCTAAAAACTTATTCTACATATACATCTCTAAAAACTTATTCTTTGAAATGAAACCCGAGTTAGGAGGATGGAAGACATATTTTACTGCTTACATACATGTAAATATATAAATACTCATATAATTCTATATATTGCTTAACTCTAATTTGCTTAATATGATATCCATTTATATACAGCGCTATTTAAAAGCCACTCAGCGGTTGGTTGCTTTGAATTATTTTAGAATATAGTATCTCTAACTTATTTTAGAATTATTGAGTTATAGCATTTCAAATTTCACTTCTACATATTTGCATACCCATATGGTGCCAAATTTATAATTTTGGGCTGAAAATGGTAGCCCATTTGGTTGATTTGGGTTTGGAGCAGCAGTGTCAAACCATGTAGTACCAAATTACCTTTTTTCATGCACCATCTCAATACATGGTTTTAGATGGTAAGAGTACCGTAGTAACAACCCAAAACCAAACATCCCACTCCATGGTGTGTCATTTTGTGCTAACATGGGGTGAAAATGTGTTACCACTTTTATGGAGTGGGTAAGTCCCACATGTGAGAAGCAAGATTAAAATACCTTCCTTTTTTATCTTTTCTTTTTACAGATAAATATTTCATGCCCCGTTTATGTGATTCGTGCGCATTTATTACATTTATTGGCAAATGCATTCAAAAAAATAATAAAAAAAAAATGATTTCATTCCATTTTTTTTAAATGTATGTAATATATCTACTTAATAGAATCTTAAAATATTTATTGTTTAAAAACAAAAATTCCTAATATTTAAAAGGGTTATTCCCACAAACACCCCCAGAGGTTTGCCATATTCCCACTCACACCCCCTCAAAGTTGAATATTCCCACTGACACCCCCTGAAATTTGAATTTTGTCCCACTTTCACCCCTCTGTATTGACGCCATTAATATAGGCCGTTAACCACCATGTAAATTGTCCATATTGCCCTCAGATTGTATGAAATGACTTAAATACCCTTAGATGTTAAATTTGATATATTTTTCCCCTCTAGCTTGATTTTACTTTTATACCATTTAGGTTATATATCTATGGGTAATTTGCAGCCACACTCCCTGAGGTTTGCATCTATTGCACCTAGCGGCTGATTTTTGCAATTTTGACACCAACACCCCCTGAAGTTTCATTTTGCTTGCCATGACACCCCAAATGACGAAAATACCCTTCAAAAAATTCGAAAATATTAAGGGTTATGTGAAATGACCTTTATGCCCCAACCCCAAATATATAAAATTTCGAAAAACATACATATAAATTCAAAAAAATATATAAAATTCGAAAAAATGTATAAATTAAATTCGAATATATATATTTCAAAATATATATATATAATTCAAAATATATATATTTTCAAAAACAAAATTCAAAAAATTAGATAATTTCGATAAACATATATAAATTTCAAAATATGTATAAAAAATTAAAAATATATATATATAATTTGAAATATATATATAATTCGAAAATATATATATAAAATTTGAAAAATATATAAACTCAAATTTATATATATTTCAAAAAAAAAAATTCAAAATATATATATTTTCAAAAACAAAATTCAAAAAATTAGATAATTTCGAAAAACATATATAAATTTCAAAATATATATATAAAATTCAAAAATATATATAAAATTTGAAATATATATATAATTCAAAATATATATATTTTCAAAATTAAAAAATTCAAAATATATATATTTTCAAAAACAAAATTCAAAAAATTATATAATTTCGGAAAACATATATAAATTTCAAAAACTATGTATATATTTTTTTGATATATATATATTTTCAAATTATATATATATATTTTCGAATTATATATGTATTTCAAATTTTATATATTTTTTTGAAATTTATATATGTTTTTCGAAATTATATAATTTATTGAATTTTGTTTTTGAAAATATATATATTTTGAATTTTTTTTTTTGAAATATATATATATTCGAGTTTATATATTTTTCAAATTTTATATATAAAATATTTAATTATATATATATTTCAAATTTTATATATTTTTTTGAATTTTATATATATTTTTTGAAATTTATATATATTTTTCGAAATTATATAATTTTTTGAATTTTGTTTTTGAAAATATATATATTTTGAAATTTTTTTTTTTAACTATATATATATTCGAGTTTATATATTTTTCATATTTTATATATAAAATATTTAATTATATATATATTTCAAATTTTATATATTTTTTTGAATTTTATATATATTTTTTGAAATTTATATATATTTTTCGAAATTATATAATTTTTTGAATTTTGTTTTTGAAAATATATATATTTTGAAATTTTTTTTTTTAACTATATATATATTCGAGTTTATATATTTTTCATATTTTATATATAAAATATTTAATTATATATATATTTCAAATTTTATATATTTTTTTGAATTTTATATATATTTTTTGAAATTTATATATATTTTTCGAAATTATATAATTTTTTGAATTTTGTTTTTGAAAATATATATATTTTGAATTTTTTATTTTTTTTGAAATATATATATATTCGAATTTATATATATTTCAAATTTTGTATATATATTTTCGAATTATATATATATTTCAAATTTTATATATTTTTTTGAATTTTTTATATATATTTTGAAATTTATATATGTTTTTCGAAATTATATAATGTTTTGAATTTTGTTTTTGAAAATATATATATTTTGAATTTTTTATTTTTTTTTTGAAATATATATATTTGAGTTTATATATTTTTCAAATTTTATATATTATATTTTCGAATTATATATATATATCAAATTTTATATATTTTTTTGAATTTTTTATACATATTTTGAAATTTATATATGTTTATCGAAATTATATATTTTTTTGAATTTTATATATATATTTTGAAATATATATATTCGAATTTAAATATTTTTCAAAAAATATATATATTTTATAATATTATATATTTTTTTGATTTTATATATATATTTTTCGAAATTTATATATTTTATTCTAATTTTATATATTTTTTTCAAAATTTAAATATTTAGTTTTGAATTTTATACATTTTTTCGAATTTTATATATTTTTTCGAATTTATATATATGTTTTTCGAAATTTTATATATTTGGGGTTGGGGCATAAAGGTCATTTGACATAACCCTTAATATTTTCGAATTTTTTGAAGGGTATTTTCGTCATTTGGGGTGTCATGGCAAGCAAAACGAAACCTCAAGGGGTGTTGGTGTCAAAATTGCGAAAATCAGCCTCTAGGTGCAATAGATGCAAACCTGAGGGGGTGTGGCTGCAAATTACCCTATATCTATATACACACACCCTTTCATATATATATGTGTATCACTGTTGAAGCAGAGGTGAGGAAGTGGAAGGTGTTAGTAAATCATGCTTCTGTTATATAAATATATTATGCATACAAATATATATATATATTTAAGTATTGCAATAATACAAAGAAAAAACTGACCCGTAATGTAAAATTTCAAGAATGAATAGAGTAAATCCGAGCCCTGTGTGATACCACAGTTTCCTTAAGGCAAAATTGCTCCCTCTACGGTGCTTAAGGAATCCGAACAAGTTGCCTCCCAAGATAGAACGGATTTCGCCTTCACTGTTGCAGCACTGCAAGGATGAAGACCAGCGAACACAAATACTGTGTTTGTACCCCAAACTTTTGACCGGACTTATCTTTCTATATGTTGTATATGCGAATGTAGAGGGAAGGAAAAATGTATTTTTGGCTGAGTGAGAATTAAAACCCTACGTTTATATAAATGAACTGCAACCTATAGATATAGAGAAGAAGAGGTGTTACACCTGTTAGTGGTATCCATTCCAATGGGTGCTAAAATAGTTTGTTAAAACTGTAGACGTATCTCTTCAGAAGAGATATTTGTAGTTTTGGCAAAAAATTAAAACTACATTGGGTAGAACCGACGACCCACCCACCCGCACCGCGCCACGACCACGCCCACGGCCCGGACCGGGCGGGCGGCGCGCGCGCGTGTGTGGTTAGGCTAAGACTTGCATGGTTCATGCATGGTCTAGCTCTCCTCCCATGCCTCTAGTTATTCAAGTCACCCATTCAATGCAACCATATATAAACACCTTTACACTTCATTTTATTTCCAATGTGGGACAAACATCCTTACCCAAGTTTAAGTGGGTCACTTTGAGAGATAATTTCTCATTCAATAATGAATAGTTTTGAACATGTAATTATACCAACTTGATCTCATCACTAAGGAGAACACATTAGTGCTTGGTCCGGTTAAAATCGGAGTTCGGGACCCATAATTAATTAAGCTCAAAGTTGAGTTTAATTACTGTTTTTTCCAAACTATTTCCAACAATCCCCCACATGAATGGAAATTAGCAGTTCAAAATGCAAATGAATATGCAGACACTAGTTTGAGTACAATGAAAGGTTACTGTATCAGGATAAGTAGTCTTAGAGCCTTGAACTTTCCCTTGTGAAAGACTATCGGATTTACTGGCTAATCAGTGGACGTGATGTCTTGAACTGTCAGCTATTTGTGTAAACCAAGACAATAGACTTCACACAGTTCCCCTTCGAACACAGTTGGTTCTCACGTTTGTGTCCATTTTGGCCTTGGACACCACTTGGTTTCATGAGTATTTGTCAGAGAATTCCGCCTTCAAAAATTCTCCTAGAAGCGGCCCCTTCTACTCACATAGGTGTAACTATTAGGAGTTCTTCCTCACTTGGATTTGTCCAAGTCATAGACATCATTAAAAGCATAGCTTACCCTAGAATATGCACTGTCTCATCATAGGAATGGGAAGGAGTTTTGTTTTAATCTCCACAGTGCTTTTAACTAAGTCACGCACAATTCGGTTGTCCCTTTGAACCTAGATCTTGGGATCTCCAGTCAACTAGGTTGGGTTGCCATTATGGTGTCTTTTAACCCTGAGGCTTCAAGCCCATTCCCCTCGATGATTTTTCAACTTGCTCTCTTGCCAAACCTTTAATTAACGGATCCGCTATATTATCCTTAGACTTTACATAGTCAATGGATATTATACCATTTGAGAGCAATTGTTTTACGGTATTATGTCTACGACGGATATGTCTAGACTTACCATTATACATGTGATTTTGAGCCCTTCCAATCGTAGATTGACTATCACAATGTATACAAATAGCTGGCACTGGTTTCTGCCAGTTTGGAATGTCCTCTAAAAAGTTACGAAACCATTCTGCTTCTTCTCCAGCTTTGTCCAATGCAATGAATTCAGATTCCATTGTGGACCGAGCAATACATGTTTGCTTTGAGGACTTCCATGACACAGTTGCACTTCCAAGAGTAAAAATATATCCACTAGTGGACTTTGAATCATTGGAATCAGAAATCCAATTAGCATCACTATATCCTTCAAGTACAGCTGGATATCTAGTATAATGCAAACCATAATTTTGAGTATACTTCAAGTATCCCAAAACTCTTAGTATTGCATTCCAGTGACATTTACATGGGTTACTTGTGTATCGACTCAGCTTACTCACCGAGTATGCTATGTCAGGTCGAGTACAATTCATAACATACATTAAACTTCCTATGATCCGAGCATATTCCAATTATGAAATACCTTCATCTTTGTTCGTAGAAAGTTTAACATTTACATCCACAGGTGTTCGTGTTGGACTTATCCCATAATTCTTAAACTTATCACACATTTTCTCTATATAATGAGATTGGGATAACACAAGTCCTTTTGATGTTCTAGAAATTTTAATTCCTAAAATAACATCAGCTATGCCAAGATCTTTCATGTCAAATCTACTCTTTAGCATTTGCTTAGTAGAATTGATTACGTCATTATTACTGCCTATAATAAGCATGTCATCTACATATAGACATAATATGACATACGCATTATGATAAGTCTTGACATAAACACACTTGTCACATTCATTTATTTTGAACCCATTTGACATCATGACACTGTCAAATTTCTCATGCCATTGTTTTGGTGCTTGTTTTAGTCCATACAATGACTTTACAAGTCTACACACTTGTTTCTCTTAGCCAGGAGAAATGAACCCCTCGGGTTGTTCCATGTATATTTCTTCATCTAATTCACCATTTAGAAATGCTGTTTTTACATCCATTTGATGTATTTCTAATCCATTTAACGCTGCTATCGCAATTAGTATGCGAATGGACGTTATTCTAGTAACTGGTGAATATGTGTCAAAATAATCCAACCCTTCCTTTTGCCTATAGCCTTTAGCTACAAGTCTTGCCTTATACTTGTCAATTGATCCATCAGCCTTCATCTTCTTCTTGAAGATCCACTTACATCCCAATGGTTTATTGCCTGGTGGAAGATCTACCAGTTCCCATGTATGATTTTGCATAATGGACTCAATTTCACTATTCACAGCTTCTTTCCAATAAACTGTTTCAGGTGAAGACATGGCCTCCTTATAAGTTTGAGGTTCATTCTCTACCAGATTGATAACAAAATCTGGCCCAAAGGACTTAGTGACTCTTGCTCTTTTGCTTCGTCTAGGTTCTATAGATTCTTTGTCTATAGGTTCCTGACTATCTTGAGTCATATCACTAAATGACCTTTTCTGTGAGCTTGAATCTGATGTCCTTTTATATGGAAATACAGTTTCAAAGAATGTAGCATTCCTTGATTCAATTATTGTATTGACATGTACATCAGAAATCTCAGATTTATTAACAAGAAATCGATATGCACTACTATTGTGGGCATAACCGATGAATACACAATTCACGGTTTTAGGTCCTATTTTCACCTTTTTAGGTTTAGGAATTGCCACATTTGCTAAGCACCCCCACACTTTTAAGTATTTATAGGAAGGCTTATAGCCTTTCCATAACTCATATGGGGTTTTAAAAGTTTTCTTTTGAGGCAATTTATTAAGAATGTAATTAGCAGAAAGTATAGCTTCCCCCCACAAATTATGTGGTACTCCCGAACTTAACAGAAAAGCATTCATCATTTCTTTTAAAGTTCGGTTTTTCCTTTCAGCTACACCATTCGATTGAGGTGAGTAGGGAGCTGTAGTTTGGTGAATAATTCCATGTTCTTTACAGAACTCCTCAAAAGGAAATTCATACTCACCACCCCTATCACTTCTTATAGCTTTGATTTTTCTGCTAAGTTGATTCTCAACTTCAGTTTTATATTGTTTGAAAATATCAATAGCCTCATCCTTGCTTCTTAGCAAATAAACATAGCAATATCGAGTGCAATCATCTATAAAAGTAATAAAATACTTTTTTCCTCCTCTAGTTTCCAAGAACTTTAGATCACATATATCAGTATGCACTAGTTCTAGAGGCTCACTACATCTTTCAACTTTTTGAAAGGATTTTCTTGTTAATTTAGATTCTACACAAGTCTCACATTTATGATTTGGGTCAATTTTATACTTAGGAAAATCATTTAAATTAATTAATCTACGTAAGGTATCATAATTAACATGACCTAATCTAGCATGCCAAATATCAAAAGACTCAAGCATATAAGCAGAAGAAACTGTGTTATTAATCTTATTAGTTGTGGGTACAACAGTCATTACATTGAGCTTAAACAGCCCATCACTGAGATATCATTTTCCTACATACATCTCATTCTTTGTAAGTACAAACTTATCAGATACAAAGACTAATTTAAAGCCATTTTTGCTTAGCAGAGATCCAGACACCAGGTTCTTGCGAATATCCGGCACATGTAGCACATTATTCAGAGTCACCTCTTTTCCAGAAGTCATTTTCAGGATCACTTTTCCACTACCTTCTACCTTAGAAGATGAAGAATTACCCATAAAGAGTTGTTCTCCATTTTTCATAGGTTGATAAGCAGTGAACATCCACCTATTGGCACAGATGTGACGAGTAGCTCCAGTGTCCACCCACCACTCTTTGTTATTGCCCACCAAATTGCACTCTGAAACCACAACAGCAAGATTCATATCGCCTACATCATTTGCAAGTCGATCTGCTTCAGTCACATTCGCTTGGGGTCTAGTGTTCCTGAAGTTCCTTGGCTTTCGACAGTCTTTAGAGAGATGTCCCAGCTTTCCACAATTGAAGCACTTGCCTTTGAACTTCTTAGATCCTTTACTTGGACCTTCATCACTGAACTTTCTCTTTTTAGTCTTTGAAGATGATCCTTCCTCCACAATATTTGATTTTGACTCCATAGGATGCCATGCACTACTTTTCTTTTCAGACTTACGATTGTCCTCTTCAATCCTCAGGCGAACTATCAACTCTTCAAGAGTCATCTCCTTGCGTTTATGCTTCAGGTAGTTCTTAAAATCTTTCCAAAGTGGTGGTAGTTTTTCAACTATAGCCGCCACTTGGAATGACTCACTAAGAGACATACCTTCTGCATGAATGTCATGAAGAAGCACTTGAATCTGTTGCACTTGGCTGAGTACAGTTTTGGAATCTAACATTTTAAAATCTAAGAATTTGCCGACAATGAATTTCTTCGTGCCAGCATCCTCAGTTTTATACTTTTTATCCAATGATTCCCATAACTCCTTTGCAGTTTTCACACCACTGTATACATTATACAGTGTGTTATCTAATCCATTAAGGATATAGTTCCTGCACAAGAAATCAGAATGCTTCCATGCATCCACTGCAGCCAGTTTATCTTTATCAGTTTCACCCTCGGCCACTGATGGAATTGCTTCCATTAAAAATTTGGCCAAATTCAAAGTAGTAAGATAAAACAACATCTTTTGTTGCCAACGCTTAAAATCAGAGCCATTGAACTTTTCAGGCTTCTCCCCATATGGGACAGAAATTGTAGTTGGATTACCAGTAGTCATTTCTGTTACAAAAACATAAATCTACTTTATGTACTGTTTAATTATTCCCACACAATAATATAATAACAAATTTACACTAATATAATTAAACAACCAAGAATGATATATATATAAAAAATTTCCAGAATATAATATATATATATAGAAAAACCGAATATATAATATAGAATTATATACACAGAATATATATATATCAGTATATATATAACACAGAGTACAATTCCAGTATATATATATAACAGAAGATAATTTCAGTATATATATATATATATATATAACAGAAATTAAAACAGAATATACAAAATCAGAGTACAGTTCTGTACGAAAACAGTATATATATATATATATATCAAAAATCAGAATATAAATATATATCAAGCTATTCTATATATATAACAGAATATGATTTCAGAATATATATAAATATATATAACAGAATATAAATACAACAGAATCAGTATATATATATATATAACACAGACCACAAAAGCAGAATATATATATCTATATATAGCAGAATACAAACCGAAAATACAATACAATTTCAGAAAGTATACAGAAAATCAGAATGAATGTACATATATCACAGAGTATTAACAGTATATATATATCAGTACATAAGTATCAGAATATATATATATATAACAGATTGTTAATCAATATATATATATCAAATAAGATAAACAGTTCATATATATATATACCATGCAATTCCAGAAATTGAATACTAACGTATAGTACAGTAGTAGTGGTTAAATTTCAGTATACAAATTCCAGAATACCCACTTATATATAAACAGTATAAATAAAGATGTATCCTAATTGAAATACTGTGTAAATGTAACCTAATTGAGATACAGTGTAATATAAACTGTGATAATATAGGAGTCTATTTTAAACAATTTACACAGAATAGAATTCAAGTTTCATACAAATTTGAAACAGCAGTCTATAAATATCAATTCACATTTTTCGTAAATAGAGATATATATAGGCAGAAAACAGATATATATATATATATGTATGTACCGAATAATATATATAAGTAAGCAACCGTAAATATGTATAAATCATTCTTCTACAAAATTACGCATATAATATATGCACGAAATAAGATATAACAGAATATATGTATAAATGATGTATGATATACAAACTGAAATATATACAACTATAACAGAACATATATGCATCAATATAGAAATTTTGCCTTAAGATTGTTAGTAAATCATGCTTCTCTGTTATATAAATATATCATGCATACAAATATATATATATATTTAAGTATTGCAATAATACAAAGAAAAAACTGACCCGTAATGTAAAATTTCAAGAATGAATAGAGTAAATCCGAGCCCTGTGTGATACCACAGTTTCCTTAAGGCAAAATTGCTCCCTCTACGGTGCTTAAGGAATCCGAACAAGTTGCCTCCCAAGATAGAACGGATTTCGCCCTCTACGGTGCTTAAGGAATCCGAACAAGTTGCCTCCCAAGATAGAACGGATTTCGCCTTCACTGTTGCAGCACTGCAAGGATGAAGACCAGCGAACACAAATACTGTGTTTGTACCCCAAACTTTTGACCTACGTTTATATAAAAACTACATTGGGTAGAACCGACCACCCACCCGCACCGCACCGCGCCACGACCACGCCCACGGCCCGGACCGGGCGGGCGGCGCGCGTGTGGTTAGGCTAAGACTTGCATGGTTCATGCATGGTCTAGCTCTCATCCCATGCCTCTAGTTATTCAAGTCACCCATTCAATGTAACCATATATAAACACCTTTACACTTCATTTTATTTCCAATGTGGGACAAACATCCTTACCCAAGTTTAAGTGGGTCACTTTGAGAGATAATTTCTCATTCAATAATGAATAGTTTTGAACATGTAATTATACCAACTTGATCTCCTCACTAAGGAAAACACATTAGTGCTTGGTCCGGTTAAAATCGGAGTTCGGGACCCATAATTAATTAAGCTCAAAGTTGAGTTTAATTACTGTTTTTTCCAAACTATTTCCAACAGAAGGTGGTGTTCGAAATGGAAAGAGAAGTTGCGGCAGAGGAAGTGGTGGAGGAGATTGAATCCGGAGAGAGGACGGTGGCAAAAGTTGTGGTGGTGGTGTTCAAAATGGAAAGAGGAGTTGCGGCAGAGGAAGATCACAAACCCATCTATAATCAAACAACAATTAAAAAAATTACAAACCCATCTCAAATCAAACACCCAAAATTACTAATCATCTCAAATCAAACACCCAAAATCACAAACCCACCTTTGTTGTATGTTCTTATTTCATCCGACCAACTTGCTTATTTGTTGATGAGAATTCATGGCAATGCTTTAATCCCTTTGTCATTAGTCTTGAATCTCATCATAAACCTATTAATTTTGACCTAAATCGTTTGAAGCTTTGTTTGGGGCAAGTATGGTTGAATCTAACTTTCAAAAAAAAAAAGTTTGGATGACTCTTCTATATGGGAATTGGTAATGGGTTGTGCCTTTTAATGTTTTGATTAGATCATCCATTATAGGTTTAAACTTTTTTATTTTTTATTCTAAGGCTTCCTTGTACATTTTACTTCTTTTTTAATGCATTATTCATGCAACCGGAAAAAAAATCATTAACAAATTAAAAACTCATTTCAGATAAAAAGAACCCAAAAAATACACACAGTTATATTTAGTCTTTGTATGGGTATTTTAGTCTTTGCATAATTATTTTTTTTCATAATTTCATTAAATATAATATCTAGGGGTATAATAGTAAATGCACACAATTCTGTTAATCAAACTAACGGAAGTCAAAGTCAGGGAGTATGAGTGGGAAGATTCAACTTCGAGAGGTTGTGAGTGGGAATATGGCAAACCTCAGGGGGTGTTTGTGGGAATATTGGATTAACTCTTTTTTGTATGTAAACAAGAAAAAATGAATTTTTTCATATCAAATAATTTAATTATTTAATATTCCTTAAAACATTTCACTCTGTTTTTAACGAAGTTTGTACGAATATATTGAAAATTTTAGTTATCCATAAACTTGAGATAATATTTTATTCTATTTGACATTTGACAACAAATACTTTCCCATTTCAAACTGAATCCGGACCAAAAAAATAAGAAAAAAGAGAAATTAATTCTTAATGTATTTTTATTTATATATTTTATTATATATATTTACAAAATATTATTATAAATAAATAAAATGTCAAATCATTCCAAGTTACTAAACATGGATTGATTTCAGAATTTCTGTCCATATCAACTCTATCAAACATGGTTTAATTTTTCAACTTTACTTTTTCTCACACCAAAATCATATGCACCAAACTCAACCCAACCCAAACCAAAACCACAACAGTCACTAATACATCTTCTTACATATTTATAACCCAGTATTAAATGGCTCCGTTAGTGGCTTTTTAACTTCTACATATTACTACAATAATGTATCTTCTTATATATTTATAACTCAGTATCAATATGTTAGTTTTTCTAAATTATTTAGCTTCCTCTATAAAATTTTAAACTATTTCATCAATTCTGGACCCTTTTTTCTCTAATTTTGTCTTTATTTTTCGGTGAACTCTTATTATTAAATTTTCTAATATACTTTAAAAGTGGTATTGTTCTAGATCTATTAAAACGGGAAAATTACGGACGGACATGAAGAAGCACACAGGCAGCGGAAAATGCAGAAGAGCAGCATTTCAAATACAGCTACTTCCCAAACACATAATTCCAATATCACATATCTAAATAATATATATAATAAAGAGTTATAAAAAATAATAAAGTATCTTTGTATAAATGGAAAATGTTACAAATTTATTTAAGCACTGAGACAGTGAATCGTAAAAAAAAACTTCGACAATACTTGCCTGTAACAATCCTGCAACAAAGGCAAGGTCTCTAGGCCACAAATGCTCCCTTTTGAACCATCTCTTTAGATACATATTTTACAGGGGGGAAAAAAGAGATACTCCAGTACATACAAGAATTATAGCCCCCAGATGTATGGAATTGATCAGAAGCTAAATCGCGGATAAAGTTGCTTCATCACCATAAATGAAATAGTACCTTAAAAAGAAAAACTAAATCATTTCTTTTTCACGCATCTACAATACATTTTTTTTTTATAAGTAATACATTTGTGTTTTTAACCAAATAAATAGTAGAAAATCATAGTCAACAAGATGCTGAGAAAAGAGAAGGTCCAAGTATCTACTTTCTTGAACACATTTACAGCTTAGATTTGTAAATGTAGCTGGTACTTTCCAATTTACAACAGTGGGACACGAAATCTATGGAAGATGTGAAGAATACAGTACACTGTTTCGGAAAATGGAATTTCTATCTGGCCGACCATTCAAATTGAGACTCTTCAACTTGTAGCTGGTACACCACGTCTGACTCGTAATGGAATTTAACCCCTAAGCTCAAAAACATCTTTGCGCGAGGGCCCAGGGGTTACAGGATGTAAGGCTTGATCTTCTCCTTGATATATAAAAAACAGGCGGCGAAAGCTGCTAATTCCATGGACTTGGCAGCCGGGCATCTCTGAATGCTGAAGTGCCACCTGATGCGGCAGGTGAAGGGGAGGAGGCAACATAGTTTGTTCCAGATACAGAGACTGTTGGCAGATTTGCAGGGTGCCCTGAGGGAGCAAAGCGTGATGGACTACCAGCAACTGCCACATTTGCTCGAGAAGGGTGTGGAACCTGCAAAGAAGATAATCTATTCATGTTACATCATCAGAATAGCAGCAGATGACTATCAAGTTCGGCTTAATTTGAAATTTAGAATCTACAGGTTACAAAATGCATTTTGAAAAGTTAAGCTTTCTCCACTATTAACCTTTTTTTTTTTTGGTGCAGCAAATTATTAAAATTCACGATGCTGACTGAAATTCTTTAGCTGAGCCAAGTAGTCTCAATGGTCAATGCCATACAATTCTGAATAATATGCACTGATAAGAAAGAGAGGAATTCTGAATCACATCCACTGACAATACCCTGTTTGGGGATGCTAACAAAATCTGTCGATTAACTATTCACTAAACTACAATGACCAAGAAGTTAACATGTGAACCATATGTGATGCTCATCTCACAATCAGTTGTATGTGACTTGAATATACAACTAAGACTTGTAAGCGAACAGTATTGGAAGCTTTCAAATCAGAATTCTAAAAGGTGTAGGTTTTGTTTTCCCTTTTCTAATTTCAACAAAGAAACCCTTATTCTTTTGGTCTCAAAAGGACCATATAAACATCTATCAACTCTTGTACACGTGTAGAGATCTTTACACACATTGATGATTTTTCCGATTGGGTTTCTCCATGAAACTCGGGTATTGTTTGTGCAATTTCTAATTATTTGATTTTGCACTCTATAATTGAATCATAGTGGAGACGTAAATAGATACTAGTTACATAAATAAGGAAAAGGTTAAGGGCTTGTTCGGTTGTGGGTTTTGGGCTTGTTGGTCTGGTCTGGTCTTTGGTTCGAAGACAAGACCATGTTTGGCCTGCTTGATTTTGATTTTTTAAAACCAGTCAATCTAAAACCAAGTTAGCCCATCTCTCACTCAAAATTAAAAAAACAAAAATAAAAAATTCGTAATAAATATATAAAATTCAATATATATATATAATTCGTAAAAAATATATAAAATTAAAAACAAACATATAAAATTTGAAAATATATATAAAATTTGTAAAAATATATATAAAATTTGAAAAAATATATATAAAATTCGTAAAAAATGTATAAAAATCAAAATATATATATAAAATTCAAAAAACATATAAAATTCGAATAAATATAAAAAAATACATAAAAATATATATATATAATTCAAAAAAAACATATAAATTTGAAAAATATATATAAAATTCAAAAAAAACAAATAAAATTTGCAAAAAGTATAAAACAAAATTAAAATATATATAAAATTCAAAAAAAAACATATAAAATTCAAAACAAATATATAAAATTTAAATAAATAAATAAAATTCGTAAAAAATATATAAAATTTAAAATATATATATAATTCGAAAAAAACATATAAAATTCGAAACAAATATATAAAATTCATAAAAAATATATGAATATATAAAATCCTTTGGCACACCACAATAGTATATTCATACAAGATTAACCAAAAAAAAAAGGGTACGAAAATCATAATCAAGAGAACCAATGAGAGTTAAGCAATACAATCCAAAAAAGTGTTTTTCCACTATATTTGATTTATGTTTTCGTGATATTTTATTTGATTGGTAATATTGTTTTTTTGAATTTTATATATTTTTTTCGAATTTTATATTATGTTTTACGAATTTTTAATGTTTTTTGGAATTTTTAATGTTTTTTGGAATTTTATATATTTTTTACAAATTTTAAATATTTTTTCGAATTTAAATGTTTGTTTTTAATTTTACATATATATTTTTGAATTTTATATATTTTTTTATGAATTTTATATATTTTTTTGAATTTTATATATATTTTTTGAATTTTATATATATATTTTTTACTATATATATTTATATTTTTTGAATTTTCTATATTTTTTTCGAATTTAATTAAACTCTAGGGGTATTTTGATCCAAAATGATAGGGAAAGGGGTAAACTTATGCAAAATGAAACCATATGGGGGTTTTCTGATCTGAAGGGGGGTAAGTTGATGCAAAATGAAACCATAGGGGGGTTTACTAATAATTGTTCTTTCTTGTATTTCTCGGATGGTTTTTCTATTTTTTTATTAATTCTCCTGATCGAATAATTTTTGGAGCAATTGATTTTGTTTTAAGTGTATATATATTTGTATATATATATATATATATATATATTTAATAAATTTTGGAACCAGACCAAATCGTTACCAAACAGAGTTTAGATCTAGGACAAGACCAGACCAGACCAGTTTTCAAACAGACCCTAAGTAACCCACATTAGGTAGTAAGCTACATATGAGTTTTCTTGGTCTAGAAGCTTAGTAAAATAAATATTAATCATAATCAACCAAACATTGGGGATGGACTAATTGTCACACAAGCTTCGACAGTTAGAATGGTATCATGGTTAGCATTGAACAAAGAAGATTGATGATTCTAAGGAAATTTAACACAAAAGACGCCAGTTGAACCAAAGCATATGCATTACAAAATGTCTTCATGACAGTTTTTACAGCAATAGCTTCATAAGTCAGCAACAGTTGTCTTTAGAACTAAGTTACATGTATTACTACATACAACATTTTTCACATCATATATTATACTTTAGAGCAATATACACTATTCAATTAGTTCTCTCAGCAAAATGAAACACGCTACATCGTGACCTCCATGAAAAATGCAGACTTGTATTTCATCAAATAACAATTATGAAATTAAATAGGAGTACCGTATTATGCTGGATAAAGGCAGGCCTTCTATGGGGAGAATCTGAAGATGGTGATGTACTGCTCATTCGAAGCAAATGGCGAGAATGCACATTATGGTTTGAAATATCATCAGCTTCTCCTCCTTCCATGTCAATGCCAAGGTTTCCCTCTGAGCCCATCCTAGGAGTAGCATGCCTACTCATTGATCCAGAATCATTTGCAGTTTCCACTTGAAGTGGAACAGATGGCCGCATTGCCATTCCTTGGGATTGAATACTACTTCGTCGCTTTAATTCTTCTTCTGCATTTAATATCTGTTAAGCACCGTTAATTACACCTCATTTATCGAACATTGTGCAGACAAAGATGTAGAAGCCACGCCCTAAAATCATCTACATTAGTTTGATGAGAATATAATATGGTGATTCAAAAGAAGCTAACCTGTTTTAGCACTTGTACTAAATTGTGCTTTTTTTCGTTCAAAGTTTGCAACTTTTCTTCGACCTCCCTTTTCCTTTTCTCTTTATCAGTCAATGGCAATGTATCAATTTTTTTGCTTGTCTTCAGCGTAAAACAGTAAGAACAAAAATTAAATATTAGTACAAAAAGGAGAGAAGATAAAACGCAATACGAGAACTATCAAGCATGATTGAAAGGAAGGCAAGCTCAATACAAGCCTTCTAAAGCACCCCCATTAATGTTAAAAGTTTTTAAGTGTATCAAGCTTCAAGTATGGTGCATCAAAGTGGTATATTCCTGATTCTTAAGGTTGCTCTGTGTGTGTGTGTCTATGTGTGGAAGCAGCAAATTATTGTGTTCGTCCATAAAGTGATTTATTTTCCCTCTTTCTGTCTTATTTTGCTTCTGCATATATGGACATATATTTAAGCAGCAAATTATTCTGTTCATTCTTTGAAGTGATTTTTCCCTTCTCTGTCTCATTTTCGTTGCATTTATAATTTTATTTAAAATTATATCTTGGAATATACAGCAAATGGTATGCCCTAACTCAATAGGATATAATACAGGCTACTTTGACCAGTACATACAACAAATCTGGTCCAAGTAGTAGTTTTAGGATGTATGTGAACCAATGGTAAACCATGGTCCATTATTGTGTTCAATTTCCCCCCCTTCTATTTGGCTTATTTTCCTTTCGTGATTAGTTCTCAATTGGAGATTACAGATTTGAGTATAAATTTTATGCCCTAACAATTCACATCACTTTTCCAATCTCCACCTAATCAATGACACACATGTATATGTGTGTGTGTAAAACTTAAATTCAAGGTTGATATAAACAATCTAGACAATTGAAGAAACAATGAAACCATATGATAAACACATTGAAATGTGACACCACTGTAGTTTTTGCCCTCAATTTGTCTTATTTTCCTTATCTGTTTAGTTTTCAATTGATAATTATAGCTTTGAGCATGAAGTTTAAGCTCTAACAATTCACACAATTCATTCAATCCTCACATAAATCAATGACACACACGATAATTAATTCAAGGAAACTATAAAAAAACTTAGACAATTGAAGAAACAATATGGAACTATATGATAAACACATTGAAATGTGATACCTCCGTGCTCGGAATCTCCGAAGCCGCCGGCATTTCATGCTGCGAATTGGCACCGGAGTCAACTGGATTGGAGCTGGTTTCAGGTACAACAACAACTCCGGTATCAGATCCACCAACCGCTTCATCGGAACCGCCGCCGCCACCGTCCGATCGTATCTGATCCTTGACTTCCTCTTTAACTGAAGAAGGGCCTTCCTCAGGATTAGGGTCCGAAGGTGGAGGAGGTTGGGGTTCATTGTTGGGAACTTGATTGTCGTTAGGGTTAGTATTAGGGTTAGGGTTAGGGTTGGGGTTGGGGTTAGAGGTGGTGGTGGTGGTGAGGAGGCGGGAGAGGGCGGTGGAGCGGCGGCGGAGGAGGATCTTGAAGTCTTTGAGGGAGATTTTAGGAGTGGGCATCAGCCATCGACGAGGAACGTCGGGTACCCTGTGGAGGTTACCTCTGTACAGAGAGATCGCCACCATTTTTCCACTCCTACAATCTCCTCTCTCTATGTATATTAATTAATAATTTCAACTGGGCAATAACATTAAAAATAATTCAAAATTCTAGTGTACATTTATATTTAATACTAGTAATTCATATTTTATTAGAATATAGAATTACCTAATCTGATATTTATGATGTTATAACTTGTAATAATATTTAAAAATTTGTATTATTAAGATAAATAATTACCTAATTCGATAGATACTTATGATTTTAAGTTTCATTAGTACAAATAGAATTATACTTTAATTTGGAGTTACGATAATAATTCAATTAAATTTACATATAAAATTTTAAATATAAATAATGAGATATTGAAAATTTTCAAACTTTTAATAGTAGTGTAGATATATGTAAACTGAATCAGATTTTGATTCAAATCTGATCCGATTAGCCGGATATGGATTGAAAATAAAATCCAACAATCTGATTAGGATCCGAATCTAATAATTCGATTTCTTAACAAATTGGATTTAGATTTATGTTAATCCGATCCAATAATAATCCAATCCGAAGTTATAATATATATATATATATATATCAATATAAATTTGATATTGTAATATGTATATATTTAGTATTATACATGTATATGAATGTTAATTATTAATTATTTTGTTATTTATTAATAATGATTGATCATCCATACCACTGTTAAAAGTGTAAAATTTTCATTGTTTTCAGTATTTATATTTTAAATTTATATACTATTTATTAATATATGGGTTAATTTCAGTAAACCCCCATATACTATTCAGATTAATAAACTAACTTCTACTGTATCCACTTTGCCCCCTATACTATTCAATTTCATCAATATGCCCCATCACCTCACATTTTGAGTCAAAATGCATAAACTACCCTCAATAGTATAGGGGGGTTAGTGAAATCGACAATTTAAAAAATTATTTTTCAAAAATTAATTATATTTTTTGCAAAAATTATAAATTAAAATTATTATATATATATATTTCACAAAAAAAAAAATTCAAAAATTCGTTAGTTGATATTAATGAATTTTCGGAAATTATAATATATTTTTCATATTTTCGGAATTTTCGGAAAATATGGAAATTATAATATGAAAATATATTTTCGAAAATTATAAATTCAAAAATATATTTTTTTTTTCCCAAAAAAAATATTTTTCGGAGGGAGCATATTATTTTCCAAAATATGAATTATTTCGGAAAAAATAATATATACTTTTTGCAAAAAAATTATTTTTCGAAAAAGTATATATTATGTTCCAAAATATGAATTTTTTGCGAAAAATATATATTATGTTCCAAAATATGATTTTTTTTTCCGAAAAATATATTTTATGTTCCAAAATATGATTTTTTTACGATCTTTTTTTTCTTGCGAAAAAGTATTTATTATGTTCCAAAATATGATTTTTTTTGAAGAATAATTTTTTTGCGAAAAATATACACTATTATGTTCCAAAATATGATATTTTCCGAAAAATAATTTTTTTTGCGAAAAATATATACTATTATGTTCCAAAATATGATTTTTTTTTCGAAAAATATTTTTTTGCAAAAATTATATATTATTTTTTCCGAAATAATTCATATTTTAGAAAATAATATGCTCCTTCCGAAAAATATTTTTTTTTACGAAAAATATATATATATTTCTGAATTTATAATTTCCGAAAATATATTTTCATATTATAATTTCCATATTTTCCGAAAAATATGAAAAATATATTATAATTTCCGAAAATTCATAAATATCAATTAACGAATTTTTGAAAAAAAATAATTTTTTTGTGAAATATATATATATAATAATTTTAATTTATAATTTTTGCAAAAAATATAATTAATTTTTGAAAAATAATTTTTTAAATTGTCGATTTCACTAAACCCCCCTATACTATTGAGGGTAGTTTAGGCATTTTGACTCAAAATATGAGGTGAGGGGGCATATTGATAAAATTGAATAGTATATGGGGCAAAGTGGACACAGTAGGGGTTAGTTGATTAATCTGGATAGTATAGGGGGGTTTGCTGAAATTAACCCTTAATATATTAAGTTGTAAATGTAGTATACTTAATAATGTTTCAATTCTTTTTTCGTTTTTTGATTTTTATATTTGTCATACATATGTGTTATAAGTATTGCTTGGTAATTTTGTATTTTCTGATTCTCGGAGAACAATAATTTTTTTAAAATTTTTTAAATTTATTTATTGATATTTGTATTTTTTTAATTAGATAATCGGATCAGATATCAGATAATGAAGAAATTTGGATATTAATTAACTAAGTAAAAAATTATCGAATTATCGGATTCGGATCGGGGGTTTTTGCTATCCTTATCAAGGGACCTGTCAATAATCCGATTATGATCCGAATCCGATTAGCCGAATATGGATTGAAAATAAAATCCGATAACCCAATTATGATCTGAATCCGATAAATCCGATTTCTTAACAAATTGGATTTGAATTTAACTAGATCCGATCTGAATCCGATCCGTTGATAGGTTTAGATATATTAAATATATGTATGTGTAATGTGTATATATTCCAATGTGGCTATAGCTTATATGTATATATTTCCTCTCTTTGTTGCATATTTACTAGTTTTAACTTGAATATAGAAACAAAAACAAAAATAAAACTTAAAATAATAGTAAAAACTAAAAACATGATTAGTGAAGAATATGAATAATAATAAGGGTTATGTCCCTAATCTCAGGGTAGACCTTTTTGGTTTTTAATATTCTTCCCTAAATCTCCTTAAATTTGTTAATTAACTAAATAAATCTGTAGATGTCATTCAAGAAAACTGAGCAAATTGTCAATTATGCCATTCAAGTGTATGGAAATTTTAGTAACGTAATTAAGGGCAACAATATAATTTCATATCATTTTGTTACGAAATCAGAAGGTCTAAATGAAAATATTAAAAACCGAGGTGGAATCACAACCTTAAAAGATCTAAATAAAATTAACCATAAAGAAAAACTCATTTAGAAAGTCAGTCTTTATCATCATTCATCTTCTATTAAACTCTTTGAAAATTTGATACAAATCGATGAGTGTTTTTATTGCGATTAGGTTTTTAAAACGATTATGTTTTATTTATTTTTAATTCTTAAGGTAATGCTGTAAGTGAAACTTGATTGAATTTACTCATAAATAGTTCAAGTTTTACAAAACAAATTTAACCGTATAGGTAAATTATGCTTTATATGGACGAAGATAGTGTCATCACTTACTTTATCAGACTCTTATCAAATATAAATAATAATAAGACACTAGTAAAAGATATTATTTTATAATTTGAATTTGAAGTGTTTACTTTAAATAATATTGTTAACAATTATTTAAAAAAGGGTAAATAACAGTTTCACCCCCTGTTGATAGTGTAAATTACACCCGCACCCCCTCAGTTTTTGCTAATTACAGTTTCACCCTTTCTAGTTTAGGCATTTGTTTCACTTTCACCCCCTCAAGTCATTCTACGGCGAGGTCAAACCGGGTCAACCAAAATCTGAAATGCGAAATGATCAAATTACCCTTATATGTGTGTAAAGACTTGTTTGCCCATCTAAAATAATGTGAAATGCCTAAACTACCCTCATCACTTATATATACATATATATATGTGTGCATAAATATATGTATATACCCATATACATATATGTATATGTATGAATTGGGTATTGGGCAAATTCAATCTATATCATAGAAACATAAATTGGGTCCAAGATCAACAAATACGTCTTATAAGAAGCATGATTTAGACCAAAAATATCAAAAAATCAACATACCCATTTCATATGTATGTAGATATATATGTGCGTATATATATATAAATAGATATATATAGCTATATATGTATATATATGTGCGTGTATATATATAGATTGGTGTATATCTATCTATATAGTTATATATGTATATATATGTGCGTGTATATATATAGATAGTTATATATATATATAGATATATATATGCGTATATATATAGATAGATATATATAGAGATAGAGATATATATGTCATTTTGTTTTGATTTTTCTGTAATTGAAAATGGATAATTAATTGAGTATGGGTAGGAATTGAGGTTTGATAATTGGTAGTTCATTTTAGGGTTAGAGTTTGATTTGAGGGATTTAGGAGAGAGTATGGGTGAGATGAAGAAGATGATGGAAGGGTAAATAGGTAATTTAACATAAAAGAATATTTGATTATTTAAAATAAATATAAAAATGGGGTATAAGAGTAATTGCGCATATCCGGTCACCGGATATGGGATTCAAGAGGTGAAACTGTAATTAGCAAAAACCGAGGGGGTGCGGGTGTAATTTACACTATCAACAGGGGATGAAACTGTTATTTACCCTTTAAAAAAAAACTAATTGTAAAGTACTTATATAGTGAATCACCAAACACCTAACATGCTTTTTATTAACAACAGTTGTATAGCTATAACAACACTTGGTTAAATTTAATAACAAACCTTCACATTTGAATACTTGCATTTTCTCAATCCTCTTGTCCATAGAGAATTTTGTTTTTTAAGTTTGATCCTTAAAACATATATATTTTTCCAGCAATTAGAACATTGCAATTGTTCCACTCTAATAAATTTGTACATGCATTCCCTCCATTTAGCATGTCATGTCTGTGTAATTAATCCAGTGATATGCGGTGACTTTTTATTAGTCAAGCCAGTAAACAATTTCATTAAACATTTATGTGAAAGTTAAATAAAAGGTGGCAACAAAACATCGTGCTTATTCATTACATTTTACATTTGATATCTGAGATGCTAAATGAAGAAGATTATTTTTCAATATAAATTAGCCTTGGGGGCAACTCCTATGAATTATTTTAATAACAATGCAAGAAATTTTTGGACGTAAAATTAAAGATATACAAATAAAAAAATGAAGCTAAAAATCTCATGATTCATATCATATGTGAGCACAATTAAATTTTTTGAAATATGCATAACCAACAATAGACTAAGAATCCTTAAGAGTAAAACAAGACACAAATTTGATAACAATTCGAATTCATATTCTGATTAGATGAAGTACATACATCCATAGAGTGTAGATCTATACACACCTATGACCTATACAAACAAAACATTAAAGAGGAGCCCAAAGACCAATCACGTTCCCCCCCCAGAAAAAAGGTAGGCCCAATGCGGTTCAAGCCCAAGCCCATCAAATGAAGATGAAACATGAAACAGAATTTAAATTCTTTAGGAATGTTCTTCCTAAATTGAAGGAGAAGATTTATATCAAGAGTAAAAGAATCTTTTTCCCAGGACTTTGATCTAATTGTAAAAGACTCCCTATGAAGAGACGAGGCTGAAAAATAAAAAAAAACAAACAAACAAACTATGTGGTGTTTAGAGCTAGCGTGAAGAACTTACTTTCTCCAAGTCTTCCAAGCAAAACAGACAAATACACACAAACACCTAGTGCTCTATGACTGTAAGTATATCAAACTCTTTGTTCTTTTCCTATGCTTTCACCAATTCTCTTGTTTTACAACTCACAATACTAATAAACAAAGCTATGTATGCAATTATGTGAATAACAACTTTTGAAAAACCAATCTCAAATATCGCTTGCTCGAGTTTTGAAAACAACTCTTGAAAAACCAATCTGAATGACAATAGTTCCGATTATCGCTTGCTCGAGTTTTGAAAACAACTCTTGAAAAACCAATCTGAATGACAATAGTTCCGATGATGGCGCCAATGAGGATGACGGAGATGTGGACGACTGTAGGCTCAACCATAGCAAGTTTGATGTTCTTTTGGGCGATCATCCGCCAATACTGTCCCTACGAGGTCCGTCACTACTTGTCGGCATATACACACAGAATCATGGGGTTCTTCTATCCCTACGTTCATATTTCCATCTATGAGTTCGCCGGAACACGGCTCAGGCGTAGTGAAGCCTACGCGGCGGTTGAAGCGTACCTCAGTGTGAATTCGGCAACATCTGCCAAGAGACTCAAGGCGGAGATGGGAAGGGACAGCAAGAAGATGGTTTTAAGCATGGATGAATACGAAAGAGTGGAGGACAAGTTTCGTGGCGTGAAGGTCCGGTGGGCTTCGAGTAAGATCGCGTCTCCGGCGAGGACCATGCCGTACTATCCAGAGCCGGAGAGAAGGTACTACAAGCTCAAGTTTCACAAGAAGTACAGGGAGATGATAACCGAGGACTTCTTGGATCATGTGGTGACCAAGGGCAAGGAAATCCGGGTCAAGAACAGGCAGAGGAAGCTTTACACAAACAGCCCGTCTTACAAGTATTCAAGCCACAAGCAGACTATGTGGAGTCACATTGTGTTTGAGCATCCTGCGAAGTTCGAGACGATGGCGATGGAGCCGGAGAAGAAGCAGGAGATTGTCGAGGATCTTTTGACGTTCAGCCAGAGTAAGGATTTTTATGCAAGAATCGGGAAGGCGTGGAAACGGGGATATCTACTTTATGGTCCACCGGGGACTGGGAAATCGACCATGATCGCTGCAATGGCGAATTTATTGACTTATGATGTGTATGATCTGGAGCTCACGGCGGTAAAGGACAATACAGAGCTGAGGAAGCTTTTGATTGAGACGACGAGTAAATCCATAATTGTAATCGAGGATATTGACTGCTCTCTTGATCTAACAGGACAACGGAAAAAGCACGCCGAAAAAATGTCAGATGATGATGAAAATGAGAAGGCCAAGAAGAAGGAAATTCCTCGCAAAGAGGTTCGGGAGGAGATTGGAAGCAGCAGAGTCACCCTTTCGGGGCTTTTGAATTTCATTGATGGGATATGGTCAGCCTGTGGAGGGGAGAGGATTGTGATCTTTACCACAAATTATGTGGAAAGGCTGGATCCGGCACTCATAAGGAGAGGGCGGATGGATAAGCATATTGAGCTTTCATACTGCAGTTTCGAGGGATTTAAAGTGCTGGCAAAAAATTACCTGGAACTAGAAATGCATCCAATGTTTGAATCAATTGAGCAGTTGATGAAGGAGACGAAGATTACACCAGCTGACGTTGCTGAGAACCTCATGCCCAGAAGATGCAGAGAAATGCCTTTTGAACTTGATCCGAGCACTTGAGGATGCGAAGAAGGAGGAAGCAGCCGCACTTTTGAAGAAAGCTGAAGAGGAATTGAAAGCAGCCACGCCTGTGAAGAAATCCGAAGAGGAATTGAAAGCAGCCACGCCTGTGAAGAAAGCCGAAGAGGAATTAAAAGAGAAGAAAGTAAATGAGGAAGATGCTTAGTGATCACGAATATTAGGAATCTTATGAAATAACAACACAGTTATGCTGTTTGTTTGCCAATATTTTGGTGAGTTAAAATCTTAGTAAAAAGAAAAGGACCCTTGAAAATTAATGGGGATAATACAAGTGCATGTTATTTCTGAGTTCTGACTTTGAATCACAATCACAATACTTGGTTGGACAATGTCAAGCAAAGGCTTTCAATAACTTCACCATGTACTAACTGCAAGCTCATTTAGGTCAAGAACATGTCATCTTCTTGCACCTTAGACTTCATCTTGCCCTGTCCTATCTGATTTCTTAGGAAGTTTTATTTAGCATTTTCTCCACTATCCAATAATAAGTCTCATAATAATCAAGTGAGAAAATGGAGTTGCTGAGTAATTGAGGAATTTCTGAAGGACCGCTTGGCCAACCATTTGAAGAAGCATCAAGTCTTGGAATTTCTGTCATCTAAGAGTAAAGAATGGCCTACATAAGTCACAACAAACATCTAATACTTGCCCAAAATTCTTTTACAAAAACAATATGCATAACAATGAAATTACAGTGAAGTATATCATACATAAATTTTAAGGGGATAACATAAATGGTCAGTTTATTATCTGAGTCTCCTTGCTCAGACTGTCCAGCGTTATTCTAAAATTGGATATACAAATAGGGTTCACCTTACTCCAACTATGTATTTGTGTTAGAAAAATGAGATTTTAGTGAGCAAAAGTTTATTTTTGAAGTGATTTTTGTTGAATGATTAAATATTACAGTTACACCATTTCTTAAAGCTTAAGCTTTTGGAGTAGTTGGTTGTTAACATGGTATTAGAGTAGGAAGTCCTGTGTTCGAACCTCACCGCCACCCTTTGTTGAAAAATTGTTGTCACACGTGAGGGGGCGTGTTGAATGATTAAATATTAAAGTTACACCCTCTCTAAAAGCTTAAGTTTTTGGAGTAGTTGGTTGTTAACAATTTTAAACAAACATATTGTAGTATACTGCAACACCAAAATTGGTGAAGATAGTCTGTCTACAATCATGGAAGATGCATCTGCACCATAAAATACAAAAAATTAGAGAAGAAATGTGCTGTCTTATCATTTGAAACTTCCAAGTACATGAAACATCACGGTCCTTCGCAGTCTCAATGTCAGCTGCTCTTTCTGACTCCAAGTACAGGATTTTTCGACAGATTTAAGATAATTAAATGATGAGTCAGGACAGAATCTTTCTTAATACAGTTTTAGTCAATTGAAAACGAACCCAATTCAGTATTTAGTCAAGAAGTTAGTTGAGTACCTTTTGTAGCTTCTCAATCTTAGGAAGCACGTCAATCTTCAACTTCTCCCCAATTGAAGCCTCTGTTATATTATACTGGATAAAAGCTTTGCCAAGAAAGAGTGAACAGAGAACTTTGGAAGGACAAAAGCGGAGAAAAAGAACTACATGCTGCTTCAAATACTAGGCAATGCATTTGATATTCAGATGAATCCCATGAAGCCTCCCAAGTGCATTTTTTTCTTTTTCCTAAAGAGGAGGTTCAGGGTTCAAGCCCTAATTGGGACAAAGTGGGTGTGTCTTGCATATCAAGAAAAGAGAAGAAAAATTAATTTAAAAATAAAAAGACAAAAGAAAAAGAAAACGAAAAAGAAAAAGAAAGAATACCTTCATTGAGAGTAGGTCCACGCAACACTATTCATTTCATTTCCTACAAACTCAACAATATTAGTACCATGGATATCCATGCCAGAACTGGTTGATTAAGTAGTCAATCAATGAACCAAAACACACATACAACCACATGGCGGTCCATTGCCCTGCTGTCTCATGGCATGTCTTACTCCAAGGCAAAATTTGCTATTCTCACTCCAAAGAAAGGTTATATCTAATCTTCATGGGTCAATGAGGGGAAAAAAGAGAAGAAACATGAAATCCGAATACGGAGATTGTCGCAAAACTTAAATATGTAAATGCATCCCCAACAAAAAGCCTTCTGGAGCAAACAATGACACTCCAACCACTTTGAAACAAATGTCTACATAGTTGACCTGACGATTTCCAACATCATGAAAATGAAAAAACAGACCTATAATTTAGTACTAAACCACTCACTTAAGGGTGGGTGAATTTGTGTGTGATAGAAGTGAGGACAAAGGACCCTGTGTGTAGGATGTGTGTGTGTGTGTCTTTTTTGTGTCAGAGAGAGAGAGAACCATAGACAAACACAACATTAGGCCTATTTTGCACAAAGTACTTACTCTCGGGCTTGAAACCCATATGATAGATTGAAACAAATCTTGGCTAGTTCAGCAATTGTAGTTCAATATTAAAAATAAATAAATAAATTGATCAAAAGATAATATTGCATATATTCGAAAGAGATGCTACTCAGTCATAATCCAGCGAATTATTAAAACAAATCCCGATTCTTGCTTTTTTTACTCCAAGAAGCAAGGTAACTCCTTTACCAACAATAACCTCAAATGCTTTATACAAAGCAAAAAAAGTGTGTACTCAATTCATCACACCGCACCCATCCCCCAACACCTACAATCTAAAGCATTACACCTGGAAAACCCAATAAGCATTCATCAAATTGAGTTGAAGCATACCCTGTATGGAAGACTTACAAGCTCAAGCAAGGAAAAAGTACACCCTCAGCAAAGAATAAGCATCTCCACAACCAAGAGGCCATTGAAAGAGTGATGCCTTATCAACCCTTTGGCTAACAAACTTGTCTCTTTCCTAGAAATCTAGGTTTTACAATTATTCGTGATGTAATATTATTAAATTAGTAAATTATTTTTTTGCAACATCACAACTGAAAGAACATAAAATAAATTCTTAATTTATTACTATATACGGATGGGTTATAGGAATTTTATCACACGAAAAAAAAAATTCCTGAAGTGGATCCAGCTGTGAAAAGAATGCCTAATGGATACATATATGCCCTTTAATAAAGAGGAAACATCCAACTTGAATGGCAAGCAAAATAAACCAGAGGTGTTCATACTGGGCAAGAAATTAGATAATACCATTTGCAGAACATACTTTCATGATGCATTATAATAATAAAAAAAAATACTAAATCGGCATCATAAGTTCGAAGAGCCAAAAAAAAAGAAAAAATCAAAAGATCTTATTAGCATGAAACTCCATTTCCCACCATCACAATCCAGGGAAGAAATACCAATTACAATGGACCATATTGTCCATCTATGTCAATTTGTAGTTGCCAAACCCAAAAATATATGTACATATATGCATCTCTCTCTATAGTATTGAAATTTCAATAATCCATTAGTTTTGGCTAAGACCCTAATCAATGTAAAGTGATTGCAACACACATAATAAGACCCTTAAAAGAAAAGAAATAAATCCAAGTGAGCATTCAATTTGGGAAGTTAAAGATTGTAGACTGCTCCAAAGGAGAACATCATATATAAAATTAAGATGAAATTTGTTTCTGCTCTGATGTATAGAGTCCCTGTAGAATTTGTATTTGTATTCACTCCACACACACCCAAAAGCATCAACACCGCATTTTGATTTGCAAAGCATTAATAAGAACCATACTCGCTAACCCACAAATGGATTCACACACACACACACCCAAAAAAAAAAAAAAAAAAGACTGATTCAGAATAAAAGAGCAACTTTAAGCAGAGGTGAATTTGAAACCTGAAAACAGAGAAGAACCTTGAATGAATTGATGGATAGAGAGTGGTTTGAGCTACTTTGAATCCCCAAAAATGTCGAACTTTTTATTTTCTTTGTAGTTTTAACTTTTAAGATATGACCAGACAGAGCCTTTGGTCCTACTTTTAGATGGACCGCGAGTTGGTAACTTATAGGCTACAGAGGGTATGGTGGCCCAATTTGGCCCATGAATCTTTTCTACACTTACCCAACTTCATGTGCCCAGTGGCCCAATTGATTTAGTCTCACGGGCCACGACTGACAGTGGTGGTCAGGTTTAATTCGCGGCACCCAATAACTTAATATAACAATTAAAATTAAATAAATAAATAAAAAGAAATTCATCAATATGTAAAATGTATAAATAACAAGTTCAAAATGTGTATATAACTACCTATAATATTATTTTTTTGTGCAGGCACACCCCTCATACAAAATTTTATTCACTTTTTTGACATAAATTAAACACATGAATCACATGACACCACAAGTCAAATTTCATGTCTATATGTATGACTATATATGCGCAAAATTGCCCTGTAATATGAAAAATGTGTAAATAACACCATTTTCGAGTCAAATTGTGAATATAACTACCACAAGTTTTTTTTAGGCAAAGAGATCCCCTAGACAAACTTAATTCCAAAATATCAAAAATAACTTTTGTTGAGTTCAATTTTCTGTGCCTTGCTGACAGTGTAAACTATCCTCCTCCCCTTTTAAACAACATTGTTGGCGTAAATCATAACAACCATGGTGTCACCATCTCCGGCTGTGGAGACTTGATTCACAATCACGACAACCTTTGTCGTTGTTACCGTTGTTCCGCAGTGGTGGAGTCGTCGACACTGTTTAATTCAATAACCTGTGTGTGTATATAAACATATATATATCCCTATACTCTGTGTGTGTATATATATATATATGGAGCGTAAAAATGTAATTCATTAACACTGGTACCGAAAATAAAATTGGAGGGTCTATTTAATCCAAATCAATAGTGTACATATGTTAACACACCATAAAGGGTGTTATATGTAGGAATGGCAAAAAAAACCCAGCCCAATTTAAGCGTGTTCAGGGCCCGATGAAATAAATGGATGCAGGTATGAGAGTGGAGGAAGCCCACGGTTAATTATTAGGGCGGGTATGGGGAGGGTTCACCCTGGTTCGCTTTGATTATATTAATTTTTTATTAGTATACTCTTCAATATTATAACATATTATTAATATATACATGTATATGTGAGTTTTCCCGGCCCATGGAAAAGTCAATCCTGACCGGATCAAGTCAAGAAGGACCCGAGATTATGACCCGACCATTGTGCCCGCATCATAACCCGACCGATACATCAGCCCCATGGTCCGAGAAGTATCATGACCCGACCATCATATCCATTGTTGCCCCGACCCGAAGAGCATTTTTGGAAGGAACTCGAAGGTTCTAGAAGATACTTGTAGCTCAAGGCAATGGCATGATATAGGATCTACATAGCTGACGTGTAAAGTAAGATATTATGTAAAGTTGAAAATGTTGCCCTAATGGGCCAAAGGCCCATTGGGAAAATGTATATAATTCAATGAAAAGTAATGAGAAAGGCATCTTTTGTGTTGTGCAAATTTTGTATCTACACAATGGCGCTGTCTGTGGGAAACTAGGTCAGATCACCGACCATCTTCATACCTCCAAAAAAGCTGAGTGAAACCCAGATACACCAAAAAAAAAAAAAAAAAAAAAAAAACCTTCCATACTATCCTCCTTGTCCAGATATAACGATGTCGGTAACCAGATCCCATTCGGAAGCACTGATTCCCGGCACCGGACAACCGAGCGCCCCACCAATGATTGAAAATCTCCTACAGCAGCTTGTGGAAGCTGAGAAACGCAGCCAGGCCGCCGAGGCAAGGAGCCTGGCGGTGGAAAGGAGGAGTGAGGAACTCCTTGCAAGATTGAATCAGGCAACTATCCCACAAATAGTTCCCGATCAATCACAGACCCATGGAGAGGCCGAACCACGAGAAGAGCATGGTGAAACATCTCACCGACCAGGCAAGGCCCCAACAACCGGCGATACTCCAGTTACCGACGAACCTCTGACGTCGCAGAAGCTCTAAGAGATGATGGCATAATTTCAGAAGAAAGTCATGAATGATCTGAGAGCCAGATCCACCGATGACCAGGCCCTCAGAGCCTCTGCCGACTCGGTTCAGTCGCCGGGAACCCTTCCCAAGGAAGTTCATCATTCCCAGATTCACTCCTTACAATGGAACGAAGGATCCTGAGGAGCATATCTACCAAATTCACCAGAAGATGACGATGTACGCCGAGAATGAAGCCCTGCTATGCAAAGTATTCCCGACCAGTCTTATCGATGCACTGCTCCTCTGGTTCAGAAAGCAACCGCCGAGATCCATTGGCAGCTAGCAGCAATTGTCTGACCTCTTTGTGGCGCAGTATTTCGGGAACAAGAGGCAAAAGAAGACCATCTCGAGCCTCTTCACCATGTTAGGAAAAGGGAGAATCCCTCAAGAGCTTCCTGTCCCGATTCAATGTCGAGTCATCCTCCATCGACAACTGCGACCAGCACTCTGCCGTGGAGGCCTTCAGGATGGCTCTCATCCCGGGACCAAGTTTCACCAATCACTTGTGAAGCGACCTCCCTCGGGAATAGGAGAACTCAATTATAGGGCGCAAGGCCATTTGAGGATCGAAAAGGAAGAAGCAACCCGACAGAGGAGAGCAACACTTGTCAGTGTGGAAGTCAAATCAAAGGATAAAGCGTCAGACAAATCCCGACAGGATATGAATCGCAAACGCTCGAATCCCCCGAGCCACTCTTCATCTCAGTTTCCCCCTCAACCCAATAGACGTGCAAAGCTTGAAGAGAAGATTACTCCATTGAAAGTGACGCTTGCCAAGCTTTTCCAGGAAAACAAAGCTCGAGGAATCTTCCAAACTCCTCCCCCAATCAGGCAACCCCTTGACCAAAGGGATAGATCCAAGCATTGCGCCCTCCATGCTGATTTTGGCCACACGACCAACGATTGCCGAAACCTGAGACGCCAGGTTGAAGGAATGATAGCCCGAGGGGAACTGAAGGATTATATCCAGAGGGATGGTCCAAGGGCCAACCCACCAGCACAGTATAACCAACGGAATCAGGGTCCTGCTCACCCGGTCAGGATCATCAATATGATCCATGGGGGTCCCGACCCACAAAGCAGCGAAGGATCGAGACGCACGCAGATGAGAAGAGCACATCAAATCGCCAGGATATCTGGGATAAACGAGGTCCACCACCGAACGGGGCAATCTCAGATACTCTTCTCCGAGGAGGACCTCCGGGACATCCAAATCCCGCACGAGGACCCGCTAGTCATCACTCTGATGGTCTCGGGATGTCTGTGAAGAGGGTCATGGTTGACCCGGGAAGCAGCGCCAACATCATGACCAAATGGGCTTTTGATAAATTGGAGATCAATCCGAGTGACATCGTGACATCTCGAAACCCAATCGCCGGGTTCGATGGAAAACAAGTCGAGCCTCTCGGGGAGGTCAGGCTACCTGTGACAGCGGCCCAGAGAACTCTGTCCGAAACTTTCGTGGTGGTGGACGTGAAGCCCTCATACAATCTTCTTATGGGAAGGGGATGGATACACAGAATGCAGGGGGTACCGTCAACTCTCCACCAAATGATGAGGTGAGTCGGTCCAAATGGGTACGACATAATCGACATCAGAGGGGATCAAGTGGCGGCCAAGCGATGCTACGCCGTCACCATCGAAGAAATGAAGGACAAACCCGATCGAAAGAGATCCCGAGAAGACAATCAGGACCTGGAGTCCAAATAGCAACTACAAGACGGGGAGTCGGGTCCCCCGATGGTGGCAGAGCTTCTGCAGCCGGTGTCTGTAAGGCCCGACAAGGTCACCTACGCAGGTACAAGCCTTACCACTTGTGAATTGAATGAACTGACAACATTCTTACAGGACAATCATGACGTCTTCGCGTGGGAGCATACTGATATGCCCGGCATCGACCCCTCCATAGCCCGACACACATTACATGTCGATCCAAATATTCGACCCGTTCGACAAAAACAGAGGCGAATGGGGGGCCAAAGGAACCAAATCATAGCCGACGAGGTATCAAAGTTGCTGGAAGCCGGATTCATCAGAGAGGTCCATTATCCCGAGTGGTTGTCCAATGTGGTTGTTGTACAGAAAAAGAACGGGAAATGGCGAGTCTGCGTCGACTTCACCGACTTAAACAAAGCTTGCCCGAAAGACAGTTTCCCCCTGCCCAAAATAGATCAAATGGTCGATGCTACTGCAGGCTACGAGAGATTAACCTTCCTGGATGCTTACTCGGGTTACAACCAAATCCCGATGGACCCAGGGGATGAGGAAAAGACCTCCTTCATTACGGAAACAGGTACCTATTGCTTTAGAGTTATGCCTTTAGGACTAAAAAATACAGGAGCCACCTTTCAAAGACTGGTGAACATGATATTTAAAGGGATGATGGGCACAGTGGTCGAGGCTTACATTGACGACACAGTTGTCAAGAGTAGAAATAAGACTGACCACTTGGGACATCTCCGTAAGGTGTTTGATACCCTGAGGAAACACGGGATGAAGCTCAATCCAGCCAAATGCTCCTTCGGGGTGTCATCGGGACAGTTTCTGGGACACATAGTTGATCGGTCGGGCATACAAGCCAGTCCGACCCAAGTGAAGGCTCTGCTCGAAACGAAAGAGCCATCCACACACAAAGAAGTTCAAATCTTGACCGGAAGGGTCGTGGCATTAAGCCGATTCATTGCAAGGCTGACCGACCGTTGCCGACCCATCTTCCAAGCGATCAAGGCAAGGAAGGGAGAAGTGTGGGGACCCGAGCAAACTAAAGCCTTGTCCCGATTGAAGGAGTACATGCTCAAGCCTCCCATTCTCGCAACACCCGAGCCCGATGATGTCCTGCTCTTGTATCTGGCAGTATCATCAGTTTCAACTAGCGTCGTGCTCATCAGAGAGGACATGAACCTCCAGATGCCCATCTTCTACACCAGTAAGGCACTGGCCGATCCCGAGACACGGTACAACAAACAGGAAAAGTTGGTCTTATCCCTGATCAATGCCAAACGACGTCTCAGACATTACTTCGAAGCTCATCATATCATTGTCCCCACTGCCACTCCCATTCGTGTACCTATGGCAAAGCCCGATCTTTCTGGAAGAATTTCCAAATGGGCCATTGAACTGGGAATTTATGACATAACTTACGTACCCAGAGTCTCGATCAAAGGACAGGCCGTGGCCGACTTCCTCTTGGAAGGGGAAACCGAGGAGGTCGATCAGCCCGTTGAGTTGGAAACGTGGAAGTTATTCGTGGACGGTTCAGTGCGCGCCAATGGAGCAGGCGTTGGGCTGGAAATCCATACTCCCGACGGAACTAAGCTACAAGCCTCGACGCAATTACAATTCTCAGCCACCAACAACGAGGCAGAGTACAAGGCAATTATATCGGGACTAAGATTAGCCAAGAGCCTTCAAATTCAATCCCTATCCGTGTATAGTGACTCCCAGCTAATTATCAGGCAAATAACCGGCGAATACGAGACAAGGGATCCGAAAATGGAATCTTACAAAGCGTTGGTGCTCAAAGAATCAGAAGGTTTTCAAAAGTTAACATTCAGCCAAATCCCTCGGGAAGAAAACACCTCCGCTGATCACTTGGTGAATCAGGCATCCGCAGCTGGTGAGGACATGACTCGAGTAGTCCTGACCGACTTCATCACTACACCAAGCATCATAAAGCCCGATGAATTGATATGTCTAGTTCCCCGAGAACCAAGCTGGATGGATCCTATAATCGACTATCTAAGTCTCGGGACTCTGCCGACTGATAAGGCAGAGGCAAGGAAAATTAGAATGAAGTCAGCCCGGTACTCGATCATCCAGGGCCAGCTCTACAGAAAATCTTTCTCAGGTCCGTATCTGCGGTGCGTAACTCCTTCCGAGGCAGAGACAGTAATACAAGAGATACATGCTAGAGCTTGTGGAAATCATTCGGGTGTCCGGTCGCTTGCCCATAAAATCCTGTCCCAAGGTTATTTTTGGCCCTATCTGTCCCGAGATTCGGAGGAATATGTGCGCAGATGCAAAGCCTGTCAGATGCACGGTGACGCTATACTGCAGCCCCCGGAATTCTTGAATCCGACAATCGTTCCGCACCCTTTCGCCCGATGGGGAATGGATATAGTCGGACCACTTCCAAAAGCCATCCGGAAGAATACCCATGTACTCCTCGCCACCGACTATTTCACCAAATGGGTTGAGGCCGAGGCTTATCCTTCCATAAAGGGGATCCACATAGTCAAGTTCATATGGAATCACATCATCTGCAGGTTCGGGGTACCTCGGACCATCATGATGGACAATGACACCAACCTAGACTGCGAACCGGTCAGGTCGTTTCTGGCCCAGCACGGAATCAATCAAAACACCTCCTCTGTAGGGTCCCCGTAAGCCAATGGACAGGCGGAAAGGACCAATCGTTCCATCTTCAACACTCTAGCGAAGAAACTCGAGAAGGCCAAAGGAGCATGGTTGGATAAGTTGCCGGAGGTACTATGGTCGTATAGAACCACTCCCCGACAACCGACCGGTGAAACACCTTTCGCCATGGCATATGGAGCGGAAGTTGTAATCCCGACGGAGTATGCCGTCCCGACACTGAGATCACTGGCCTGGGAAGAGAAAACAAATAATCAACGCTTGTCTCACGAGCTCGACCTACTGGAAGAAAAAAGAGAAATCGCCGGGATAAGGCTGGCAACTTACCAACAACGGGTCAGGAATCACTTCAATAAAAGAGTAAAGAGGAGGGGATTCCAAGTTGGTGACATGGTCGTCAGACGAAAAATTGGACACGTGGGCAAACTCCAAGAGCCATGGGAGGGACCCTACACCGTCACTGAGGTAGTTGGGCGCGGGGCTTATCGACTACTCAGAAACTTTGATAATCGAAGGGAGCCTAACACACAGAATGCATCCCGACTCAAGAGGTATTATCCCTAGGGATACTCTATTTCAATTACTGTAAAGAAAGGCCACTAGAGCCCGAAAGATTACAATAGAAATTCAATTTATTCCCGATCATATCTAAGCGTACCTAAATCGTCTCCATGATTATATAAATTTAAAAACCTAAGTGTTGAATCTCTCCATGGGCCCAAAGCGCCTGAGGGATCTTCACAGACCCACCAGTGGTCGGGTTTTATCTGAAAACCTAAGTGTTGAATCTCTCCATGGGCCCAAAGCGCCCGAGGGATCTTCACAGACCCACCAGTGATCGGGTTTTATCTGAAAACCTAAGTGTTGAATCCTCTCCATGGGCCCAAAGCGCCCGAGGGACCTTCACAGACCCACCAGTGGTCGGGTTTTACAAAAATCAGTTTCAAACCTAAGTGTCGAATCATCTCCATGGGCCCAAAGCGCCCGAGAGATCTTCACAGACCCACCAGTGGTCGGGTTTTATCTGAAAACCTAAGTGTTGAATCCTCTCCATGGGCCCAAAGCGCCCGAGAGATCTTCACAGACCTACCTGTGGTCGGGTTTTATCTGAAAACCTAAGTGTTGAATCCCCTCAATAGGCCCAAAGCGCCCGAGGGATCTTCACAGACTTACCAGTGGACCCAAGGTGCCCGACTATTATTGTCTGATGGCATCAGTAGTCCTACCAAGTTACAATTCAAAATCCCAATTTTTATTAATATCAATGAAGCATTGGATCATACATATTTCCAACAAAGTTTGAATAGGTGAATTCACTTATATTAAAAGGGCCCCAGTGGCCAAGGCTGATACAGTAAAGCTTTGATAAAGTTGTTGCAAACAAAATAAAAAGCAAAAGTCTAAAGGAAGAGCCTTATTCCTCCACCGGAGGGTCCTCATTGCCACCTGAGGCTTGGTTCTCGAGGGATTGTCCTTGAGGCTCATCCAAGCCGCAATGAGAAGGCGGAGCGGGCAAAGGACCCTGAAGAAACTCACCAAATGCCAGGTCCTCAGGTTCCGCCTCGGGATCATCATACGGAGGCCCCACTCCTATGCTGAGATCAAGATCTTCTATGGTCGGGATGTATCTGTCCCCCTCAGGCTTTTGAAGCTCAGTTATGCATTCCCGCCAGCCCTGCTCGTAATGGTACTTGCTTGTCAGCACAAAATGAGAGATCATCTGGTTACCTCCCTTGTGATACATCTCTACCCGAGATCTCTCCACGCCTAATGCATTCTCAACCTCGACCTTCTCCTCAAGCAACTGCAGCCCCGAAGTCTTTAACTTCTCAATTTCTTCGGTCAGGGCCTGCACTTGAAGAGTTAGGGCTTCCCGAGCCTGGACTTCTCGATTAGCCATCTGTTCAGCCTCCTGAGCCTTACCCTCAAGGTCGGAAATCGTTGCCTTGGCGGCTGCAAGTTCTAAGGTCGCCGCCTTGGCAGATGCGAGCCTTTCCTCTGCTGCGATGGCCCGGTATGTCAAGGACTGGATCTTCTCATTGGCCTTCTTGACCTGTTCCAAAGCCTTGGAACACCCAGCTTTGTGGACCTGAACATCCCGATTCAGGGCGTTAATGACCCGGGCATCATCCTCAAGCTTGCAATTATACGCCTGTGTAGCGTGAAGCATCTGAAACCAAGAATGTTAGCACAAAAGATAAGGGGCGAAATAGAAGCCAAATACACGAGTGCAGAGAAATTATTACCTTCATTGCAAGCTCGGGCCCGTCCAGAGCCAGGCTTATCCTATCATACCGCCCCATGGCCAACCTATCAGCCGGGGTCCATACCCCCAGGGCCATCTCTCGCAGAGCTTCAGGGTTCCCGATCGTCTGGTCCGCCACCGCCAGATATGGATGACCCTTTCGAGTATCCAGCTTGAATCGGGGGCCATGGGGAATGTGTCTCCCACTCTCAGCAGCTTTCTCGATCTCTCTATTATCTTGTTTCCTGACATTTTTAGAAATGGCAGTACGCAGCTTGGAAAGTCGGGATCGATCCTGGTCTTCGTCATCAGAGCCTAAGTCCCGGGCATCCGATACTGAGGAAGGAACACCCAGTACAACGCTTCGGCTAGAGCTGGGTCTGACTGAATGATCTGTCCGAGGAGGACTCTGACTCACACCTCCCAAGCTCGGAACCAGGGCACGACCATCCCCGACCTCGGCCGCATCCGATGCACCAATTTGCGGACCATCAGTAGGCGGAGGCGGGGGTGTGACGGGATGACGCTCTGCCGGAATAGGAGGAGGGGGCGTGCCAGCAGGCCCTCCGGTGGATCCTGCCGGTTGACTGCTTGCTGGATTCTTACTAACTGGCGGGACATCGGGATTTTCGGAGACTGGAGGGATATCAACCCCACAAATGAAAGATGTAGAGCCAGTATCAACCTTTCTGGCCCTCTTGATCGAAAGTTGGGGCAGGCTAACCGCCTTCCTTTTCCGTTGATCCCCAGACATTTTTCTTTTGAGCTTTTTAGTTCCTGATGACTTGGACTTCAGTTTCCTTGACCCTGACGTAGTCGCAGCAGAACCCGAGGCGATCATCGGTGCTGATTCTCCCGATGCAAACTCCTGCAATACAGATCCAGTCAGGCAATTCTGGCTATCCATTAAATCCTGACTCCACACTTTAGCACGCAACAGTTCAAATCGAGTCCTTATATACCCGACACCCCTTTTCTCCCGAGGAGCCTTCAGGAAATCCATCACTTGCGTACCCAACTTATCGTTGCACATTTCGCAGTGGCAAGAGGCTCGGGTATGAAAACTCTTAAACTCAGGAAGCCGGGTTGGCTGGAAAACATGGTTGACAGGGATGTTCATAGCATCGGGATGCCTCCACTGACCACTCACTATTATCATCCTCTCTTTCCATCCCTTGTTGGATGTCGGGACGTTGTCACACAACTTCCTCTTGACGTACGAAGTCAGGTTGTACCGACCCCTATTATCCTTTTGTTCTTGAAGTTTATAAGAAAGCAGAAGCTCGGCCAAACCTAAGTCTAGGTTCAATTCCTTATTAATGAACAAGATCATGGCCAGGATCCTATAAAAATTGGGACCGACTTGAAGGGGGGCCAAACCCAAAGTGGCCAATGTCAGGAGGAAGAAAGGATGAATGGGAAACTTTAGTATAGCCAGGTGGAATGAGGAAAACAGTATCTCCCCGTCCTTCAGACCTTCCCCGATCCTAAAATCCTTGTCCCGAGGGTAGTGCATAACCTTAACCCCTTCAGGGACCCTGAGACTCCTAAGTTGAGCGTCTTTCCTATATTTGGCTGGGAGAGGGTCAGTACAGAAGTTCTCCTCCTCCTCAGCATCGTGACCCATCTCGACATCATCCTCTACAGCCCGATCCCCCGCTTCCTGATTGACTTCTGGGGGACTAGACCTAGTGACCCGAGTAACGGTCAGGTCAGTGTCACGGTCAGGTCAGTGTCTGCGAGGGGGTGCTCACCGAGATTTCGGGATCAGTAACGGTCAGGTCAGTGTCTGCCACTTGCAAGTCGCTAACCGACCTGGTATAATCACTCCCGGACATACTTGACGAAAGGTAGAAAATTGAGAAGAACAACTTACAAAAAGGTGAAGATTCCGGCTGTCTCCCCTTGTATTCTTCTACGGCTAAACGATTTACAGAAACCGGCAACTGTACCAATGAGCAGGGATGTGTGCGCCCGGTCAAACTCTTCGCAGCAAGGATCAAAACACTCCGCGCAGTGCAAAACTCAACCAAGATCGTTAAAATCCACAGGAATTGATGAGGCAATCTGGGGATTTTATAGGTTCGAAAGTGGGTTTGTGTTTGCTAATAATGCTTGAGTATTGCAGAAAGAAAATAACGAAAGGAGAGCAAATTCAAAAGTGATGCAAGTGTGGCGTATGCGGATTATATAGATAGGTATGACTTTTCGTCTACCCGGGTCAGGGTATCGGATCGACATGACCCGACCCATCTCACGCAAATCTATGCCGTCCTAGCCGCAAATTCAAATTGTAATGATGGCGACAGCTGTAGCATTTAATGTGTCCCGCGTCATCCGTCATGCTTCTCCTCATCTTCCGCCACGCGTTCCGCGCACCAACTCCGAGGACTTTTCGATGGGCCTTTAGATTCTTCCACCTAATGGGCCCATTGAATGCAGGTCCATGAGATGAAAGAGGGCCTGTGTACATGTGAGTTTTCCCGGCCCATGGAAAAGTCCATCCTAACCGGATCAAGTCAAGAAGGACCCGAGATTATGACCCGACCATTGTGCCCACATCATAACCCGACCGATACATCAGCCCCATGGTCCGAGAAGTATCATGACCCGACCATCATATCCATTGTTGCCCCGACCCAAAGAGCATTTTTGGAAGGAACTCGAAGGTTCTAGAAGATACTTGTAGCTCAAGGCAATGGCATGATATAGGATCTACATAGCTGACGTGTAAAGTAAGATATTATGTAAAGTTGAAAATGTTGCCCTAATGGGCCAAAGGCCCATTGGGAAAATGTATATAATTCAATGAAAAGTAATGAGAAAGGCATCTTTTGTGTTGTGCAAATTTTGTATCTACAATACATTTTATATAAATAACTCCTTCATTTTTTTTATGTTCCACCCAATACCGAATTATAGTCTCTTTATTCTTTCACTATTCACGCCTTAATTTTATACTCATTATGTTAAAAATTACATATTTTACTTTATGCTCGTACAATAATTGTAAATTAAAAATTCTAACTAATAAATTATAGATTACCTTCATTTTGATAAAAAATTTATAATTTTTATGGTAAAAAACTATCCCGCCTCGCTTCACACCTAGCCTTACCCTGTCCCGTTTAATAATCAAGTTTGGGGCAAGTATGTGATAACAAAGTTAAACGGGGACGGAGATGGAGGATGCAATCCCCGCCCCCATTGCCATCCCTAGTTATATGCATTATAAACATACTATGAGGGGGGCATTTGCACTATATGCATATTATGGAATTTGTGCCATTTATCCATAAATATACATAACATATATTTTCGTGTTTTTTTTTATTAATTTTTGCTTTCACTTTTTCACTTTTTTTTGGGGGGTTATTTTCATTTACACCCCTGAGGTTTGTTTTTACTTCAATTACACCCTCTCAGGTTTACAAATTTTCAATCACACCCCCTCATGGTGTGAAATGTCTAAAATACTCTCATACCAAACACCCTTTAAATTAATTTAATCCCTAAACCAATTTAACCCCTAAACCAAACACCCCTTTGAATAGGGATGGCAAAAAAACCTGCCCTGTTAAACTAATCGGGGCGGGTATGGGTCACCCCCACCCCGCCCCTCCCTGCCCCGCTTAATTAGTTATTTACTAAAATAACCTTATATATTTAACATATTACAAGCATAACCCATATATATATATATATATATATCTTATCTATTGTTTTACTGTGAATGAAGTTCATAAACTATTTTTTATATTTTTTTACATTTCAAAGTTAATGATTTTAATTTTTTACATTTCATCTATTATTTTTGCAATGAACGAATTTCAGAAATTATTTTTTATATAAAAAAAGGGGGAAAATTATATATAACCGGGTCGCGGGGCGGAAAATAAAAAAATTAATCAGGGATGGGGCGGGGAATACCCGCCCCGACCTACCCCATTGCCACCCCTACCCTTGAATCAATTTAACCCTCAAACCAAACACCCTTACCCCAACCACCCCCATCCGCCGCCACCACCACCACGAGTAACAGGCGTGGATGAAATAATTTTTTCGAAAATGGGTCAAAAATAGGAGGGGGGCAGTGGGTGGGGGGTGGCAGCGACGGATGATGGTGTAGATCTATATATATATATATGTGTGTGCAGAGGTGTGTGTGTGAGAGAGAGAGAAAGAGAGAGAGAGAGATAGAGAGAGAGAAATTTATTTATTTGTAAAAATAACCCATTAAATATTTATTTGTAAAAATTAGTTTTCAAAAAAATAAAATGTGTTTGTAAGAATTAAATATTTGGGGTTGGGTTGGGGGTTTTAGGATTTAATTTTTATTCACAAATTAAAAAAACTAGTTTCCAAAAAAATTAAATATTTGTTTGTGAATATTTGGAGTTAGTGTTGGGGTTTTGAATTTTATATGTTTTTTTGACTTTTATATTTATTTTCGAATTTAATAATTTTTTTCGAAATTTAATACATATTTTTTTGAATTTTATATTTATTTTCAAATTTTATAATATTTTTTCGAAATTTAATATATATTATTTGAATTTTATATGGTTTTTTTTTAATTTTTTTATATTTGTCTTGAATTTAATATGTTTTTTTTTTTAAAAAAATTGATATTTTTTTTTAATTTTATATTTATTTTCGAATTTATAATATTTTTCAAATTTTAATATATATATTTTTCGATTTTTATATATATTTTGAAAATTTAATAGAAATTAAATTATTAAATTATTGGAGGGAGTCAAATTGATAAAATTACATATCTTTGTTTCTAAACAGCTCTAGGATTTACATTGAGGGTAATTTAGGTATTTATAAAAAAGGTTAGGATGATGTCATCGTTAAGGGGGTGTAAGTGATGAGAATATCAAACCTGATGGGGTATAATTGAAGATATTTAAATATAAGGGGGTATGATTAAAGTTTAAGCAAACCTAAGGGAGTGTAAATGAAATTAACACCTTTTTTTTTTCCTTTCATTTAAACGGTTCATCCACATCGTCTAGACGAACGAGCGCCAAAAGATGGTGTTGTGTCGCAGCAGAGTATTCAATTTTCTGCCACAATTTTCGTTTGGGACTTTTATCAAACACCTTCCGATCCCAACCCTCGTAAACCCTAACAGAATCAACAGAAAAACCCTAACCACAACCGGAGCCCTCACCACTCCCCAATTCGAAACCCTAGCTCCTATCCAGAAAGAACAGATTCATCTTTACGTCGACGCTCTTCTTCAGTGGAACCAGGTCAATCCACTCTCTTTCTCTCTCTCTCTCTCTCTCTCTATATATATATATATATATATATATATGCATATTGATATATGTAGATTGTTTGCTTTGCTTACTGAGATATTAAAAATCTGCAGAAGATGAATTTGACTGCCGTAACGGAAGCGAGTGAGGTGATGGAAAGGCATGTGGAGGACTCGCTTGCGATCATAGCTCCAATTCGGAGCTCGTATCTGACACATTGTGAAGATTCGTGCGAAAATCTCAATCTTGTTGATGTTGGAAGTGGCGCGGGCCTTCCCGGGTTAATCCTGGCAATTGCATGCCCAAGTAATTCGTCTCAATTTGTTTGACTACATATAGCGCATTCGTTTCTTTCCCTGTTTGGTTGTTAGGAAAATGTGGACGAATTTATCTGGTGGTTAATTTGAATTTACGTGATGAATCATGATTTTACTAGTTATTGAGCATTTCTTAATGTATGAAATCACGTTCACAAATTCACAATCATGATACACCTGGAAACACCGGAATTCAAATATACGCACCTAGGCTCCACATCATAATGCACACCTGAGGTACTTGTAATTATGAACCTGGCTACAAGCCTAACAATTTTTTGTTGTTTTTCTTACATTTGGTTTGTTGTCGTCAAAGACAAAATGTGGCAAGTTTGATGACGAAAATTTGAATTTCAGACTGGGATATCCTAGACTAAAATGAACGGGTTTGAGTAAATTGTTACGGGTTGGTTGAGAATAACCCTAGTATTCAAATGAAGAGGCGATCAGTAATGGGAGGGGAGGGGAGCCCAAGACTAAGACGAGCTCCTTGGCTTGTGAGGAAATGCATTATATTGTGTAGCATGATATTGATATATGGAGCTTGACTGCAACATGAAACATGGTTTGTGTCCTATGCAAAAAGGACGGGGAATCTATTGATCATCTCCTTTTACATTGTCCGATTGTCTATGACTGTTGGTGTCTTCTTTTTTGTCTCTTCGGCTTTCAGTGGGTGATGCCGGCCTCGGTTCGCGATGTTCTAGCATGCTGGAGGAGTGTGCCGGTTAGTCCTCATGTTCGGGCTTTTTGGGGGGCGGCTCCCCTTTGCCTTTTGTGGTGTTTTTGGTTGGAGCGCAATAGGCGTTGTTTTGAGGGTGTGGAGTCCCCCTCGGGGGTGATTAAAGATGTATTTATAACTAATTTATTTTGTTGGGTGGAATGTCGTAATTGTAAATCCATAGAGGAGAAGATAGAGTTTTTGGGATCTCTTGGCCCTTAAGGGTTTTTGTATAAGGGACGCACTCCCCGTTTGGGTGCTCTTTTTATAGCATGCTTACTTATCAAAAAAAAAGAGAAAAGAAACATGGTTTGTGTAGCCACGCCCAGAAAGAGTAGCTCCACTCTATTGAGCATAGTTGAGTTTCAATTTCCTAGAACAGAAAAAATAACAAATAAATTAAAACAATAATAATAATACTTTAGCTTGGAGAGTTTCTTCTAATTATATTTTTTTCCCCGCAAATAAGGTAGCAGCTAAAGAAGGTTATTTTACTTTAGTCTGTCATCTTGGGATCTATTTGTGCTGTTCTATTGTTGTGTGCATTACTATGTTATATATTTGACCTGAACTGATGTTAGGTTGGAAAGTGACTCTACTGGAATCTATGAATAAGCGCTGCATCTTCTTGGAGCATACAGTTTGTCTGACTGGTCTAACAAATGTGCAAGTCGTAAGAGGAAGAGCTGAGGTATGTGTTTCCTCCCATCTGATCTGTAGTTTTCACCTCACTAAGCAGTGATTGTAAACATCTAATAATTATTGCAATGCATGTTTACATGATCTCAATTTTGTCCTGACTTCTGAATTTCATTATACTTGAGAATTTATTAGTAGCTCTCCGTGTTTAATTATGCTGAAGCATTTATGATTTGATTGATAGGATACTAAATCAATGCTCAACAAAAATACGAGCTCACTCTAGTGAATACTACAAGATCATTCATCATAGATAAATCAGGTTTTTGAACACACTATTGGGGTATGTACAATTGTACATGAAAGTGGGAAGAAATTAGTTTTGAGTGTTATGTATTATTAAATAGTTGTAACATCCACCAGTTATCTCAGTTTCCAGTTTGGGGCCTTTGGACTCTCTGAAGCGTTTTATTCTCATATATGGTTTGATCTTAAATATTTTGTTCATGGCCTTAGATTCTAGGGAGTGGAGATGTGTAATAATTCCTCAAATATTTTCGTTCCATCTACAGACCGGAAATTGTTTCTCTTCCTGTTTTACTAAACTTCATGTATGAGCCCTGTCCTTCATAAATGGATGCTCTGACTCAACCTTTAACCATGTATGTGCTATAATAGCTAAAAACGTCATAACCTTTGCCGCTGTTCCAACGGACGGGGTGCTGGGTGTGGTCATTACTTTGTGCAATGGTAAAATACAGACATGGCAAGCAGGAAGTACGAGAGCAGTGACTTACTCTACTAATGTTTTCATTATTCTTTTCTTTTTCATTTCTGGATTAATATGTTCAGAATAGTTTTTATTGGAATATAAAACATCTGTTTCCTGCAGAAGGTTTTCAATACTCCTTTTTTGTTCTATTTTCAGTTTTTGGTATATTTTCTCGTATCTGCGTAAATATATATATATATTTACAATGCCTCTTATTCAAATATATATTGCACCAAAGGTGTGCTGGTATATATTGCACCAAATAGTTTTTGTTCTATTCAAATATATATTTGAATGGTAAGAAACTCACACACCACACACCCACAATGCCTCTTATGAGGCTCGAACCCCTCACCTCCCCATTTGGGGGGGGGATGAGGTTATACCATTGCACCAAAGGTGCGCTGGTATCCGCATAAATATTAGTTTTGTATATTTTCACCTTCTCCCGGCTACAATGCATATACTTGTCTTAACTTCGGTATAGGACAGAGTTTCGGACAACATATTGGCTCCAGAGAGGTATTTGATGTTGCAGTGGCCAGAGCTGTTGCAGAAATGAGAATTTTAGGTAAACTATGAGAATTCCTGAAGTGGGTCTCTTATATGTATCTTTGAGTATTCCAAAGCTCTTATAGTTGGTTCTTGCTGTTATATTGGTTTTCAGCTGAGTATTGTCTTCCTCTGGTTCGCGTGGGTGGTTTGTTTGTGGCTGCAAAGGGTCATGACCCTCAGGTATTTGCTTGTTGGCTCCATTAAGTTGGTGATAGATATTCAATATAAATAACCTGAAGGTTATGCATTCGATATGTAGCATCTTGTATTGTATTATACTGTAGAGCTAATATGAGATAGCTGACTAAGGCCATTTTTCAAAAATGTGATCATTTCATTTTGCCTTTCTACTTGAAGGCAGAACTCCATCCTCCTGTAGAGTCACTACAGAAAATTCAGGCATTGACAGAATAAAAACTTCAACAAAGCCATATATGAAGCTTAAATAATAAAACAGATGTATTGTAACTGCCTTCAAAAAAGAGTTAATTATCTTGACATGCTATATCGTCTAATGTTGAATTATCTCATTTTGGTGGGATATGAAATTTCTCTCAAGGGATTTCTAATGTCTTAGATACCTCTAATAATATGTTGAAACGCTGATATCCTCGTTATTTTGATATTTCTGTTATTTCATGTATCAGATAATATTCTTGTTTGATACATGACAGGAGGAAGTTAGAAGAGCAGAAAAAGCAATTCGCTTGATGGGTGCTTCTGTATTACAAATGTGCTCTGGTTTGTTTCTCATTCTCGACTTTCATTGGATCCAATAATTAGTTGTTGAACGTTAAAGTTTGGTGAGTTAATGGCTTAGTGTGAATGCAAATATTTTCGAAGGTCTTGCACTCTGGAGCAGAATCTTTCCATGCTTCTTAGAATATGGTGCATTATTGCAGATCAAGTGTAAGTTTAAGGGTTAATTTCACAAAACCTCCTATACTATCCAATTTAATCAACTAACCTCCACTGCGTCCACTTTGTCCCATATATTATTCAATTTCATCATTATGACCCCTCCCCTCACATTTTGAGTAAAAATACCTAAACTACCCTCAATAGTATAGGGGGGTTTAGTGAAATCAACCTTTTAAAAAAAATATTTTTCGAAAATCAATTATATTTTTCGTAAAAACTATAAATTTTAAAAATATATATATATTTCGGAAAAAAATATTTTTCGAAAATAATATATATTTCGGAAAATATATATATATTGGAAAATGATATATATTTCGGAATATATATATAATTCGTCAAAAATATATATTTTCTGAATTATTTTAAAAAAATATGATTTTTTTCCAAAAAATATTTTTTTTGTGAAAAATATATGTTATGTTCCAAAATATGATTTTTTTTGCAAAAAATATATATTATTTTCCAAAATATATATATTTCAGAAAAAAATTATATTATTTTCGGAAAAAATAATATATATTTTTCGGAAAAAAAAATCATATTTTGGAAAATAATATATATTTTTCACAAAACAATTAATTTTCAGAAAAAATAATATATATTTTTCGGAAAAAATTCATATTTTTTGAAAACAATTCGGAAAATATATATTATTGACTAATTATATATATATTCCGAAATATATATCATTTTCCAATATATATTTTCCAATATATATTTCAGGAAATATATATTGGAAAATGATATATATTTCCTGAAATATGAATTTTTCGGAAAAAAATCATATTTTGGAAAATAATATATATTTTTCACAAAAAAAATATTTTTCAGAAAATATTCATATTTTGGAACATAATATATATTTTTCGCAAAAAATTCATATTTTTTTAAAACAATTCGGAAAATATATATTTTTGATAAATTATATATATATATTCCGAAAATATATCATTTTCCAATATATATATTTCCCGAAATATATATATATTTTAAATATATATTGTTTTCAAAAAATATATATATATTTGAAATTTATAGTTTTTACAAAAAAATATAATTGATTTTCGAAAAATAATTTTTTTAAATGGTTGATTTCACTAAACCCCCCTATACGATTAAGGGTAGTTTAGGTATTTTTACTCAAAATGTGAGGGAATGGGGCATAGTGATGAAATTGAATAGTATATGGGGCAAATTGGACACAGTGGAAGTTAGTTGATTAAATTGAATAGTATATGGGGTTTTGTGAAATTAACCCAAGTTTTAAAAACTTACAAAAAAAAAAAAAGGTTTTTAATGCTAGTTAGGGGCTTTTTTCAACTGCATGCCTCAGAGATCTGTTTGCTGCCCGGTATCTTATTTATCTCAGTAAAGAGAGGCTTTGAATGTGAAATTAACCTTTATGTATACTTGATTCTTGGCTAAGATGATTGTATGTTGGATAGTTATTTTCGCTATTGATCAAATTTGCATAGCTGAACTTTGTTATAGAAGGAATTTTAATTCTCTTGTATTGAATCCAGTGGAATCACATAGCCCATATGGACAGAGAACTGCTGTTGTATGTTTGAAAGGTAGCCCCACCCCTAAGAAGTATCCCCGCGATCCAGGTACTCCAGCGAAATTACCATTGTAAGTTACTTGGATGCTAAATCTGGCTGCTTCGAGTTTTTCTGTTTGCTGTTAATCTTTTAACTTCGAGTGCCGATCTTACTCTGTACATTTAAATAGAAAATAGGAGAGAAAAATGTGATCACCCATTATTGTGCTGTTGACAAAAATGCGCTCCCTCAAGGTGGTTTATGTGATGTAACTAGTTTGCAGTTGATAAATGGATACTTATTCTGTATGAATGTATTTTTTCCTCTTTCGAGGATATCAAGTTGATTTATTTTTCTAGTGGATTCAAGTTGGTTACTCTCTCTCTCTTTCTCTGTTTATGGCTCTCTGTATCTGACACCAACATTAACGGTCATTGTGGTGTATGAATTTCTTGCTCAACTGTGAGTAAGAATATTTTCATATATATATAACCCTTCTATCACAATTCTTTTGGGTGAACTTTAAAAAAATTAGACTTTTACTTATTTATATGGGATTTTGTATAAAATTTGAAACCCTATTATCATTGTTATCATCATCAGTCTGCATGTTACAATTATGGTTCATTGTCAAGTCTTGCATGTCTAGATTGGTAATTGAGTAGGTTGAAAAGGCAACAAATGGGAGAAATAGAAATGAGCATGTCTATTGGGGCACAAGAAAAACTGTGACCTTTTGATCTTTAGGTCTGGACTTCGTTTTGTGTTGTAAAGATTTGAATCTCTATAATTTTTTTTTTCTTTTCTCTGGAATCAACTTTCACATCAATAAATCTGCTTTGCCATTTTGCTTGCAGAGGAGAAAGTGGAAAAAAGGCTGGTTTAATGGTAACTTTGGCAGAGTCAAACATTAAAAGTCATTGGGCAAAGGGCTCTAAATTTGGTCCCTTTTCTAAACCTAAAGACAACTTTCCATGACAATTAAGATGTATATGTACACAACATGTTCTCTCTTATTTTGTGATTTCAATGTCATACAAAAGTTGATTTAACCATCCACAAGAGACTTGTTCCCATTATTAATTTGATCCTTCACTATTTTTATTTTTTTTATACTACACTCACAATGCCTCCTAGGAGGCTCGAACCCCTCACCTCCCCAATTGGGGGGTGAGGTTATACCATTGCAACACATGTGCGTTGGTCCTTCTCTATTCTTTAAATAATAAAAAATCTAAAAAATAGAAGATATGTCATAAGAATGACACATTTAATAGGAGTGATTTTCCCCCCCTTTACACCAAGAAAAAATTTGTTTTTTACTAGTATGTAGCACATTTTGCAAGTTCTAATTCATTTATAAGGCATTGTGTGTTTTCAAAACTAATATGACATTATCATGTAAAAAATACATAATAAAAACCTTTAAAAAGATTAATCAAACATTCCATATGCAAATTACAAATCTATTTTAACAAATGTCATTACAACATAAAAAATATATTCAATATTTTTACACCCAATTAAAATTTTCAGACCAGACCACTTTACTAAAATGGTCTGGTTCCAAATTTTTTGAACCCAGACAGTTTGCCAAATATGGTCTGGTTCTAATTTTCTCAGACCGAGATCATCATACCAGACCGCTTATCAAACAAACTTTCAAATTAGCGATCGGACCAAACCAGACTGGCCTAATAATGTAAATAAAAAACAATAGTAGAGGAACAATTTGTGACTGCAGGTTGATGGATTTGTGTATTTTATTAAACCAAGGGAATATGTAATGGGACCTACCAAGAAATGAAGTACTAATATTCCATCTCACGCACACATACACACAGAGACACAACTTTTGATTCTCTTACCATGATTCCAAAGTTCTATGATTCCTCTGGCATTCTCAATTTCTTACTAGTTTACATCTCTAAGGCCTGCCAAATTTTATCTTTACCTGAACCCAATAAAGCTTCCCATGTCATCCACTCCTATATGCAGTCCAAAACAGCCTTTTCCTGTGTTTGCAAAAATAGAAAAGTTATACTATTAGATAATAACATATTATATAAAATAGGGTAAATTGGTTAAAACCTCCTGAAGTTTACTTTCTTTTTTTACTATACCCCTCAATTAATTATACCCCCTAAACTTTCATTTTCTTGTACCAAGGACTTGCTCTCAAAAAAATTTACCCTTTTACCCTCCAAATTTTTTGTATTTCCACCTTACCTTTAATCATATCCTTACTATTATATTTCTTAATTCTTTAAATTATAAAAATATTATTTATTTTAGTTAGAATATTAATTATGTCATTTACCTTTAATGTATTAGACTAAATATACTCTCAAATGTTAGTTTTTTTTTTTTATAACTTCTAATTATTTTATTTGTAAATCAATTAACTTGGTATTAAATTTTAGTTTGATTTAAATCATAAAACTCAATCTTAATTAATATATTCATAAATAAATCACAATTTATGAAAACAATATATATATTTTGGAATATATATATATATATATATATTGGAAAATGATATATATTTCGGAATATATATATAATTTGTCAAAAATATATATTTTCCAAATTCTTTTAAAAAATATGAATTTTTTCCGAAAAATAATTTTTTTGAGAAAAATATATATTATGTTCCAAAATATGATTTTGAGTCATAATACCTAAACTACCATCAATAGTATAGGAGGGTTTAGTGAAATCAAACCTTCAAAAAAATTATTTTTCAAAAAAATATGTATATTTTGGAATATATATATATATATGATTCGTCAAAAGTATATATTTTTCGAATTGTTTTAAAAAATATGAATTTTTTTTGAAAAATATACATTATTTTCTAAAATATATATTATCTTATTTTAGGAAAAAATCATATTTTGGAAAATAAATATTTTTTGGAAAAAATTCATATTTTTTTAAAACAATTCGAAAAATATATATTTTTGACGAATTATATATATATTCCAAAATATATATCATTTCCCAATAAAACTTAATTTGATTTAAATAATAAAACTCATTATCCTAATTAATTTTTTTTTTTTGCCAAATGAAACTTTCTTTTCATAAAAATATATTTATAAATTGTGATTTATTTATGAATATATTAATTAGGATTGAGTTTTATGATTTAAATCGAACTAAAATTTAATAACAAGTTAATTGATTTACAAAAAAAATAATTAAAACTTACAAAAAAAAAATTTAACATTTGAGAATATATTTAGTCTAATACATTAAAGGTAAATGGCATAATTAATATTCTAACTAAAATAAATAATATTTTTGTAATTTAAAGAATTAAGAAATATAATAGTAAGGTTAGGATTAAAGATAAGGTGGAAATATAAAAAGTTTGGAGGGTAAAAGGGTAAAAACAATTGAGGGCAAGCCCGTGGTGCAACCTTTTATGAAATTTTAGGGGGTTCTAAGCTCATTTTATAGTTGAAGGGGTATAATAAAAAAAAAGAGTAAACTTGAGGGGAGTTTTAAACAATTTACCCTATAAAATAAAATACAAGAACCTAATCAGCTACAACACTCTTAATTTGCTTGCAGCCTTGAGGTTCACATAATCAAATGATATGAGGTGATTAAAAAAAAAATACATTGTTATTACTTAATTTCAAAAAGCAATTCTTAATCACTTTAATGGGTAGTTCTTAACTTTTATTTTTTTTAAGAAGAATAAAACATATTATATGTAACGAGTAAAATTGAAGAAGTGAACTATTTGTTCTTAATACTTAAAATTCATTCAATTTTTTAAAGGGTAATACCTTGTCTTAGGTCAGGTAAGTAGGACTTCCTCCTTACAAAATAGATAGACCAATTAAAAATCAACACGTGTGTATAAAAAAAATAATAAAAAAATTAATTATATTATACAACTCACCCTTCAACACACGCTGCTTCTCTCTTTTTCCTCTCTCATTTTCCTACTTCAAAACCCTAACTTACCTCCATAGCCTTCCCTTCTCAAAGCTTAAATTCTCGTCACCTATATTGGAGGTTGAATCAATGGGGGTAACTGCTAGAGGCCATCACTCTATTGCAAGTTTTTAAAAATTAAGAATTAATTTCAAGAACATAGGGTAGATTCAGGAAAAAAATAATAATAATAACATGTCATCGTGTGATAACTAATGATTCATCTTAGACTTAATGTAACTATGACTTGTAACAAAAAGTAAAATACAGTTTTAAGAATCCAATTTTACTCTAAGCCCTTTCAGTTTTAAGTTGCATAAGCCCTTTCAGTTTCAAAGTAATTTTTTGAAGCTAATTATGTGTTTTTTTTCTGTGTATTAGTTTTGTGGTTTTTGTTTTTCTTGAAGATAAATATGGATTATTCAAACTTTGAGGTTTGAGAATAAATAGGCTATGGAGGTTGGTTAGAGTTTTGGAAAAAAAAAAAAAGAAAAAAAAAAAAGGAGAATGAGGGAGGGCCGAATTCTTCTCAAAGATTAAAGAGCATGTGGAAAATAAATTTTTTTCTTCTTAATTTTAATATTTTATAGACAAATATCTATTTTTTATTGGACCATTTATTTTGTAAGTAGAAGTTTCGCACTTAAGGCAAATATTGTCCTTTTTTATTCTTATTATTGAAACTTGATATCTTGTAATTGTACATGGTTATATTTTTGGCAAGTTAAGTCACATCAATCAATAGACATGGTATCATTATGTTATAACACTGTCATTATGGTCACGTGTCCAAAAATTATATCAGATCACATCACATGAAGACGAACTTTGTCCCAACTAGGGCTACCAACACCTACATACATAATATATATATATATATACACAATGTGAGATGGAGATGGCACGCAATACCTTGAAATTTTGCTCACACTTTGAAGAGCAGAAGCCAACAGCAATGATGATGGACTCCTCCTCTTTGTTCTTCTCTCTGACTCTCCACCACCATCATTACTACATCCTCACTGATCACAAGCCTTTCCTTTTCATCCACCATCATCACCACCACCACCCCCCTAGGAAGAAGAGGAAGAACATATTCATATTGAAGTTGAACTAGCTTTACCTGATCACTATAAAAACCCTCCTTTTTCACTTCCTAACTCATTTCTCAAACAAGGGTTTTTATATATTCATCGATCATATACTACTCTTTCTTCATCTTCAAAGACTAGTACTCCATGATCAATTCTTTCTAAGCTCTCCGGGGAATCAAGCGTCACGGTCCGAAATGTTTTGCTAGCTAGCTCAAGCAAATCATGATACAAGTTTTTGCAGCTTTTATTATTTGGGTTAATTTCTTCATGACTTCCATGTAGTGTAACTTTTTTCGTATTCAGGCTTCGGTATTGTTGTGGATGTTTGATGAGGTTTGATGATCTATAATATATATATATATATATATATATTATGTTAGTACTTTCATGTTTGTGTTTTTATTTGTTGGATTGTGTTTTGATAAGTGGAGTAGCTATTTATGCAAATATTTTTGTGGAGATTGATTTTAATTTGTGTTATGACATGCAAACAATTTTCTTATATTTGTTGTTAAGAAGGAGCAAGGATGTGAACATCTTATCTTATACTGGGGTTTTGGTTGATCAAACTTGTTAATTACCTCCGCTCTATATAGGGTACTTTGGTTGAACTAGGGTTTGTTATAAATATAGACATACATACAGATATATATATATATATATATATATATATTTAAGTTATGTTATTTAATATCTGCAAATGAATTTGGGGTTTCAATCTGTGACCTGTATGGAAATCAATGGTGACCATCAGGATGAGTTTGATGGACATGTACTGCATGGTGATTGATCCTAATGTGGATACAAAAAATATAAAACAGGGTATCAATAAAAATTGTACTAAGGTAGTAAATTGTGATATTTACACTCATTTACATGCTGAATCAATTGAGCAAAAATTCCAGCATTTACATTTTTCGTGGAACAAATTGGTGGAGTGATAAAGGACAAAAGTGGAAGGAACTAGAAGACACATATTTAACGGCCCAGCCCATATACAAAGAAGCCCAAATCATTCAACCCAATTAGATAGGCCCAAGTTAAGAAAATTTAAACAGCGAGTCCATGACTGTTTCCTCTATACACCACAATACATGAGAACAATGTCAAACCAACAATAATCCTTGTAACATTGATACTTCGTGATTTAAGACAATTAAAAACTTGACAAGATTTCATTTAAAAAATAATATTTATAATTAAAATTTAACTTTGTAATTTAAAAAAAAGTGGGCCCACAAAAGGTAGTAAGATTTATGGAAAAATTAACTATTAATTTTGAAGGAAAGGGAAAATCAAATGATGGTCTAAAACGTAGTAAAGCCAAATGCTTACTTTTATTCAATTGAATACACAATGTACCTGCCTTGTGTGCTTCAACGTAGATGCTTATACACTCCATTGCGATGCGAAAACTAATGAAGACGGTGAGACGATGTTTTTTCACACATAGAAAAGAAGGCCTAGCATGAAATATAAGAGCCAGTCAGATTAGCCCGGATGACTCCCTAGAAACCACAATTAGGGTTATGTCCTTACACATTATGTTACGCTTGAGAGCACTGAACCAACATAGTGAGATTGAAATTGATGAAAATTTCTAAAGCGTCGATTCAGTACTCTCAAATATAACATAAAATATTTTTGCGTTTAACCCGTGGAGTGGATTTAGGCAAGTCATCCTTGGCTACCAAACAAGACTCTTAATCTTCATACAAGGCCTCTCTTCCTCATATCATCTCTATCTCTGCATTGATGTACCTACAATGGGATGCAATGCTCACTCACAAACCATCTCTATATATAGACTCCCAACATGTGTAACACTATTTTTTTTCTATATATCTTTATTTTTTGAGAATTCAAAAATCAATATAGCCCATAAGAGAATATATTCATGTTTGTCTCAAGAGAAGAACCATATCCATTTATGTCGATAAATATGCTCTAAAGCTCATTGAATGGTTGTGGACTTTTGAAAACAATGGATGAGAGGAAGAAAAGCAAAAATGCAAGTACTACCATTGACTATTAATCACTCAACTTGGAACATAATAGTCATCACCAAATCTCTATCAACTATAAAGTTAAGAAACCCGCAAGTCAAACGGTTCGGGTCGGGTGGTTCTAACTTCTAAACCCATGGACAGGTTGTATTTTAATTCCTATATTTTGTTAATGCCTATACATTGTATTTTAATTCAATTCAATGATTCGTGTTATGTAAAGAAGTGGGTAGGTTAATTATCCGAACCCGACTCTAAATGACCCGACCCGATCCAACTATTTCCAGCTACTTTGACATTCTCAGTTTGAGGGACACAATCAAAATAGAATTTCACATTTGGGAATAAATTCAAAGTTTATATATATATATATCACTATAAGTGATATATATATGAGCTCATTATAGTATTATACCAACCTTATCATCAACTCATGCCATATGTCCACTGAAAAGAACAGATTGTCAATGCTCGTAATGATCTGACTCTTGGGGCTTCTTTTCTTTTGGGTTAATTCCATTTCTCTTATGTTTGTTTTTATTTTAATTATACCTTTTTATATTTGAATATTTTCATTTACACCCTCTCAGATTTGAAATTCTCATCATTTACACTCCTTTAACGATGACATCATCCTAATTTTTTTTGTAAATATCTAAATTACCCTCAATGGGATAACCCAGTGTGTTTGAAAACAAGGATACATTATTTTATCAATTTGACCCCTCCAATAATTTAATAATTTAATTTGTATTAATTTTTAAATATATATATAATTCAAAAGTATATATATTAAAATTTGAAAACACATTATAAAATTAAAAAATATATATAAAATTCGAAAAAAATAATTTTAAAAAAACATATAAAATTCGAAACAAATATAACAAAATTCAAAAAAATCATATAAAATTCAAAAAAATATATATTAAATTTCGAAAATAAATATAAAATTCGAAAAAAAACATATAATTTTTTTAAAAAGTATATAAAATTCGAAATAAATATATAAAAAATCAAAAAAAATATTCTTTATTTTTATTTTTATAAAATAATATATATATAAACTAATAAAAATATATTAAAATAATACAAGAAATTTGAAAAATTAAAATTAGTAAATATATTTATGAGATATTTTTTCAAAATATTAAAATTAAAAATTAGTAAATAAACTAAACTTTTTTCAAAAAAAAAATTTATATTCTAAAGGAACCTTGGAAAATTAGCAAAATTCGTAACAATTTTTTTTTCAAGTTTCCATTTTTTGCGAGGTTTGTTGGACAGGGTCTTATCTTTTCATCAAAAATCCTATCTATTCCATGCATATATAGATACATATTTATTTAAATTATGATATATTTGTTGAAATTAAAATTGAAAAATAAAAGATTAAAAGAAATTAAAGCTGAAAATAAAAATTAGTAACATATATAAATATACATATGTATATACATACATATGTTGTACATATATATATATATGTATATCCCCAATTGGGGTGGGGGGTGGGGGGGGGGCCTTAGGGCTTGCTGTTGTGGTGGTTGCGGCAGAGTGGGTGGTTGGTGGTGGCGTGGCTGTGGTGGTGGTGAGAGTGTTTGGATATAGGATTAACCCTATCATGGAATTAAATTAATTTAAGAGGTGTTTGAATCAAATGTATTTTAGACATTTCATATCATGAGGGATATAAATGAAGATACTTAAACGTGAGAAGATGTGATTAAAATAAAGACATACTTGAGGGATATAAATGAAATTAACCCTTTGACTTTTGAGCACATTCAAGTCTATGGCTTGAACATGTTGAAGTGGTGCAATTTCAATGACATATATATATTCGAAGCTTCTTGAGTTTAAAAGAACACAAGACACATGTCTCACTTGCTCAACTTCACACCTTTCTTATTCTTCTTTGGAATAACAAAAATACTCCAAATTGGCCTCTGGATGTGCCTAGCTGGCAGGCCAACCACCATTTCTTCCATGCCTTTTGATCCTCTCTTTTTTTCCGGGGTCCAGTTATGACATAATTGAACTATAGAGTCCGATTTATAATATTTTTGAAATATGTTAATACACAACCGAAATATTGATACCTCGATAGCAAACGATGAGTTCATGAATTATATATATTTTTTTTGGGTAATTTGCAACATACATATTGTGGTTTCGGTCAATTGTAGATCGATATTGATTAACACATTATTTTACAGAGTCATTTTCTGAGATTTGTAAAGTGTTGTAATGACACTCCTTGAAGATATAAAATGACTTTAGATTATTCTAATTTTCATGTAAGATCTCTAAGTTATCCTCATACCTAAACCATACATTTTACCCATTACATCAATCACCCTTATCATCACACTTTTTTATTAAAAAATCTACAATAAATAAATAAGATATACAATATATTTAATTTAATTTTAAATATAAAAATTCAAAAACATCAAAAATATTTTGAAATATATATTTAAAGGTAAATTCTACCACTAATATTTTTTTATCAATAATAATACTAATAAAATATCATTATTTAATTACTGCTCTTAATTTTTAATATATTATTATATAATATTTCTTAAAAAACATTAAAGGGTTATATTTAATAACTATTATAAGTATTACATATCTAATTAAATACATAAAAAAAAATTGTGTACGAATAGAAAAAAAAAATTATATATTTTTATACTATTGTCAATCAATAATTTTAATAAAATTTGATAATATAATGGAATATTATTTTGATAAATTTGATAATAAGAGTGTGATGATAATGGTGGTTGGTGTAATGAATAAAGTGTAAGGTTTAGACATGGGGTACCTTAGAGATTTCACATGAAAATTAGAATAATCAAAGACACTAAAGTCATTTTATGCCTCTAAGGGAGTGTCATTGCAATATTTTATAAACCTCAGAGGGTGTCTCTATAAAATAATGCGTTGATCAACATCTATCTACAATTGATCTAAATATCAGGGGATGTAATTGCAAATTTAAACTTTATTTAGTTCTCATTTCCTGCTATTATTGTGCAAACTAAGAAATTTTTCATTAAACAATCGATCATCAATGAGAGATTGTCCAATAAGATGTGAAAATTCTACTATAATTTAGTTTTGAAATTGAATTTTGAAATGTTATATGCACCGGATAAACAACTGTTTAAATTTGAAAAGGTATATTTATTAAGGTAATTTGCATTGACACCATCTGAACTTTAGGTCATTTGCACCTAAAAAGCGGTCAATGTTTTTTCGGTCACTCACTTCTGAACTTTTAGTTTCCTTGCATTGACACTCCCTTGGGTGATGAAATTACTCTTGTATCTTCTTTTTTTTTTTTTTTTTTTCTTTACAACTTTAAACATTTTATGGGACAAAACTACCCCCACCCTAATATATATATATATATAATTCAAAAAATGTATATAAATTTCAAAAAATATATATAAATTCAAAATATATATATAAAATTTGAAACAAAATATATAAATTCAAAAATAATATATTAAAATTTGAAAAAATATATAAAATTTGAAAAATAATATAAAATTAAATTTTTTTTTATAAATTTTGAAATATATATATATAATTCTAAAACAATATAAATTTCAAAAAATATATATATATATTTCGGGAAAAAATTTACAAGTTTGAAAAAATAAATATTTCGAATAAATAAATAAATTTAAAAAATATATCTCTCTTTCGAAAAACAAAATCTGAAAAAATATATAAATTTAGAAAATATATATATATTGGTAAAATGTCATATCTTTTCTAATGAAGTTAATCAAATAATTTACTATCAACATTAATTAGTTGTCTTCTTTTATTCATATTTTTCCAAAATATAAATATTTTTTCCCGAAATTTATATGATATTTTCAAAATTTTAAAAAAAATGAATTTATATATTAGTTTCAATTTTTTATATATTTTTTGAATTTTATATATTGTTTTTGAATTTTTTATATTGTTTTCGAATTTTATATATATTTTTTCAAAATTTAATATATTATTTTTGAATTTTATATATTTGTTTTTGAATTTTAATATATTATTTTCGAATTTTATATATTTTTTCAAATTTTATATATATATTTCAAATTATATATATATATTGTTTGAGGGTGGACGGCAATGTGATTGAAATTAAAAAGTATAGGGGGTAATCCGGACATAGGAGGGGTTAGTTGATTAAATTGAAAAGCATAAGGGGCAATTCGAACATAATGGAGGTTAGTTGATTAAATTCATTATGTTCGGATTGCCCCCTATACTTTTCAATTTAATCAACTAACCCCTCCTATGTCTCGATTGCCACCTATACTTTTAAAATTTGAAACAAATATATAAATATCATTTTTTTTTATAAATTTAAAAAATATCATATAAATTTCGAAAACATCATATAAATTTTGGAAAAAAATATTTATATTTTGGAAAAATATAAATAAAAGAAGACAATTAATTGATGTTGGTGGTAAATAGTTTGATTAATTTCATTAGAAAATATATGAAATTTTACTAATATATATATATATATATATATATATATATATTTTCAGATTTTGTTTTTCGAAAGAGAAATATTTTGTTAAAATTTATATATTTTTTCGAAATATTTTTATTTCAAACTTGTAAATTTTTTCCCGAAATTTATATATATATTTTTTGAATTTTATATATTTTTTCGAATTTTATATATATATTCGAATTATATATATATTTCAAAATTTATAAAAAAAAAAACAAATTCGAATTTTATATTATTTTTCAAATTTAATATATTTTTTCAAAATTTAATATATTGTTTTTGAATTTTATATATTTTGTTTCAAATTTAATATTTGTTTCGAATTTTATATATATATATTTCGAATTTTATATGTTTTTTTCGAATTATATATATATTTGAGGGTGAGGGCAGTTTCGTCTCATAAAATGTCTAAAGTTGTAAAGAAAATTAAAAAAAAGGTACAAGAGTAATTTCATCACCCAATGGGGTATCAATGCAAGGAGATTGAAAGTTCAGGAGGGTGACTGATCGAAAAAACATTGACCAATTTCTAGGTACAATTTATGTAAAGTTCACGGGTATCAATGCAAATTACCTAGGGCCCGTTTGGTAACTTGGTTTTGGTCTTGGTCTTGTGATTTTGGTTTGGGTGGTTTTAAGTAAATCTAAAACCATGTTTGGTAAGGAGTTGTCTTGGTCTTGGTATAATTATATATATATACTAATATATATTAAAAATATATAAATATGAAAAAATATATATATAATTGGAAAAAATATATTAAAAAATATATATATATATAATTAAAAAATATTTAAAATTCCCGAAAATAATTGACATTTCTATTTTTTTTATTCCAAAACATATATATATATAATCGAAAAAAATATTTTAAAATGTTAAAATTATATATAAAATTCAAATAATATATATTAAATTCGAAAAAATATATATAATTCAAAAAAATATATAAAATTCTGAAAAATTAAATTATATACTGAATTTTTTAAAAAATTTAGAAAAAAAAGATATAAAATGGGGAAAAATATTTAGATTCCAAAGAAATATATAAAATTCAAAAATCATATAAAACAATATTTAAATTTCTATTTTTTTTAAATTCAAAAATATATATATATAATTGATAAAAATATTTTAAAATGTGAAAATTATATATAAAATTCAAATAATATATATTAATATATATATATAATTGATAAAAATATTTCGCACTTTCCAGAAAATTATATTTTCTAAAAAAATATTTCCAAAAAATTATAAAATTTTCTCACTTTCCAGGAAATATAAAAAAGTGCAAAATATTTATAATTTTTTCCAAATTTTTTTTTCCATCTTAATTTTCCGAAAATATTGTTTTTCATAATATATTTTTTGAAAAAATATATATTTTAAGAAAATTATATTTTGAAAAAAATATTTCTCAGAAAGTTATAAAATTTTCGCACTTTTTTTATATTTTTTTAAAAGTGCGAAATATTTAAAATTCAAAAAAAAATATATAATTCAAAAAATATATAAAATTTTGAAAAATTATATTAAAATATGATTTTTTTCCAAAAAATATTTTTTTCAAAATATAAAATTTGAAAAATACTTTTCCGAAAATTTATTATGTCCCAAAATATAAATTTTTTTCCGAAAAATACTTTTTTTGCGAAAAATATATCTTATGTTCCAAAATATGATATTTTGCGAAAAATATATATTATGTTTCAAAATATGATTTTTTTTCCGAAAAATAATTTTTTTAAAATAATTCATATTTTCGGCCATATATATTTATAGAGAGAGAGAAAAAAGTCAAAATTAGTAGGTCAAAACCATGGTTTTAATAGTTGGTTTTGAAAAGCCCAAAACCAAGTTCAAAAACCACCAACCAATCATGATTTGATCTTCAAATCAAAATCCAAAACCAAAACCAAGCCAAAACCCACTTCCCAAACAAGCCCTAGTATTTTTCTTTGTAACACGCCAGTCAACATAGTGGTGCTATTGTCCGGTCAAAATGTCCTATGTCTCATCTGGATCTGGAATGTGACCATTTTTTTCTTTCTAATATTTAAACTGGCCTGCCCCTTACACAAATATATACTCCTATGATGCATACATATTGTACACAATTACATACATATATATATATATGTACGTATATGTATACTTACAGTTGTGTGAGTTAGTGTTGGAGAGACATGTACAGTGACTAAGTAGTCGTGCAACGTGGGTGAACATGTGTCCTCCTCCATGGACACGTTTGTTGCCATGTTTGATTACCACCATCTTTACTCTCCTTGCTCAAACCACCACTTTCCCAACCTCACCGCCCTCTCACCGTCTTCTTACAAACATGGTTAGTACTCTCTGTCTCTATATACACACACACACATATATATATATTTATGTCTTTCTCTTTACACATGTAAAGTCATTTTTTAGTATTTGTGAATTTAATACTTTGATGAAGTCTGACTCATATTGTCAAAAGACTCAGAACTCCACTTGCATTTTGATCCAGCAGTGTGTGTGTGTGAAATGTTGTTGTAATTGACTCGTTATTTATTTTAAATATGAGTCCCTTTCAAATCTCACCCTTTTTAGTCATTGTATATTAGCATCCAATGATTTGAGGTTCAATACACTTTATTTCAGAGTTATAATCTTTTCTTCTGTAATATGAATGTTCTGAGAAATTTGCAACTCTGAGAAAAATTGATATTGCCCTAAATTTGTAATTTCCCATTCCTGCTTTATGTGCTGAATTATTGTACAAAGAATAAAAGAAAGTTATCTTTTCTCGAATCATCTATGTTAATAGTTGATAAACTTTGTGTGTTTATGCCTTACTTATATAATGTCTTGTTTAAATTTTTTGTGTATTGCTGTAAATTGCTTCAAACAGAAGTTGAAAAGTCTAGCTTACATTATATAATGTAATTTGACCCAAGTGTATGTGTGTGTATGAAATGTCATTATGATTAAGTAGTGTATTTTTCCAAATCCCAACCCCTTTCCAGATACCTCTGAATTTTCCATTCACGTTCACTTATTTCTAAAAAAAAAACAATGCATGAAATAAAATTATGTTCTTTGGACTTTTTTTTTAAGAAAAAGTAAAAATTCTTTGGAATCTATTTAATAGGTGGCAACCTTTGATACCCTGTGTGTGTTTCCTTTGGATGAAATGAGTATGCACCCCCACAATAGTGACATATGTCTCAAATGCTCATTACTCCCTTTGGGGAGGAGAGACTATAGCATATGGGTAAAAGCCTAATATCAGTAATACCCATTGGTTGCAGCCCACTGATTGTGTCACTTGTGTGTGAGCGAATGCAGGGGTGGAGCCAGGAAAATTACCGGGTGGGCAATGCAATTTTTTATAAATTTATTTATGAAATATATATTTTTTGGATTACCAAATGAACTCTTTTAAGAACTTGAGGGGGGGGGGGGGGGGGGGGGGGGGATACAATTTTTTATAATGTAAAATTTATATTTCTTTAGCCTACCAAAAGGAAAATTTTTTAAAAAATTGGTGGTGCCATATGCAATTAGTATAAACATATCTACAATATATATATATTGGGGCTAAAAAACAATTTTGAAAAAAATTGGGGAGGGACCATGGCCCCCCTAGCAAATGAATCTGAAAGGTCAGATAGATCTTCATGGCATAGTTAGGACCTTTTAGAACAGTTAGTGCTTCTACCTTCATGGGATTAAATGTTGCCAAGTTCATCAAGATTTTTGTCAATAAGAAAACACATTGAAGGTTCATATTCACAACACGCCCTCCGTAATCAACCACAAATTTTAAACTTTAGGCTCTCATTAGTTTCATTTCATACTTTGGAAAATTTCCATACTTGGACCTAACACTTGTAAAACAGGTGAGTGCATATAGAAAATTCTGGCAAATGTTGTCTAAAAGAGTTTCAGTTCGTTCCCGGACCATTGTGTCCAGGTAAAAATCCATCGATAGCTAGAAAAAAGTTAAGCTAGTCCATTTCATAGGTACCGTAAACTTTTTAACTGACCTGTTGCATTCTTTGATCAGGACAGTGGGATGTCCGAATCTAAGAACCACAGCGAATGCTTGAAAAATATCACTCATGTTTCGCTACTTAATTGCGCATTTAAGTTAATCGATGCCAACTTCTTCAATGATAGTAAGGTAATTTACTTTGGCAACTCCTTACTATTTACTGTACTCTAAATAATCTGTTTTGATTTAATTCAAAGGATTTAGGGTTTTTGTTTTGGTCTATACTTTAGAAGCTGGAGATTGAGAAGGCTGCAAAAGAGTTCAATAATCCTATAATTACAGCCAATCGGAAATTAGTTGCTTCGGTTGATGGAGGACTACACGATCCATCTTGTTTGGTTTTCAACTCTGAGTGGGACAACGATGAAAAATATCACAAGAGAAAACGATTCAGTTATCCTTCTCTTTCTGGCATACAAATGCCGAAAAATGAAGAAGACATTGCCTTTATGAGTGTAAGTTCATGCTACTATAATAAATTTGGACAGACTACGATCGAATGCAACAGACAGTCTATGTATTTAGTTTACTAATGAGTTTGGGGCTGGTCATCAGGTTCTTGAATTGGGGCAACTCATTAAGACGAAACAAATCACGTCGGAGGAGCTTACTGGGATCTTTCTGAAGAGATTGAAGAGGTACAAATCTTCAAAATAATCACTTCTTCAAGATGTTATGGGAGATCAGTTTCCGTGTCTTTCTCATCTCCAAATTGTACACTGATTCATTGTAATGGTGTCGCAGATACAATCCTGTTCTTGAAGCTGTTATCACTTATACTGAAGAACTAGCATACAAGCAAGCGAAAGAGGCAGATCGGTTACTTGCTCAAGGAGTATATTTGGGTAAAACTGCTAACCATCATCTTAATTTCATAGCAGTTCTGTTTCTAGAATAGAGGGCTCTCATCCGTAATAAACGTTTCTAAACTTTGCCCAAGTCATTACAGAAATAGTAATAGTATTAGATTCTACTTAATAGTTATATTTGTGAAAGATAGCTGAGCAAATGTCCTCATGTCAAAAGTAGTGAACTAGTTAGAATGTCCACTGTTATAAAATTAGGGATTCATCTAAGACAGACAGTTATTTCAAGTGAATTTTTAGACAACAAAATACTCGAGCTTCGTAGCATTTCTTGTTGAGTGGTACAGATGAGAGAATTCCACATTCTTTTTGTCATGTGTCGGTATTGTTGGGTTTTTTAGGCACTACTACAATAGCAACCTATTTTTCCAAAGTAGACTCACCATATAATCTCTTTCTGTGGTTCTCTTGTTTATTATTTGGTTGCTTTCAGAACTAAAGTTAACTTGCATTATAGGTCCTCTCCATGGGATACCTTATGGGTTGAAGGATATAATTGCGGTGCCTGGGTACAAAACAACATGGGGTTCAAAAACATTCAAAAATCAAGTTCTCAACTTTGAAGCTTGGGTTTATAAGAGGTATGAATTAATTTGCGATATCGAGCAACTGTTGTAAAAAATTTACTCGTATTGAGCTCGTGTACTTTGTGGCTTCTCAATACAGGTTGAAGTCTGCAGGGGCGGTTCTGGTTGCAAAGCTCGTGGCGGGATCATTGGCATACGATGACATCTGGTTTGGGGGTAGGACGAGGAACCCTTGGAATATAGAGGAATACTCCACTGGTTCATCAGCTGGTCCCGCTGCCTGCACCTCAGCTGGTATTATCGAGTTCTTGTGCAGTCTTAAATTTTCATTTTTTTACCTTTCATGTCAGTGTGATCTTACATGATAGTGGACATGTACTTATTTCTGAAAAAATGTAGAAAGAAATAAGTGAAAGAGAAAAAAACTTTTTCCCTAATCATTGTTCGTCGAATTATTGTAAGAGTTGGCTGAATCGGTCATTGACCAAATCTAGATGAGACATCCACAAACTTTCTACTAAATAATGTTCTCTTCACCACAGGTATGGTTCCATTTGCCATTGGTTCAGAAACAGCTGGCTCCGTGACCTATCCTGCTGCTCGTTGTGGTGTGACTGCTTTGCGCCCAACTTTTGGTACTGTCGGTCGGACCGGAGTGATGAGCATATCGGAGAGCTTGGTATAAAATAAATCTTTAGCTTACATGTCTCATTTTTTCCTTTTCAGTTGTAGCAACTGAAAATTTTGTTTACCAGGACAAGCTCGGCCCTTTCTGTAGAAGTGCTGCAGACTGCGCAATCGTTCTTGATGCAATTCGAGGGAAGGATCCGGATGACCTTTCTTCGAGAGAAATTTCCCTCGGTGACCCTTTTTCCGTTGACATCACAAAGCTAACTGTTGGATATCTCGAGGATGCTGAGATGGAGGTATAGGACACTTGTGCCTTAATTAAGCCAGATCACGGTTTTTAATAACATGAAAAACTGATTCTATAATGCGGAAATTTAACTTTCTTGCGATGACAATGCCAGGTTGTCCATGTGCTTCAATCAAAGGGTGTGAATGTGGTTCCTTTTAAGCTGAATTACACGGTCGAATCTGTTCAAGGTATCTTAAATTTTACAATGGATGTTGATATGTTGGCTCACTTTGATGAATGGCAACGCACAAGGAAGGACGATGAATATGAAGCTCAGGATCAATGGCCTCTTGAACTTCGCCGTGCACGTGTAATACCTGCTGTAGACTATGTTCAGGTATGTTCAATCTTGTTACTAATGGCCAAATGGGAGCTTTCATTATAAAAATGACTTGAAATCTCGAAAAACGAAAAAGAAACATATGATAGAGTCTTAAGTTCTCCGATAAGTTGAAGACAGTAAACCATTATTATGAACATACTTCTAATGTAGGAGGAGTCACTATAGAGTTCCCCACGTTATATGAATAGGATTAATACAGGGGTAATATATGTTTGAATATTGTAGCTTCTCTTACCGTAAATTCTCTCAGGTGTTTCTGATTTGTCCAAGTGGTCATAAAAGTTCCAGAGTCGAATTTGAATTCTCATAGATTATAATATTGGGGACTAGGATACACACTATGAAAGCAGCTTACTGCTACTGGGGATTAAATTGTTGAGCCGATAAAATTTGCCAGGCGTAATAATAATTCACCAAAAAACCCCATAATTACGCTTTTTAAGTTTCAAAAACCGAGTAAATCCATGATCGTGAATAGTTTTTTGGAACCCCATGTTCACACACGAAAGCTTTAGAGGAACCCTTTCATAGTACTGCTTTGAAAGCAGCTTACTGTTGTTCATTTTCCCTTGACATTAAGATATTTAAGTAGGTATCAAAAGGCGAATTATTTTTGGATTTGATAACCAATTCTAACATATATAACAAAGGATTATCTTTGGTGCTTTCTTGAACAAGACATGAAAGGGCTCCTCTAAAGCTATCGTGTGTGAACATGGGGTTCCAAAAAACTATTCACGATCATGGATTTACTCGGTTTTTGAAACTTAAAAAGCGTAATTATGGGTTTTTTTTGTGAATTATTATTACGCCTGACAAATTTTATCGTCACATCACTGCTGAAGGAAGTTCCTTCATATACAGCCTGAGGCAGGTATAGTCCTTATTCTAATATGTAAATATGGGCATATCGTATCATACCTAGATATATAGAGGAGTTATCTCTGCAAGTCGCCCTTCCTTTCATTATCCGTACCATAATTAATGAATGTTGTTGTGTCGACGTGTTCATATTTCTGTCATATCTCTTACTCTTCTTTTCAAGCTGGCTCAAGATGGTGTTCCAATTAGGTTACCTGTTGTTTCGGTGAACAGTCCACTATTCGGTAAAGGCAACAACACTGGTATGAATAAAGTGGTTGCAACCCAGGCTCCTTACATTTCTATTTCAGTAGTAAGAGAATTAAAAATATTGGTATTTTAGTTTGTTGGAGATGAGATGAGTATGGATTAAATTGTTGGACTATTTTAGCAAGAAATTAGTGTAGATGAGATCATTTTTCTGGCTGTATTCATAACTATATTGGATTTTATGTAACAGGAAAATCTTATTTTCAAAATATTATAAGAAATCAAGTAACTCACATAAAGCGAAATTTCGTGTTTCAAGGTTGATGCTACGAGTAATGGAATAAGGCCCAAAGTACTAAAAATAGCAATATAAGAACTAGTGCATAAATTTTTGTTTAATATGAGTCAATTACAACATGTAGTACACTCTTTTCTTTAATGTTAATCATGAATTATTATGTGCAGGCGCAAAGAGCACGAGGAAAATTAATTCGGGAAGTAAGAGAGAGTTTCACAGTGGATGCAATTGTTGGCAACGCGACTGACTGGGAGAGAGTTTGCATGGGCAATCTTGTGGGCATGCCGGTCATAGTTGTTCCTACTGGATTTACGAAGATATCGGGCCCACCTTCCCACGATACTCGACGAAGAACAACCGTCACCACCGGCATTTACGCGCCTCCTCAACATGATCACATTGTAAGCTTCCTACTTGTCAGAATCAGTGTTGGTTTTCTTCTAAAATGATACATAGAGCATGCAATTAGTACACTTTACTATCACTAGTTTAATAAAATACTACGAGCAAGCTATGTTATATAGATTCTTCAAAAGTAAGTGCATTGCTCTTAAGTACGCTTGTTGTTTGGACATGGACCGAAAACACACATCCGGAAATTTAATTTTATTATTTAATTATTGAAAATCGTGCAAAATGCTTATACTAAACGCGATGGTTAGGCAACTACTTTATAGAAATATTTAACCTAGTGGTTAATCTATTTTTTTTCCCTCTTATGTCCAGGCTTTAGCATTGGCCATGGCTTATCAATCAGTCACTGATCATCACAAACAAAGACCGCCAATCGATGATCTTGGCCCAAACGACTCGATCCCAAATCCACCCAGAGCCACCGTTCCTCCCCGACAATTGCGCGGTTAAAAACGCTTTCGTATATGCATCTTCATTACTATGTGCATTGGTGCCATATTGCTCTCGCCATTTTGAACTGGCATGTGTGATATGCACTAATATTGTCTATAATTGTTATATATTCAGTATTGCTCTTTTAGGAGAGCACATATAATGCATTCAAATATTTACTTGTAATGTTATATTGGTAATTGCAGAATGATTTTATTGGCATGTCAGCAGCTATATTTATCAGTGTGCTAAAAAAGGATATACAAATATGTAACTAATTTTAGTCCAGAAAAAGAAAGTTCAATTGATTTTTTAATTTTTTTTATGCCATGGGATGTCCTTGGTTGGTTCATCTTTCTCTCTCTAAAATCTCTGTTATCTCAGTCCCTATTTCTCTCTCTAAAATATCTGAGGTGATTAAAGACTAGGTTTGTATTGGTTTGTTGGGGAGTATTAATTGTCTGTTTTTTAATAAGCAAATGGATATGAATATTTTGACAATTGCCCAAATGTTTTGACAAAATTACCCCTATTATATATGCTTGCCCAAATTATCGATTTAAGGGTAGATATTTATTATAGGAGTATAAATATATGATTTGAAACTATTACAGGGGCTTATTTGATACAATAGGTTTAAGGGTAGGATTTTTATATAGATATAGAAAGATAAACAGGAAACCCTTTTCGGAACTTGGGCTTCTCAAATGGAAGGTAGGGACACTATCCAAATTTATATATATATATATATATATGAGTTGGCAAGTTTCTATTGTCTGAGTCGTAAAGGGCTTAAAACACCCGTTTGGTCTATGGGCACCACACCCCTAAAAGTTCAATCCCCCACTGTTTTAACACCATTAAAAAATAAATGAATTTACTTTGTTACCTCTTTATATTTAATATTAAAATAAAATAATAAAATATTAATTTCAAAAATATATATAAAATTCAAAAATAATATATAAAATTTGAAATATATATATTTCAAAATTAATATATGTATTTTTGAAATATATGTATAAAATTTGAAAATAATATATAAATTTTGAAATTTTTTTTTTTGAAACAAACATATAAATTTTGAAAAAAAATAAAAAATTCGAAAATAATATATCAATTTCAAAAATATATATAAATTTCGAAAACAATAAATTTCAATATATATATATATATATATATCTTTCGAAAAAATATATATAAAAAATGTATATTGTTTTCGAATTTTATATATTGTTTTTGAAATTTTTAATTTTTTTTTCAAAATTTAAATATATTTTTTGAAATATATATTTTTAAAATTTATATTTTTTTTCAAAATTTATTGTTTTTGAAATTTATATATTGTTTTCGATTTTTTTTCAAAATTTATACATATTTTTCAAAATATACTTATTAAGGGGGCAAAAGGATCTTTCTAACACTTAAATAAGGGGTAATAATGGCATTTAATAAGTCATGTGAAGTGCGCATGACAAACTAACATCCATTTCTAACAGCAGGGGGGTATTTGGCCCACTTTTTAATCTTTGAAGGACTTTTTTGCCCAAAATAAAAGATAGGGGTGTTTAGTGTCCATTGCTATGAGCCGAATGTTACACATTATAGGCTATTAATTTGGTGTTGTTAGTCTCTATATCTTATTACTTTGGTATTTTTATGCAATTTGTATGTTTAAGCATATTTCAGGTTAGGTACGTGTAAAGCGAGCTAAGTTCGGTGAATTAACGAAAGTATTAGCTCATGACTATTCAAGAACCAAGGCCGAGGTAAAATGAGGTGGAAAATGGTCAACTTCAGGTGACGATAACCTAGTCATATCAGCTTTGAATTGAGTCATTAAGAAGTCTAAAATCAAGTTCGTGAAGTCAACTTCCCAACAAGAAGAACGCCGAAAACGGACACCCGTAGCTCCAGTTATGACCAAAACAAGACAACATGGTCAGGCAGAAAATAATGCGCGGGAATGGACGAATTTAGTAACTTTGTGGACTCCATTTGGTGTGCGGACTAGTCAATGACATTTTGAGAAGTCTTTGCAACATATTTTGATCAACTTGGAAAGGGATAGACTTGTTTCATGATATATGCACTCTAATTAAAGAGTTAATCAAAAGAGGAGGAAGAAGGTGACTCAAGGGAGAACTCTAGTGATATATATATAGGGCTTGTTTACGAATTGTTTCTGCTTCCTAAAAAAGGAGAATCATGATTCTGATTCCAGTAGAAGAAACAAAAATTAAAATCATGTTTACTAATTATCAATTATTTTTAGAAACAAAAACAAAAAACAGAAACTATGTTTATTAAAACTATGTTCAACAAAATAATTACAATTTTTATTTTTCACAAACATTAAAACAATTTTGAAAAAAAATATTAAGCTACCTTTTCCAATTTTTATTTTATTTTATTTATTTATCATTTAATTAATTAATTAATTAATTAATTTTATTTATTTATTTATTATTAGTTTTATTTTATTTAATTTATGAATTGTATTGTTTTATCAATTTTTATTTTATTATTTTTTTCATTTTTATTAATTATCTATTAATTTGTTTTTATTTATTTATCATTCAATTAATTAATTAAATATCTTTATTTATTTTATTTTATTTATTTATTTTTATTAATTGAATTTTTAATCATTGTTTTATATTTTTTATTTATTCATTTTATTTATTATTTATTATTTATTTTACTTATTTTATTTTGTTTATTAATATATTATTTTATCTATTCATTTTATTTTATTTCTTATTATATTTATTTATTTTATTTTATTTAAATAATATTTTATGTAATTATTAATTTTTATTTTTTTATTTTATTTATTTATTATTGATTTATTATTTATTATTATTTTTATTATTGATGATTAGGGTGAGTTTGAGGAAACAAAAAGAGAAAATACCTTATTTTTTGCTTCCTCTTTCCTTTGTAATGAGATGAAATGTTTTCTCAACTCAAAAAACATAAAAACAAATTAAGAAACGTATTTTTTAGATTATTTTTAAATTTCAGGAAACAAAAACAGGAAGCATAAATAGTTAGTAAATTGGGCCATAGTAGTATCGCAATCAAATAAAGGGAGCTCTTTATCGCCTCTTTTCTCTGCGACAAAGATTAGTGTGTAAATTACCTTTGGAGGAAAAGACTTGAGAAAATAAAATGAAACATCAAGAGACCCATGGAGTCGAGTTTATCAACAACAACGCAATCACCGACACCCATGGATAACTAAACGGTAACTAGGGTTTCCTAGCAAAACCCTAGTCCAAGTAATGTAACCTATTGCTTTTTATTTATTTTGTGAAAGGGAAAACTAAAGAACATTCCTACAATGACTAGGTAGATAAGAGATTGATATTTCATGTTATATAAGGATTTACATATTTTTTTATTTTAGATTGATTTTATGTTAATTCTTGCACGACTACACCTAATTGCTACAAGCTTGAACTCCAAAAGTTAGGTTGTTAGTTATCTACATAACGGTGTTTAAAACATGGAACTTTAGTTTGGATAGTTTATGTTAAGGGAATATGAAATAGATATGTTTTTAATTTAATGCATAGTAGGAGTAGTGTAGGGTAATGACATATTCAAATCATGTTTGATCTAGAGATGAATTGTGACTGAGCTCGGTTAAATGTAATATTTGATGGGGATTAGAAGTGCGCTTACAACGACACTAATCTTATTTGTAGATGATGTCTCTCCCTTTCACAAGAAAATGAATAGCATGTTTGCATTACGAAGCTAATGGTGGCGCTAGATACGCCCTAGTCTATCTCTTTATTGAATTTTCTCCACCATTTCATTCTTTGTTTTAATTAGTTTATTTTATTGTCGAAAATTAGCTATAATTACAAATCAAAATCATTTTTACTTTTAATTCAGGTATATTGTAATATTATTATAACGCCTAGTCTCTGTAAGATCGATAATCCCTGTCTCAAGCTATACTGTACTACAAACTGATTCGTACGTTTGCGATAAATTAAACTAAGTCATATATAGGTTCCATTTTTAAGCATATTTTAGCTGACCTATTGAGTCAATCACCCATGGGCCAACCATAGAGGTATTTTAACCCTTTACCCATGTCTGAGACATCTATTTTTGGGGAAAGAAATAGATTACTTCTATCAAAATATTTTTCTATTTATGACTAGGAAAACTTTAGTGACTATGTTTGGATGTTATCAATTAGTGATTTGTTTACTTGTCATGTTTGAAAAAGACTTCAAGATATTTTTATTTTCTATTAATTATTTATTTTTTATGAATGTAATAAGACTAATTGATCTCTCAATTTTATTAGTGAGTAATGTGACAATGTCAATGAGAGAGTGCTTGTTATGTTTATAGTATATTTCCAAATTTATGTTATGTTTCTTTTGGAGACATTGAAATAATTGTATATTTTGATTTTTTATTTTCTCCACCCTCTTCCAAAAATATATATTTATGAAATATATATATATTTTCACGAAATATATATATTTTATATATTTTTTCGAAACTACAGAGATTTTTATGAAATAAGGTGATTCAGGGGCAGAATAAGAAATTCACAAGCCACATGACCGGAAATTTAATTTTTTTGGGGTAAGCAGATAATTGTAACCGGAATGAAAATTGAGGGAGTTTTTGAAATTATAAAGAGTTTATTGATTAAAATCCCAAACTATAGGGGTTTTTATGTAAATCACCCTTCTTGATATTGGAAAGCTTACTTGAGTTGTATATGAATTAAACTTTTTACCATGATCAAACATGTATAGGTTTGTCAGATCCAAATGACTCCAAAAATCACTTAACCAGATTCGGCTTATAAAATTTAATTTTGGAAAAATCCATTTCACGAAATGACTCCAAAATTCATTTCACCCGATTGAGCTTAGGGTGGACACCATTTTGAGCATTAGATTTGGAATTTCATTCTAATTTCAAATATTCCATTATTCTTTTGCTAAAAAATAATTTAGATTTGGAATTGCATTCCAATTTCAAATCCACAATTTGAATTGCATATGAGAAGTTGTGATTTCCAATTTCAAATATTCTCCAAGTCTTCATCCCAATAAATTATGTCTCTATAACAACTAACTTTTCACAACTACAAATTTACATATATATTCAAAAAGACCTATATATATACATATGTTTATATATATATATACACTCATGTATATATATATATATATATGTAAAATTATGAATACACATGCATACACACAAACTCACACATATTTACATATTCACATACATACATGCATGCACATACATATATACACATGCATATATATAAATATTCATAGTTTCACATATATATTTAAATATATTTATATTGTCTAGTTTAATTCAAAATTTATGATATTTTACATTCGAATTGAGTTTAGAATTTCATATTTAAATTGAGTTTGGATTGAAATTCACATTCAAATTGAGTTTGTGATTGAAATTCAATTACACTTGAATATCAAGACTTATCCGAATAATATATTTGAAATTGCATTGGTGGAATTGCAATTACAACTCCAATACAATTTCAAAATGACGCAACGAACGGATCCTTATAATATTTCATTTTGAAATTCATGATGGCTCCAAAAATGACTTAATTGTTATCTATGTGGGAAAGTTTACTTTACTTGTGGGAAAATTTACTTTACTTGTACCGTATACAAATCAAAGTGTTCATCATGCTCAAACATGTATAGGTTCATCGCGGACTCAAAATTGCGATGGCTCCAAAATCCTTGTCTCCAAGATTCACTTTACTGGATTCGGCTTATAATATCTAATTTTTAAATTCGCGAGGCCTCCAACATCCATTTCACCAGATTCGCCCTATAATACTCAAATTTAAAATTTAAAAATGAAATTAGTTTGATATCAATTAAGTGATATCTTAGTGAAGATGACAACTTCAATTTTTTTTCTTCCCTGAATTCAATCTGATGGAAAAGTATGAATATACATAAATGCATATTTAGAATGATAATTTAAATTATGAAGGTTGTAAGAAACCTGTGTGTAGTGAAATAGGTTAATTAAGTTCTCTCTAATTTTAATTCAAAATCTTGTTTAATGAGATAAAATTTATTATAAGAATTTTGATTATGAAAATTGATATCCAAAGTTCTATCCAATCTCAATAATAATAAAAATATATTGCGAATTGGGTGCCCTCTAGTGCCACATCAAAATTAATATTATAGATTATATAGAAAATGATACCTAGAAGTTTAGGCCAATAAATTATCTCATATAAATATCCGGTGGAAGATATACTTTAATCAATTTACATTTCTAGCGAGTAGAGCTACAAGCAATAGGTTTGACAATGGTAATTTTTTTTTTAATAATATCACATTTAAGTAAAGATCATAAATTTTAAATAACAGTTTGGTATGGCATTTAATTGATATGTAATTATATATTTTATTACTATATAAAAATAAAAAATAAGTTTGTTATTTGAGACTACAAATTCTACTTAAAATATACCTTTAACATTAAAGGTACCAAAAAAAAAAAAAAAAACCTATCACATCACCCACTTTTAAGAAAACCACTTTTAACAATCGAGTGTAGCGTGCTTTTAAAATAACTGGAAAAATGAGTTCTACACCAGCTTGTCCATATCTGGAATTCTAACCATTCTTAACTTTTTTTTTTTTTTTTCATGCATGTCGAACCAAAAAAATTTACACGTGTCAGTAGTAATTATTGAATTACTTTAAAATCCCGACCTCACAAATTCAAATTATTCTTAAATTTTTTTCTGCTAATTATTCAATTCATGTTGAACACAGAGAAATTTCATATATTGATAGAAAATTAAAGACTATGTAAGAAACCCGACCTCCGAAATTAGAACCATTTCTTACATAACTTTTCTGATAATTACTTGAAAAAACCTCATATATTGTTAGTGAATAATTGAATACACTCCAAAACACACCAAGGAAAAAAAAACAAAGAAACTACATATTTTTCGATAATGAACTATTAAATACCCTAAAAATTTTGAAAAATTAAAAAAACATACCAATTTGGTTCAACGCTAAAACCATCCATGGTTAACTAACCTGGTAGTTCTATTTACAGTGGTGAATGTGATGGCAAAGACTCGCAGAAAAGAGTGTGTGGCGAGCTGTGACTGGCTAATGTGTCCACGTCAGCACAATATTGACGTCATAAACTCGCACTTTTGAACCTCTTCTTATCTCCCCACTGACACGCACTGCACTCTATATTTTCGATAGATTTGAGAACTGGACACAAAAACAGCTTTTTCTAGTAATTACACCCATACACCAAGGGCAATTTCGTCTTTTCACTTCCTCCATATTTCCTCATTTACTTATATATTCGTACATCTCTATATATAGTGATTTTAGTGTATTTCTAGTATTTCATTCTCGGATCCGCCGTCCGACCCCTTCACGGAAAAGACTCCTCTCTCGGTACTCTCCTCTCTCTCTCTCTCTCTGACTCCTCCTATATAATTCATATACATATACATGTATATATATCTATATTATCAGCAGTTTAATCTTGTATTGCTAATTGAATTGTCAAATATTAATCAGATCGATTTGATTCAGTTTTGATTTCGCTCTACTCCGGCTCCGATCGCTGTCAAGGTAGAGGCTTTTCGCGCTGATTATCTAGGTATTGATTTCTTCAGATCTCTCACTTTGTATCTATATATATATGTGTGTGTGTGTGTGAATGCATGTATCTGTATATACTTCAATTTAGCTATGGTGATCGAAGTATGAGTTTCAGATCTCTGGCTTTAGGCGTGTTTGTGTAGGTTTTCATCAATGCATGTATCTGTATATGTTTAATTCAGCTCTTTTGTTAAGATTTCTCTGTTCTGTTTTTGCTCTGTTCTGTTAGTGATTTGTGAGACTTGTTGGCAATTCCAGATCTGCGTGTCGTTGAATCTGTGTAAGTGTGTTTATGCGTGTATGTCAATGTGAGGTATGTTGATTGTATATATCGAAGCAGTTTCGTGTGTGTGTGTGGTGGTGTTTTTAGGTAGAATGGTTTGTAAAAAAATCTATTTTTACAAGTTACGATTTCTATGTGTGTTTGTACTCTTCTGTTTTATGGATCTAAGGATTGTCTATGTGGAAATTGTTTTTAAGGGTAATATGATTATGATTTAATGTGTTTCGAAGCGTGTTAGTCATTCTTTGGACTATAATTACTCCTAATTTGTCGCGACGGAAAGAGCTGATTTTTTCTCGAGTTAGATTAATGATTTTGATTATCTTAATTGTATCTGAAAGTGTGTCGGATTTGTTGCATTGCTTCTAAAGGTAAGTGCCCGTGCCCTATCAGCAGTTGGATTAACAGTTTTTCCATCCAATGACTGCAATGATTAGCTCGTGGTTAGAGATTCCCTTGAATATTGTTTTTCATTAGTTAAATTATTAATTGCGGTTGGGGTGCTTTCAAAGTGTTTTACGAAGAGGAATATTCATCATACAATGGTGTGGGGGGATACTAAATGAAGAAGATGAGTAAAATGTAAATGGCATTGAAAAACCTTAAAGTGAACACGGGGCTTCTGCTAATGTATTGATTGACGCAAATCTATATATGAATTGCAGGCAGCTGAAAGAATGTTTTCGTAACGAGGTAGTGTCCCTTGTATCTTTATGTATAATCTTTTGCTTGCAGGTCTTTAGCTGTTGAGATGGCATCAGCAGCTGGAGCCACAGGATGGTTGAGAGGAAAAGTTAAAGCGGTTCCTTCAGGTGATGCTTTGTTAATAATGGCAAGCACCAAGGCCGAACTTCCCCCTGAGAAAACCATCACTCTGTCATCTCTTGTTGCTCCCAGGCTGGTAAATTCTGCTTATGAAATTACTTATTCCGTCCTCGTTAGAATCTTCAGCTTTACATGCGTACTGTTGCTTCTGAATAGGGGACTTGTTTGTGAAAGTGATGTGTGTTCATTATAGGATTTACTAGTACCAAATATGCAATCTTGTTCAATTTTTAGAAAGTTACAGAAAAGCAGCTTGTTTAGATGGTTTGTTAAAATTCTTGGCGTAAAACAGAAAAATTAATCATGTGAGTTGGTATCTGAATATTGTATGAATCTGTTGCATAAGCTAATAACAATCCCGTTCTTTGAGCCATGTTGTGGAATTAGCTGTTGTATTTGTTACCCTTTAATTATGGCTGTTACATTTGCATTTTTTTCAGCATTTTGTTGTTTTGATTACAATCCTCCACAGTATATGCATATATATATTTTTATGTATATAGATATATTGACTTCACAAGGTCTTAATCACAACTTCCTAGTTTCCATAGGGTAAGATTCAGACGGTTTGAATGTTGTCGGAATCACGATGATAGGAATATCAATATAATGAATTTGGTAAATGAATTGGTCTATCACTTAATAAGATGTTATAAATTCTGCCTAATGGAGTAAAGTTCGTACAATCGATTCTGCTTATTGTTTATCTAGATTGTGGACAATTTTATTTTTGACCGGAACTCCACGAATCACTTTGAACTTTAACTGATTGAAGCAATCATATTGCATCCTTGCTAGATTAGACACTAGTTGCTATTTATGTCTGAATATTCTCTCCTCCTTCCCCTTTCCATTTGTAGGCTCGCAGAGGTGGTGTCGATGAGCCGTTTGCGTGGGAAAGCAGAGAGTTCTTACGGAAACATTGCATAGGAAAGGTGGTCATTATTTGAATAGTATAACTTTCATTTTGAACTTCTTCCTTTAATGTATTTATGGTTACTTTTATATATGAAAAAAAGAGAAAAAAGGATTTGATACAGTTATTGCATCTCAATCACTTCATTCTTTGTCGTTTCTTAATAGGAGGTAACTTTCAGAGTGGATTACACAGTTCCTAGCATAGGTCGAGAATTTGGATCAGTTTTCCTTGGTGACAAAAATGTAGCAGTGATGGTTGTTTCTGAAGGCTGGGCAAAGGTATCCTTGGCTCTAAATTTAAATATGTCATTATTGGCTTTGGTTTCTATACATGGGCATATGCTGAGTCTGATGGCTGCAGGTTAGGGAGCAGAGCCAACAGAAAGGAGAAGCAAGTCCTTTCTTGGCAGAACTACTACGTCTTGAAGAGTTGTCCAAGCAAAAAGGTCTAGGACGTTGGAGCAGGGTAAACTTTCTCGCTTGCTTTTGCTTTTGCTTTTGCTCTTGCTCTTGCTCTTTCTTTACCCATTGCTATTCATAGTGGTAGTTTGGCAGACAGATGATGACTTTTCCTGAAAGAAAGAGGGCTACATTAACAGGAATAAGATCTCCTGCTGCGGGAGCAGTACTTTCTTATTTTGAATATTTAAGGGCCATTTGGCAGTCCTCTGATATCTTGAGAATTCAGGGTGCCTTTATCTCTTCACTCCCAATGGCCAAAAAGATTATGTGGCCCTTGTGAAATATTTTGATTGATGTTGTGGATTAGGCATCTAAAGCAGTGACCTTCATAAGTCGACTCTAGGTGATGATTCATCTAAATACACTTTACTTCATCTGTATCCAGTCTTTCGAAAACCGCATGTATCCATAAATACAAACAGAAAGATATATTTTTCTAGTAATAAAAAAATAAAAGAAGGTAATTAGACGTAAGGCGTTAAGAAAGCTATCTCCTTTTACCCAACCAAATACAACACATCTTGCAACTTGCATGCTAGTGTTTATATGAGAACCCGTCCTTGTAAATGTATATTTACAAAGGTTTTCTCACCAATGAATAAGAATTTGGAATTTGATAGTTTGTTTTAACAAGTGGTATTTTTCTAGTTTCTAGTACATGAGCAATTTGATTGATAATTGGTGGCCTGGATTATCAGTTGCATTTGAGTCAACTTCAGATGATAGGAAAACCACAAAATTTGGTATCTAATCAAGTTTCTAATTGTTTTAGTGGGACTTTTTTTTTTTCCTCCTCTTTTTTGTTGTGTTATTGTGAGATAGAGGAAGCAGATGGGGTTAAGAGCTGTAATAGTGACATTTAGTAATTCGTAATTAAGAGGCAAATCAAAATACATTATTTAACAAATTAACATAGATGGTAGCCTAGTGCTCTCTCTCTCACTCACTCACTCACTCACTCTCGCTGGTGGTTGCAGACACCGGGTGCTTCTGAAGCATCCATCAGGAATTTACCGCCCTCTGCTGTTGGGGATGCTAGTAACTTGGATGCAATGGCCCTCTTAGCTTCTAACAAGGGTACACCCATGGAAGCTATTGTGGAGCAGGTTCGTGATGGAAGCACACTTCGTGTCTATTTGCTTCCACAATTTCAATTTGTCCAAGTGTTTGTGGCTGGAATCCAGGTAATATGCATTCCTTTACTAAAAGGTGTAAACAAATTGTAATTTATGCATCACTAGTTGCTAGAACCTGTTTGACTACCAAATATTTAGCATTCTTTCATGATTGAACCAGTCACCATCAATGGGAAGAAGGGGTGCAGCTGATATTGTTGTTGAAACTGAATTGACATCTGATGAACCAAATGTAGAAGCTTCCGCTGAACCTCGGGGCCCCTTAACATCAGCACAAAGACTTGCAGCCTCGTCGACATCCTCAATGGAAGTCTCACCAGATCCTTTTGGAAGGGAGGCCAAACACTTTACTGAGATTCGTGTATTGAATAGAGACGTGAGTGAACCTCTGCAACCTTTGATTTTGTGAATGCATTGCATTTCCAGGGATCTTAGTATATTATTCACCTTACAGGTTCGTATTGTGCTGGAGGGTGTTGATAAATTCAGCAATTTGATAGGTTCGATATACTATCCTGATGGTGAATCGGCAAAAGACCTAGCGCTGGAGCTCATTGAAAATGTAAGCCACAATTTTTATAATGCTTGCATGTTGAGTAGACTAATTTGCTAGAAGTGAACTAATATTGTTTTTGGGTTGATAAATCATGTTCTGTTTTCTTCGGCTTTCTATCTTTTTTGTTCTCTTCTGCAAATCTGTTTAAAGATTCTTAGCCTTTGGATAATATAGCCTTTGCACAAAGAATAAAAGAGTAGATGTTAATCCCTGTCATATACAACTTGACCGAGGAAACATTTAGAGTACATCTTTGTTGAAGATTTACTGGTACAAATCCTCTAGTATTGATGTAAACATTAAACCTTTTCATATTATATCAGTGATCTAAACATCTGATTCATATTGATTGGAGTGGTTCAGTGGGACTAATTTTAAGAATCCTCCGTTAACATTTGTGATTTATCACGTGCTATTTCTTCACCTATGAATAGAGGTGATGATTGTGAAGAAAATCAGGATGGAATGCAATGAGAGTGATGTTAAGCCCTTTGGGCTTTGTGAGTCGTGGATTTAGGGGAACCACATAAAATATGTGTTGGTCTTGTTTCATTTCTTTCTTCACTTATATTTTATTACTTGCCACTTGGTATCAAAGCAGGAAAGGTCTACTTGTGTTCGAGCTGCCGATTTCATACCATAATATCTGTTCCATCGAACCTCCTTGACTGTGGCATGCATCTGCTTATTGGCCTTTTTTCCTTGTTTGAATACGGCTGCACCTAAAAATAGTCCAAATGGATTTTTATGTTTAATTTCCTCACCCGAGAATACTATAGCTACATGAATACTTTTCTTCTTTGTTTGACTAGTTTCCTTACGATTTCCAATTTCTCATTCTCAAAGCATGTTCACAATTCCCTTCTTTTTCTTTATTTTAATACAGGGTTTAGCAAAATATGTTGAGTGGAGTGCAAGCATGATGGAAGATGATGCCAAGCGCCGGTTGAAGTCTGCGGAACTTCAGGCAAAGAAGACCAAGCTGAGGATTTGGACAAACTATGTACCCCCAACTACAAACTCAAAGGCAATACATGACCAGAATTTCACAGGGAAGGTTAGTATCAGGTCCATCCAATGTTTATTTCAGTTTTATAGCTTCTGTTTTGAATTCTCTGTTGTTCGGTAATAACTGAATTTGGCTTTTCTCCAGGTGGTTGAGGTTGTAAGTGGAGATTGCGTCGTTGTAGCTGATGATTCCGTCCCATTTGGCAGTCCATTAGCAGAGCGACGAGTAAATCTCTCAAGCATCAGGTGTCCCAAAATGGGAAATCCTCGTAGAGACGAGAAACCTGCTCCTTATGCCCGTGAAGCCAAGGAACTTTTACGAACACGACTAATTGGCCGTCAAGTATGGATGCTCCTTTTATGTGCATCATATGCGAGATACAAATACTTTTGATGTGATTTTAGTTTTGTTTCCCATCTTTCAGGTTAATGTCTCGATGGAATATTCGAGGAAGGTTCCCTTGGCAGATGGAGCAGCAGGTCCAGGTGGCCCTGCAGATTCAAGAATTATGGATTTCGGATCAGTTTTTTTGCTGTCTGCAGGCAAGAGTGAGGGTGATGATGCCTCACCAGCTCTGGCTACTGCAACCAGCCAACAGGCTGGGATAAATGTTGCTGAGCTGTTGATTGGCCGTGGCTTTGGCACTGTCATTAGGCACCGAGATTTTGAGGAGCGATCAAACTACTACGATGCACTTCTTTCAGCAGAGTCACGTGCTATTGCTGGGAAGAAGGGGATGCATTCTTCCAAGGAGCCTCCAGTAATGCACGTTACAGACCTGACTACGGTTAGAAACCAAACTTCAGAATAGCATTTCTATGTTATAATGACCTGTTGGAAAATTCGTTAATTTTGCTGAAATATCATTTCAGGCTTCAGCCAAGAAAGCCAAAGATTTCTTGCCATTTCTACAAAGGAGTAGGAGGATGCCTGCCGTAGTGGAATATGTTCTTAGTGGTCATAGGTTTAAACTGTTAATTCCGAAGGAAACATGCAGCATTGCTTTCTCTTTGTCTGGTGTTAGATGCCCTAGCCGTGATGAGTCTTTTTCTGAGGAAGCAATTGCACTAATGCGACGAAAGATAATGCAGAGGGATGTTGAGGTACTACTTTTCTTTCAACATTCATCAAGTTTTTTATGTATGCTTTGCAGTTAAATTAAACTTATTCCTTTGTTCCCAGATCGAGGTGGAAACCTGCGACAGAAACGGAACGTTTTTGGGATCCTTGTGGGAGTCGAAAACCAATATGGGGGTAGCACTTCTGGAAGCTGGTTTGGCTAGGCTCCAAGCTGCCTTTGGCCTTGACAGGATCCCGGAAGCTCACCTTCTTGTGCAAGCTGAACGGGCTGCCAAAGCGAAGAAACTAAAAGTGAGAGCAGATTGTATTTCTTGTTGCAGATTTACAATAGTTATTCAGCTTTTAATTAACCCGGTGAATATTTTGTTGCAGATATGGGAGAACTTTGTTGAAGGAGAGGAAGTTTCTAATGGTTCAGCTACTGAAAGGAAGCAAAAAGAGGAGCTGAAGGTACCGTCATGTTATGCTATACCCTGCTGAATGTGCTATGATAATCAATTATCTCTATTAATGACATACTTTCAGGTAACGGTTACTGAAGTCTTGGATGAAGGAAAATTCTACGTCCAGCTAGTCGGAGATCAGAAAGTGGCTTCTATTCAGCAGCATCTTGGATCTCTGAAGTTACAAGATGGTCCTGTCATTGGTGCCTTTAATCCTAAGAAGGGTGACATTGTCCTTGCTCAATTCAGTGCTGATAACTCTTGGAACCGAGCAATGGTAAGGGTGACAATTAAAATTCATCTGTAACCCGTACGTTATATTATTTTCCTCTCTCTTGTGTTGTACCTTATTTGTTGGTTTCTATTGAACATGTCAAGATTGTTGGTGGACCAAGGGGTGTTGTTGAATCTCCGAAGGACAAATTTGAAGTGTTCTACATAGACTACGGAAATCAAGAAAGTGTTCCTTACAGTCAGTTAAGACCACTTGATCCTTCGGTATCCTCTGCACCTGGCCTTGCTCATCTTTGCACCCTTGCGTACATGAAGGTTCCAAGGTTGGACGAGGATTATGGGCAAGAAGCAGCCTTTCGTCTGAGTGAGCTCACTTTAAATGGTCCTGCAGAATTCAAGGCTGTGATTGAGGAAAGGGATACTTCAGGAGGAAAAGCGAAAGGACAGGGAACTGGGCCTGTCCTTCTGGTAACTTTGGTTGATCCTGAAGCTGAATATAGTGTCAATGCCGCAATGCTGAAGGTTCGAACAATATCAGTATTAGCTTTTTTCTTCTTGTTTTTCTATTTTATTTTGCTCCACTGCACTAGCCTTTTTATTTTGCGGATTAGATGGTGAGAAAAGATACTATTGCACATGGGTTTCGTTAAAGTGATGGGCCTATATAGGAAGTGAGAATAGATACAATTGCATATGGGTTTCATTGAAGTTATGGGCTGATACAGAGCCCACACCAAGAGTGATTTGTTTGATTGAGGGGAAAGTTGGAGGGATAGGATGTCTCTTGTGGGAAAGGGATAAAGAGAGAAAATGGTCTAATATGGGTAGCCTTTGAACCTCTTAATGGGTGGGTGTTTGAGTCCTCCCATGAGAATCTGACTCAGATGGTCTGTAGGAGGCTTCCTCATTTTGAGAAACCGAACTAAGTTCGGTTTAGGCCATGGCTACTCCATTTATGGTATTTGATCTTCAGAGAAGTGCATCTTGTTGTGTGCTGATGCCTTTTCTTTTAAGTTATAAATCCAGCTTGTGTAGTATTGTCTCAAAAAGTTTCATTTCTCAATGATTGAATTCTAATACCCCTATATATTAGCTTTGAGAACCACACGTTATATGTATATCAGCCTAGAGGGTATGATCTTTTTGAGCCTTGGTAGTGGCAATAGTATTTCATCAGTGCACTACACTAGTATGTAATGTATCTAATTTGCTTCGTTCTTGGCTCACCTATAATCAAATTGAATCTGGATGAACCTGCGACTTCCCCTGCCTGACATAAATGAAAAGATATGCAACCGTCCTTTTAATTTGATTACATTCATATAGCTTAGTCAGAATGCAATATTAATCGACGCTGCAGTGCTATTACTTGTACTTTTTGTGAGCTTAAAAGTTGCCTAATCCGAAGTTGTGAAACCTGTAGGATGGACTTGCCAGGTTGGAGAAAAGGAAGAGATGGGAATCAAAGGATAGGCAACAGGCCATGGACGAATTGGAGAAGTACCAGTCAGAAGCACGAGACAAGAGGCTTGGGATGTGGGAATATGGCGATATCCAGTCAGATGATGAGGAATCAGCTCCGCCTCTTAGAAAACCTGGTGGGAAAAAGTGAACTCAAACTTGAGTGGCATATGAGTTTGGTTTATAGGAACCAACTCTTTGATTAGAGAGGTCGAAAAGTCATAGGCAGCATTAACTGCTGCTAGAGAAATATAATGAAAATGTTTTGCAGGTGAGTTATTTTTCAGAAAAAAAGTCTTTTATTTAAGTTTTGTTATGTATTTCCAAAAATAAAAAAATATTAGGGTAGTTAAATTTCGTTTTTTGTTTATTTATACAAACTTCTAATAAGGTGAGGTCCTTGATGTTTGTATCGGCCGAATAGCAGTGACAATTTTCAGTTTATAAAAAGCTACGAGGTTTTATGTTTTTCATGTGTCTTTATGTTAAATGCGTTCCTTCCATCTTTTTTGTCCCTTACGCTTTGTTGTGTTGTGCATTAATTGGGATTTCGGTTTATAATAGTGAAATTGTGGTAATCTAGGGGATTTATTCTTTTAAGGTAATCATTTTGTCATATGGTGCTTGTGCTGTAATAATGTTTTATGTGAATATAATTTTAGAAATTATTCTTCCCCTTCCCCCAACACACACACACAATCTCCACTTGCGTTTGTGGGTAAAGAAAGAAAGAAAACCTAGGTTACCAATGGATATGATACGAAGTTTCGGTTACGGTGACTCTTCCTATATATAGGAGGGACTTTTCTTTTGAGCTTGTCTGGAAGTTATAGTATTCTACCATGCCTTCAGGCATTTAAATTACATATAGTCCATTTTTTATGGGAAATTTTGTACCATTGAATATTTCACATACAGATGATATTCAGCAAAAGAATATTGTTAAAATTATATATATTCAGTAAAACATTTAGACACACTCAGGTCTCACTTACTAATCATTTAAAATGAAGCAATTGAAATGTCGATGGATATCTTATTTATTTTTAAAAAATGTAGTAGAATCGTATAAAATCGTAGTAAAATTGTAAGATTTTATCAAGTGGAATCGGAATTATAAGATTTTATCAAGTGGAATCGGAATTCTGACAACCTTGGTAATTACACTTCCATCTGAGTGCTATAGCAATTGTTACTCTCTGTCCACATTGTTCAAACATCAAGTCCATCCATGTGGCTTCACAATTTCATCTGTAAGCTATTATGTCCGAAAAGCAATGGTCTAAGCAACAAAAGATTAGTAGACAACCAGTGAGTAGCGTTCTAAAAATTAGTCACCTCTGAAAAATCTTCAAAATTTCTCAATTTATCCCGGGTGATAATCTCATTTACATTCTCATACGCTTCAATTGTTTCCAAAACAGAAAAAAAATGCATACTAGGGAGCTAAGTTGAAAAATGTAGCACCGAAAGCAACTACGCTCTGAATCTACTTCTCTAATTCTCGCGCCTGGTATTCCTCTTACGAGGAGCAGCAGTGTCCTCCTTATTCTGATCTTCCTTCTGTTCGCTGCTTCCTTCTTTGGTGGAAGTCTCAGCTCCTGTGTTTTTTTTCGGGCCACCTGCATTTACCTGCAAGCAAGATTGACCCATTGTAAGACACGAGTGTACGTATACATCTTCCTGCACAATTTGTCAAACGGATAACAACGTAAAGCCACTAGAACTTACAGTCCCCTTCCCACCAAAAATGATCTTCAGGAGAAGTGTGAAGGTAACCACTATAATGGAGACAAGGATGCCAATTGTAAGGTGTGGTTGTTTCTCTCCTTGTTCGATGAGTTCCTGCAAGGCAATTTCAAAGTGGGAGTTTATAAGCAAGGACCAATAAAGTTGCATGTAAAGTTTGAAACATCATACTAAAATCAAATTTATTTTTTTTCAAAGGATTGGTAAGAAGTTTGCAAAGAGAGCAGTCACCAAAATCTTAAGCTTGTATGCACTAAGGAAAGGGATGTCTGCAATCTTGTAGAGGACATCAAATACTGCCTTCTGCAATGATTATCAAAAAACATAGGTCATATAACAATCATTACAAAAAAAAGGGGGGAAAATGAAAAAAAAATCTTCAATCAAATTACCTGGAAGTTTTTAATAAGACCATCGGAAGGACTTGCAGTTGCTTCCTCAGCTTTTTGTTTCTCTTCCTCAACTTGGAATTTCGGTTTCCATGTGGTCTCCCTGTAAGATTTTGCAACATTCTCGTCACTAGCTAGTAAGATGTTATCGAACAGTATGCCATCCTGCATTGTCCAAATCTCAATGCCAATAGCAGCAATAGGCTCAAAGTCAGGTCTGTCGATTTCAAAGTAGTTGGGGTTTGGAATTTGCTGTGGCTTCCAGGGACCCTTGTAATTAGGATTGTCAACAAGTGGGACACGCCATTTTCCCTTGTAAGCGGGATTATCCTTCATTGGCCTCTTCCACTCACCGCAACCAGGGGCATCTGCACACTTTGGGTTCTCAATCTTTGGTGCCTCCCACTCACCATCTTCCTCGTCATCCCAATCTCCTGGTTTTGTTGCCTCAAGATCATCAATCTCTCCTGGCTCATCATCTAACCATCCCTCGGGTTTTACAGCTTCCTCATCTTCTATTTCCATTGGTGCATCCTCGTCCCAGTCATCTGGTTTTACTGCATCAGGATATGGGATTTTCTCCTGGTCATCCCAGTCCTCAGGCTTCTTGTCGTCTGGGTCAGGAATCGTCTTGTCAGGAATAAGTGCTGGCTCAAAATCTCCGGCATCAAGGAAATTAACCTTCTTCTTCTCTTCCCCATCAATCAGGATTTTCAACTCATTCGGAGGTCTCAGAATAGCAGTATAAACATGGGTTAGTTTGTCAGATGGCACAGAGGGAGGGTACTTGACATGGTGTTCGATGAATTCCCCACTCTTTGGATTCTTATGCTTGAGAATAAAGTGAACCTTGTCTGTCCCCCCACATTTATCAGGTCCAAACATTATGGAGTAGGGGGACTCATTGTTGAATTCCTTGGATACCCACCCAGCTTCCTGAGGTTGCAGATATTTCAGATAAGCACCACCGCATTCAAGTCCTTTTTGAAATCGAGTTTCAAATTGAAGGACAACAGTTCTATCCTTGAGATTTACAGGCTCATCAAGCTCTTTCACAATTGCATACTTCCTGGCCTTCTCGCTCACAAGAAGCCCATAGTCATCATGTCCTTCACTCTTCTCGTGTTCCCACACACCTATATAGAAATGAAGATTTTCCACTTATACAAAGCGGTCATTCGTGTCTATACACTTGATAGAGGAATGGAGCCAGGATTTCATTTAAAGGAGGGTGCAGTATGCTTTATTTATGATGACGATATCAGTAACGATAATAATAATAAGACTAAGAACGCCTATAGCAATAAAAATAATAATAAAATCAACTAAACGAAATTAAGACGGTGGTGGAATTTAATAAAGAATGGAACGTTGGTTAGAGATCAGGCACATTGGTTAGATTCTAGCCATAGAAATCAACTCAGTTAGCAGTATACAAACTGTTTCTTCTCCGAAAATCACAACAAATTCTAAAAAAGTCATTGCCCAAAGATGAATTTCGTTATGAGATGGAAACCACAATGCAGATGAGAAAAACTCTTCAAAAGTATACACAAACAAAAATACATGCCTGCCTCTACATATAGTTAAATCACCCCCTGGCACTCATTTCCTTCCAACAGTAAAAGGGTTCCTTCCTATTCAAATGCATCAGGATTTCAACTAAAAGCAAAAGAATTGCAGAATTGACCTAGTTCCTATAGGAAGATGTGCACTAATTTTTTTCACTAAAAATGCCCTCCATAAATGCATACATGTACTTCGATTCAATCTATAATTAAACATATCTATACACGATAAACAAACAAACATAGCAACTATTGTCTCAATCCGCACTATAAACAAATCAACACTAATGAATGAAAATAATAATGCTAATCATAAGAAGTACCTTTATATTCTTCTTTCTCAGACACGATCCATCGCCCATCAAAATTGTGATCAAATGACTCGTAAAAGATCTACAACATTAAAAACCACTTTCAGAACAACAAAGAGCTCAAGTTATAGGTGTGTTCTGTGTACCTATATACACATAGGAAGAAAACGTATCCACACACAAATATTGATCTCATTGGATGCTCAGATAATCAAAATAATCAGTTTATGTTTCTAAATCCAACGTATTGAATTTAATTCATAAGATAAATTCTTTTTACACCTGCCAGAACAATCCTATATATACATATATATATATATATATAAACCAAAAATTAGCAAATCACATAGAGAAACATATGTATATCTTTTGCTTCTTATGCTTGTTTTGATAACTACCTATTCAATGCTGTACTTGATTCGTATTAATTTCTTACTCGCGGAGCAATTAGACCATTTCTCTCTCTATATATATATATATGTATATATTAGTGATCGTTACGTGATATACAAAAGCAAGCAGTCTACATTTAGTACAAAATATGCGGTGCCTATACATGTATGTGCCTATATATATACACAAGTGAATTATATCGAATTGTGCCCACATTCAACACACACATCGTGTATATATATAAGTATGTATGTATATATGGATAAAAATGAGGTATCTCACCGGATCAGAAGAGGCGAATAGCTGAGAAGGAAAGCAACCGATCAACAGAAGAAAAGCGAATTGCAGGTAAATCCTCCTCCGTTTACCTTCTGCCATAGCTATCATGGACTCAACAATCCCAAATTATCACCAAAAAGAGAATCACAAATGGCTGAGACCTCAACTTCTCAAACCCTAACCCTAAACTGATTGATCTATTGCAACAAACAAACCACTTTTTCAAATTTCGGATCTCTGTTGTGACCGAGTCTAAAGGGACTGAACTAGAGAGATTTATATATATATGATATACTGTGTGTATGTGTGTGTATTATGTATATATATACGAACTAGAGAGTCTAAAGGGGACGAGTTGTTCTTGTGGAATGCCACGTGGATACAACTACTTGGGTTTGGCCACGTCAGCGCTCCCAATATGTCCATTACTCTAGTAGTAGTAGCTGCTGCATTGGAACTTAGTTACGTGGATGTAGCTTCATCAACGGCTTGGATTGATCCGTGGGGTGTTGACCATTCGATTTTGACCACTTCTTTTCCTAGCATTTTGTATATCTATCTATCTATATATATATATATAATTTTCTGATAAATATATAAGAAATAATAGTCTGAAAAGAATACCTTTGTGTTATTATTATTGTTACTTTTGTTCTAGTTAATATATATATATTTTTTGTTTTGGAGATATGATTATTGTCATTCTATGCGACATGAATTTGTATCCTATTAGACTATTTAATCACTGCACTCTCTTATTTTCTATTTTCTGAGTTTATTTCATTTAGGAGGTAATTATCAAACAAAATTGTTTAAAAAATGACTCCAATGAAATAATTTAAATTTCGGACTTTCAAAATGTGAAAGTACAACTTTGACAATACCCATATCTAGTTATTGTTAGTTATATTAAGTAGTTGCAACAACTTATCATATAACAAATATTCTCTTATATGAATTTTTTTTTTTTTTTTTTGCACCGAGACTATTAATTAACTAGAATCATATTCAGTATATAATAATTAATTTAATTAACCATACTATATTTGAGTACTATCATGTCCAGGCATGGAGCCCCGTGCAAAGGATAGGGTCAATTCACCCATTTGAATTTTTTTAAAATAATTTTTTAATAGTAATACAAATTAGAGTAAAGTGCAACTAACCCTGAACTAAAAATTACCCCCCTAAACTATCAAATTGGTGCAATAAGTCTCCATTCCCTTGTAAAAGACCACCCTTCCCTTTTAATAAAAAAATTCATTCCTCTAATTATACCATTATATTTTTTATCTTTTAAATTTTAATTTTACCATTCACCTTAATTGTATTCACGTTAAGTATATTCTCAAAAATAATAATACAAAAGTTCATAGGAGATAATTATTGAATTTTTAAGTAATAAACTTGATATTAGAATTTTGTTTGATTTAATGTATAAAACTTCTCACCCAAAATTTAATTTTTTTAAATGCTAAAATAAGAACCTTTTTTCCTAAGATATAAAAATTACTTGAATAACAAAAAAATAAATTTTTGTGATATATATAAATAGACCCTTTTAATAAAAAAAATCATATTTCTAATTATGCCCTTATATTTTTTTTATCTTCTAAGATGTTAATTTTACCTAGGGGTGTTCAAAATCGGTTCGGTTCCGGTTTCGGCTGCAACCGATTTTTTCGGTTTTAAAAAATAATAATAATAGCACCAAATATAAAAAAATAATATAATTATAAACTAAATTAAAGAGAGTATTTCAAAATTTTAATTATTACAAACCTAAAGTTAATTAAATCATATCAAATTATAACTTATAATTTTAAATATAATATAAATATATATATAAATGTAAGAATATAACACTAATAAAAATAAAAAAGTATATATAAAATAACTGGTTCGGTTCCGGTTCCGTTCGGTTCCAAAGGGATAAGAACCGCAATCGAACCTAATATTTCGGTTCTTTGATTTTTGGAACCGGAACCGAACACCCCGGTTCCGGTTTGGTTCCGCTTCCGGTTTCGGTTCGGTTCTTGGACACCCCTAATTCTACCATTCACTTTAATTGTATTCGCATTAAGTATATTCTCAAAAATAATAAAAAAATGTATAAGTTGTAATTATTAATTTTTAAAATTTTGTTTGATTTAATGTATAAAACATCTCACCCTAAATTTAAACTTTTTCATGGAGGATATATTATCAAATTTGTATAAATTATTCCATAATGTATGTTAATAAGAAAAATGCATAAATATAATTCAATAAGAAAGGGCATTATGATCATTTATGACATAATTTGGGCAATTTGCAACTTCATGTCATAGTTAAATATTTTTTTGCCATTTTCAAAGTTTAGGGGGGTTTGTTGGGAAATAGAGTATTGTTCAAGGGGTTTATTGCACTTTACCCTACACATTATGTTAAGAGATTATAGCAAAAAAAAAAAAAAAGAGATTTGATCCATATTAATTTTTTTAAAATTTCTGCTTATTGCTCCTTAAATTCAAAGATTAGATAAAATTATTATGCTAAAAAATAAAAATACCTTAAAATTATATATAATATATAAATTAGTTCAATAAACTATTTAATGAAATTCTAATTTCATTATTATGGTATATCTAACCCACAACTAAGAGTCTACAAGGTCACAACCAACATCCCAAAGATCATTTAACTCAGTTCGCAATAACTTCTAATTTAATTAAAACACAACCCACAAAGCCACAATCAAGTTACCAACATCTCAAAACTTATTTAACCCATCCCACAATAACTTTTAATTTAATTAAAGCACAATCACAATTCTTGAATCTTAATTTCTTTGACACAAACAGAACTTTAGATCTCTCTCACTACAAGGCGACGAGGAGGAGCCACTCTTTGGCTAGGGGGCTATGTCATCTCCCCAATATTTTTCAAATTTTTTTTAGCCTAAAAAATTATAGATATTATAGATATTTTTATAAAAATTGCATATGACACCTCCAATTTTTTAAAAAAATTCCTTTGGTAGCCTAAAAAAATATAAATTTTAACAATAAATTTATAAAAAAAAATTTGCATTGCCACCTCCAATTTTTTAAAAAAAAATTCTTTGGAAACATAAAAGATATAAATTTTACCAATAAACTTATAAAAAATTATATTGGCAGATAATTTTTTTGGCTCCGCCGGTACTCAGCGACAAAATTTCTTTTAAATGTTGACACTCAATAAAAAAAATTATGGCTCCGTCCTGATCATGTCCATCACAAAGACTCCACAACATGAAAAAATTCATGGCCATCGGGTAGAGAGAGGCCTGTTAACTTGTGATTTAAGAACTTCATTTGACTCGAACAGATAGGTAATTGTCTTGTAAAATAATGGAAATATGAACTACTCCTAGTTACTGTGTGTACTCTATATATATTGCACAACAATATAGAGTCATTAAATGCTCAAATCAACATGCATATATTTATTTGTAAAAATGACTTGTCAACCAAAATAAGATACCTTTGGCGCCAAAATATAGCTCAAGGAGTAAAGTCTTCAATGGCCCTCGCAGGCCTCCAATGTTCCATGTTGGAATTAAGCTAAACTAGACTGGAATATTGGAAGCCTTTGAGGACTATTGGAAACTTCTCCAACCAACCAAGCCATCTCTTGTTGCCTTTGTCATAGTTATGCCATTCAATATTAGGTTTATATAGAGACGGTGGTTCTCTCTATTTACTCCCACTACATAGGTAATATATTGTATCGCACCAATAATGGTACCATCTCAAATTCTCTATTGCATCAAAAGAATAATAAAAGTTTATGCCATGTAAAACTAAATTATTTGATAGGAAGCGTAGAATCTCATAGTACTACACCATATATATATCACGTGCACATTTATGAATTTTTATGTATTATAGTGATCTCAATAATTGAATACTTGTTATGTACCGTTATTTCTGTATTAGTTGGGGGCAATTTTTTGTGATTTAAAGTACTTTTTGTAATTCCTTCTGTTCTTCGAGACTCTATAAAAGTAACCTTGATATTGGATATATTCAATGTTTTTTGCTTGTGTTACTGTTTTCTTTACTTTTACTTTTGCAACATGGTTTAAGGTTTGTATAGCTAATTCTATGGTGAAGCAAATTTGCCAAGTTATAGTAAATGCAGCCTAAGATCTATATGGAATAAAGAGTTATGATCTTCGAATGGACCCATATATATATTCTCTACTCCAAAGGCCAAGAGAATGTCAAATATATAGCTTTTCCAACACAATTCAACTATTAATTGATGGTCATTAAATCCATTTTGATTTTGAAGTGCTATCACTGTATATTATATATATATATATATATATATATATCCAACTATATGTTAAACTTTGAGGTAGGAAATTAATAAAAGGGAAAGAAGGTTGACTTTATGCCCAATATGAGAAAAGCAAAAAAGTGACTAGTACCCGAAGTCTTTTTCACAAATATGCTTTTTTGTGATTTTTATTGGATTGGCTTTGTTACAATTCTTGCATTGTATCCTTATAAGGGTTAAAAAAAATACCATTTTTCCCTCATCCTATACAGAAAACTCCATATAATTATTAAATTGTATCAATTTATCTCATTTTTAATAATTTTAGATTAAAATACCCCTGAAATTTAATAAAAAATAATTTAAAATTAAAAAAATATATAAAATATATAAAATTCATAAAAAATATATAAAATTAAAAAATATATATATAATTCGAAAAAAAACATATAAAATTAGAAAAAAATATAAAATTCATAAAAAATATATATATAATTCGTAAAAATATATTAAATTCATAAAATAATATATAAAATTTGATAAAACATATAAAACTGGAAAAAACAATATAAAATTCGAAACAATATATATAAAATTTGTAAAAATGATTTAATGATTTAAAAAACCCATGGGATTTAATGAAAAATAATTTAAAATTCAAAAAAACATATAAAATTTAAAATATATATATAATTCGAAAAATATATATAAAATTCAAAAAAATATATAAAATTAAAAAAAACATATAAAATTCGAAAAGAACATATAAAATTAGAAAATATATATAATTCATAAAAAATATATATATAATTCATAAAAAATATATAAAATTCGAAACAAATATATAAAATTCGAAATTTATATAATCTTACTTGTATCCTCTTGTAACCTTAATATATTCTCTTGTTTTTACATCTTCTTACTTATTTTTTAAAATTTTATATGTTTTTTTGAATTATATATATATTTCTAATTTTATATGTTTTTTTTTTAATTTTATATATTTTTTCGAATTATATATATATTTTTGAATTTTATATATTTTTTTCGAATTTTATATATATATTTTCAAATTTTATGGTTTTTTTTTTTAATTTTATATACTTTTTCGAATTTTATATTTTTTTTCAAATTTTATATGTTTTTTTGAATTTTATATGTTTTTTCGAATTTTATATTTTTTTCGAATTATATATATATTTATGAATTTTATATATATATTTTAATTTTAAATCATTTTTTATTAAATCCCAGAAGTATTTTGATCCAAAATTATAGGGAATGAGATAAATTGATACAATTTGATAAGTACAGGGAGACTTTTTGCATAAGAGGGGGACAAAGTAATTTTTTTTTAAACAACATAGGAGTATACTGAAATTAACTCATCCTAAAATAATACAATGACTAGTATTAATTATTTGTAATGCTAAGTCATAGTCTATCTTCTGATCTAATTTTTGACCACAACACAAGCTGAAGAAAACCCAGATTATTGTGGTTAGACACAAAGCAAATTGCATTCTTTGGTTATTATAATCCTTGCGTATATTGCATGAGTGGTTCGTAAATATATCGAATCACATCATATGTTAATGTTGTATTGACTATGTGTTTGTTGTTCTTATCATTCTTGCTTACGATTTTTTGCCACAACACTTGATACCGTCTCAGTAGTAACTTGATTTCACGATGTAGATTTGTAAGTAAATTTTTAGGCACAACTTTTGACGAGCAATCAATAACCCAAATTTTGAACGATAAATTATGTTGTCAAAACATACACTCACAAGATACACCTTTGGTTGAGTCTTTAGGTCTCTTGTTGGAGTTAGAGAGTGAGACTAAAAATTGTTTTGAATGATGTTTAACAAAAATTTAGAAGAGGTTCTGAGCCTTGAAATAACGTTTTAAATAAATTAAGGTATCAGTTTTATCAAAACAATTTCTGCTTTTCTTTTTCTTTTGTGTAAAACCAGAAGCATAAATTATGTCAAACATGACCTAAATGTAACATCTTATTAAGTAAGAGAAGAAAAAAAATGAAAATTATTATCATTTCTACTTCATCATCAGAGAGTAGTGAAATTTTCTCCAAAGAGAGGCAACGAAACAGTAAATTGAAGGGTTAATTTCATTTACACCCCCTTATATTTGCTTTTACTTCAATCATATTCCCTCATGTTTAAGAATTTTCATTTACACCCCTTATGGTATAAAATGTCTAAAATACCCTTAAAGCAAACACTCATTAAATCACTTTAATCCTTAAATCAATTTAATCCTTAAATTAATTTAATTCCAGAATAATTAAATATGATTCCAAACAAGATTAAACTCATATTAAACATATATCCAAATAACTTCATCTTCAACCTCAACATCATCCTCAACCCTAATCACAACCCCCACCCCGCCGCTGCCTACGCCACCCCACACCCCCGCCGCCGCCCCACACCCCCACCCGCCACCATTTTTGCTGACGGTTGATGATTTGATGATATTTGTCGTTGTTTCACCACACCCCGGTCAACAAGAATTTATACCTACTAATACTTCACTTAAAATAGTATAGCAATAAGTAGAGTCGAACCACTCTCAACTTGGAACTCGTTTTGAAACTAGGATCCAAAACTTTAATTTTCGAGATAAAAAGAAATCACTTAAAACAATTCTTAAATTTTTTAATAGTAAACTAAAATAACTAGATAAAGTTATCAAAATAGTGGAAGAAATCTCAAGGGAAGAGAATCCACCACCCGAGTCTATATAAACAATATTATATATTTCTATTGCAAATTCTTCTCCAACCTATTAAACATAAACATAGATATTGGTAGGCATTCCTCATATTTTCATTAATTGGTAATCACGAAAAATCCTCCCTCTAATGTTTTGGTTTAAAAATAAATAAATATAAATAGTGGTAAGCATTTCCCGTATTTCCATTGATTGGTAATCACGGAGAATCATTCCTCTATTTTCAACCTCTATTGTAGGTTTTGTCACTTGAAATAATTATTTCGGAAAGAAAATTAAACAATAAGAAATAAAATAAAATTATTTATATCTTACTCAAGGTGGCTTCATCACTCCCTTGAGAAGATGTTTAAGCTAATAATGATAGAGAAATAAAACATGATGATAGAAGAATTTTTCATTAAATAAGAAGATTACAAGAACATAAGAAAATTTATGCAAGACTAGTTTCTCTCTACAATTTCTCACTATTTACCATCTAACTCCCACAATATCCAATTACTCTCCTATTTATAGAGAAAATTGGAATATAATGACATCTTGTAAAGTGAAGTTAGATCTACTTTTCTTTTCTTTTTCTTTGAATATTGATGTTTTCCAAGTCATTTTCTTTTTTCTTCATATGCATTATATTCTTCATCTTTTATCCATGTGCATTCATTTATCACTTTAATACATTTTCTTCATCTTTTCCAATTCATACCTATAAGAAATAAAAAGATATATATAAGAACATTTATACAATAAAATGGTGAATTAAAGATTTATTTTTGACATTAAAAATAGTGATTTTGTGGACTTATCACTTGTTGCCACTCAATTTTCTCCATCCCAAACCCTCCAAATTGCAGACCCTCTACACTCACAGCTAACCTCACCCTCTTCTACCTCATCTCCGACCAAGATTCGCCATGACTACGCCAATCGACCAGTAACCACCACCTCCAACCAAGCCCAACCACCATCTCAACCGAACACCGAACCACCACACCACTGCACCACCGCACCACCACCCATATGCTGCCACTCCTCAACTCCAAAATCTTCAGGTGCGTTTGGAAAACCTGTGTTTTTGTATTTGTCTTTATTTTTTTTCAGCAAAAAATAAAAAAGCGTTTGGATCAAAATTTGTATTGAAAAATAAAATGGTATGGTGGGCGGCGGTGGTTGCCAGCGGTGACCGGCGGCGGCGGTGGTGGTGGGTGACTGGCGGCGGCGACCGGAGGTGGTGGGGGCCGGCGGCGGGGGCGGTGGTGGTTGGTGGCGACGGCGGTGGGGGCGGTGGCGGAGGTGGTACCCTAAACAGTAAAAAAACAACTAAAAGTTGTATTTGGTGTTTTCACCACTTTTATCCACTATTCACATAAAACAATTTTTTGGGCAAAAAAAAAGTGAACAGTAAACACGTTTGCCAAACGTGTTTTTGTTTTTTTAATAGATGAACAGTAAAAAAACAAAATAGTTTTCTTGGTATCCAAACGGACCCTTCAATTTCAACCAATACCCATTTGAATTCGATCAAATCTAGAAAAACCCATTTGGGGTTTCAATCAAATGGAAGAATTATATATATATATATATATGTGTGTGTGTATGGATATAGACTATAATACAAGAGTTAAACAAATTTTTAATTTTTATGGTTGTAGGTGATTCAAATTCAAGTAATAATTTTGGATCAAATGATTAACTGTGTTGTTGAATTGGGCCATGTTCGACTTTACCCAGTATTTCTTATTTTAGAGTATATGCTTTGGTGGAAGTTTTCATATTGTTTTGAAAGAGAAAATTATTTTTCCCTAATATATCATCTTATAAGTTCCCAACTTTTTATATATTATTCACTTTTTTTCTTACTTTCACTAAATTTATGATAATTTATATATACTTTTTTTTTTGACAGAATAATTTATATATACTTCATTCTAATAATCAATACATATATACACACCAATATAGTATATTAGTTTCAATAAATATCTCACAAATATATTTACATTTAAATTATTTATAAGTGTTTATCTCTGCTTTTTTTTCTTAATCTTTTTGTCATTGTATATTTGTTCACTTTTTCTATATCTAATAAATACATCATTGAGGGGTCAAATTGATAAAAAAAAAAACTTAATCCTTGTTTCCAAACACAACATGAATAACATTGAAGATAGTTTAGGTATTAAACTAAAATTTCAGGATGATGATATGCTTCAAGGGGTGTAAATGATGACTGTTTCAAAAAATAAGGGGTGTAAATGAAAATTCTAAAACTTGAAAAAATGTGATTGAAGTAAAAGTGTAAATGAAATTAATCCTAAATTGAATACTACCCTCTTATATGCATTCAAGGGATAACATGGCCATAATAAGAATATTTTGTAACACGAATATATATATATATTCATATCTAGCGTTATGGAGTTAAAGAAGGTGTTTCTAAATTTAAAGATGGATGAGAATACTCGTTTGGATACCCCTATTTTTGTATTTTATTTTTTGGGTAAAAAAATAAAAATATATATTTGTATTTATCTTTGTCTTTGTATTTTTTTTCAAAAAAATAAAAATAAATATGTGTTTGGTACAATTTGTATTGATTGTTCCAAAAGGCGGGTGTGTATGTATATGTAGATCTGTGGTGGTGGCAGTGGCGGTGGCGGGTGGTGGTGGTGGAGGAGAGGGAAGAACAAACAGTGTTAAAACACCAAAAATATCAAAAAAGTGTTCTAAAAAATGGGCCACTTTTTGTCTTCGTTTTTCTGTTGTTCACCAAAAATATTTGGGCTAAAAATCTACTCAAACATGATTTGTGCCCATTTTTGGGCCAAAAAACATAAACAAATACAAAAATAAAAACAGTGGTATCTAAACGGGCAACTATTATAAGAGCGTTGATCCTAATTCAGTACAATTATTATCTCATTCGAATGATTATTTAAGTGACAAATGGGATGATTTTATTGGTCCACTTAAAATTCATGGACTTCACAATTTTATGACAACGGACAACACAACCCTTTCTATTTACGTTGCACAAAAATTGATTAAGAATGTACAAACTTAATTCATTACCTTACACAAATCTTATCTTATGAGACTATTTTCTCAAAATGATGATTATTTTCTAAAACCGTCATATTAAATATTTTTCATTTTTGAGAATTTGTTTTCACATTTTATATTAAAGAGGACATATGAAGCACGGACACTTCGTCTAGGGTATTCGGATACGCCAAAAATACGTGTCCAACACGCCAAAAACGTGTCCTAAAACTTTTTTATATTGGACACACGAAAGGCACGTGTGTGTCCGCGTGTCAGACACGCGGTGGGTTCCAAAAAAGATAGATGACTTATGAAGCCGGTAATTTGGTGGATCGTTTATGGAACTTCAACACCCCTAATCCAATATTTGATTTTGAAAATACTTGAACATCTTTGTTCCTCCTCATCTTGTGAGAGGAATTTGAACACCTATTTATTTATCCACTATTCGAACAAGAACAACATAATATCACAAAAAGCCAAAGATTTGATAATTTTACATTTTAATATTTGTCTTCAATCAAATTTTTTTTTACAATATAACGAGAAAGAGACTAAGATATCGAATGTTGAAAGAGATGCATTTGATTACTTGGATGAAAGTGAAATGAAGAATTTTGAACATGTCAGACATTTCATTTAATCTATTTATTTATAAATTTATTTGGTTAACATTGTTTAAGTAATAAATAAAATATTTGTGCAATATAATATGTATATATATAAACGTGTCGAATCTATTTTTTTTTAAATTTATCATGTCGACTTATCCGGATCGTGTGGTGACCTTATCCGTGTCCCCCCTTCATTGAAGATGGCCGATTGACAGTAAATTATAGGGTTTACTTCAAGAAACCCTCATTTGTTATTCAATTTAATCAACTAACTTCTACTGTGTCCACTTTGCCCCCTATACTATCCAATTTCATCACTATGCCCTATCCTCCTCACATTTTGAGTCAAAATGTTTAAACTACACTCCCTTAATAGTAGAAGGGGGTTTAGTGAAATCAACCCTTAAAAATATTATAAATTTCAAAATATATATATATTTCGGAAAATATGATTTTTTCCGAAAATAATTTTTTTGCGAAAAATATATATTATGTTCCAAAATATGATTATTTTACAAAAAATATTTTTTTTGCGAAAAATATATATTATGTTCCAAAATATGATTTTTTTTTCGAAAAATATTTTTTTTGCGAAAAAGTATATATTATGTTCCAAAATATGATTTTTTTTCCTATTAATATTTTTTTTTGTGAAAAATATATATTATGTTTCAAAATATGATTTTTTTCCGAAAAATATTTTTTTTGCGAAAAAGTATATATTATGTTCCAAAATATGAATTTTTTCCGAAAAATAAATTTTTTTGCGAAAAAGTATATATTATGTTCCAAAATATGATTTTTTCCGAAAAATAATTTTTTTGCAAAAAATATATATTATTATGTTCCAAAATATGATTTTTTTGCAAAAAAATTATATTATTTTTCTGAAATAATTCATATTTTGGAAAATAATATACTCCTTCCGAAAAATAATTTTTTTATGAAAAAGATATATATATATATATATATTTGAATTTATAATTTTTGTAAAAAATATAATTGATTTTCGAAAATAAATTTTTTAATTGGTTAATTTCACTAAATCTCTTTATAGGCATTTTGACTCAAAATGTGATGTGATGGGAAATAATAATGAAATTGAATAGTATAGGAGGCAAAATGAACCCAATAAAAGTTAATTGATTAAACTGAATAGTACTACTACAGGGTTCTTGAAATTAACCCTAAATTATATGATTAGCCATATAATGAAAGGAAGTTGAGTTGACAATGAGGATATATATATACATGTAACATTTCTCCTAATTAAAAATTCCTTACCATGCTCCTTCCCTCTATTTCCATAACCTCAATGCCCAAAACCCTAATCTCTCTCCTCCCAAACCCTAGGCTCATCTCCTCCAGCTACCACACATTTTCACTCTCTCTCCTACAAACCCACACAAACACCAAACACTTGACCCAAATTCTCTCTCATGCCATCACTTCTGGCCACTTCACAGACCCTATTGTCTCAAGCAAACTCCTCAAACACTCTCTCTCCACTCCCAACAATGCCCATGCCCTCCCTTTCTCTGCCACCCTCTTCTCCCAAATCCAAAACCCTAACATCTATGCTTGGAACTTCATGTTCCAAGCCTATTCCCAGAGCTCATCCCCCATAGAATCCCTCACTCTCTACAATCAAATGCGCCAAAATGGTGTCCTCCCAGATAATTACACCTTCCCTTTTGTGCTCAAAGCATGTGGGCGATTCATGGGCCTTGAAAAGGGTCTAGAAATTCATTGCTTGAGTGTGAAATTAGGGCTTGATTTTGATGTTTTTGTGCAAAATGGGTTGATTTCTATGTACTTTCAATGTGGGTTGTCTGAATTTGCCCGAAGGGTGTTTGATTTTGTGCCGGGTTGGGTTCGGGATGTGGTGACTTGGAATAGCATGATTTCTGGTTATGTGCAGAGTGATTGTTGTGCTGAAGCATTGAGGGTGTTTGGGGGTTTATTGGGTGGTGGTGGAGGCGGTGTGAGGCCGAATGAGGTGACTATGTCGAGTGCTCTTACTGCTTGTGGGAGGATTGGGTTGCTAAATCCGGGAAGGGAGGTTCATGGGTTTGTTGTGGTGTGTGGATTTGTTGATGTGTTTTTGAGTGCTTCTTTAGTTGATATGTATGTGAAATGTGGGCGATTAGATGATGCTCAGAGGGTGTTTGATAGAATGCCGGAGAGAAATGTAGTGTGTTGGACATCGATGATAGCCGGTTATGCCAAATCGGCTTTGCATAAGGAAGCTATTGGATTGTTTAGGGAGATGCAGGTTGTGGGTGTGAAGGCGGATTCACCAACAGTTGCTTGTGTTCTTTCGGCATGTGGGCATTCGGGTGCTTTGGATCAAGGTAGGTGGGTGCATAGTTACTGTGATAGGAGTGGCATTGAGATGAACCTAACTGTAAAGAATGCATTGATTGATATGTATTCAAAGGGTGGAGATATTGAAAAGGCTCTTGAAATTTTTCATGGGTTGACTAAAAAGGATTTGTTTTCATGGACTGTGATGATTTTGGGGCTCGCAATGAATGGGCAATCTGGTGAAGCATTGCACCTCTTTCGGCAAATGGAAATGTCTAGTGATGTTAGGCCAAATGAGGTCACATTTCTTGGGGTCTTACTAGCTTGTAGTCATGGTGGATTTGTGGATCAGGGATTTTTCTATTTCGAAGCAATGACTCAACGATATAACCTCACCCCTCAACTTGAACACTATGGCTGCATGGTCGACCTTCTTGGGCGTGCAAATCTCTTGATTCAGGCAGAGAAATTTATCCTCTCAATGCCTATTCCACCTGATGTGGTTATATGGCGATCGCTTCTTTTTGCCTGTAGAAGTCATGGGAATCTGGAATTAGCTGAGTTTGCAGCCAAACGAATTCAAGAACTGGAGCCAGAAGAGTGTGGGGCACATGTTCTTTTGTCCAATGTATATGCTTCTGCCTCGAGATGGAGTGACGTGACGAGGGTGAGGAGACTCATGTATTTTAAGGGAAACAAAAAGCAACCTGGTTGTTCTTTCATTGAAATAGATGGTTTCGTCCATGAATTTTTTGCTGCGGATGGCTCACATGATCATATCGACAATATATGCGAGACAGTTGTTAGAATCAGTGAAGTTTTAAGTTCTGAAGATTTTGACTTGGATATCTTCGATTAACAACAAGAAAAATGCGAGGAATTTTGAAGTTTCACGTGTGATGTCATTATCAGAAGAAATATATCCTGGTTAAGCTTTGCCATATAACTTGTCACTCTTGTCTCTGGTATATGTGTGTTCCAGGCAAGACTTGCTATGAAATGGAGCTGGAGAAAAACAGTTTCTTGGAAAAACTCATGATCGGCAAACTTGCATGAGGAGAGGATCTGAAAGATGGATTGTGTCATAGGAGACAGTTATATGTTTTAAGCTGATGCTAAAGAAGCAAAATTTGTCACGACCAGAAGAAGAAAGAATTGGCAATGAGCACCACAATGCCAAGCGAACATGGAATGGACACGGTACTGGCGTACAGTAATATTTTGATTGGCATTCGGAGAATGTGATGGTTGAAGAGGGTATAAGCACACTATGTATGTGACATACTCAACCGCGTCTCACATTTTGATTTTAACTGGTGACCGGGGCTTTGGTGGCACAAAAAATGGCTTCTAGCAAGTGAAGATGGGAACTTTGTAGATGTAGCAATTGAGAAGGGGCTAACAACCGGTTCAGATATTCACGACCAAGAAGTACTGGATTCTCTTCCGGATAGGTCCTGAAGGATAAGGAAGACTGGAATGCCAACATATGTCTAGTATTGAATTCGCCCAAACCGATAGTACCCATTTTGGGAACATTTAGTGCTAAAGTCACTGAATGGGTAAGTCGCCAATCCCTAAAACGGACTAAGATTGGACGGGAAGGGTAAGGGTTAAGGTTGCCTAGGGGACAACTATTAGTGGGATCCTTCTCTCGCTTACTTGGCTGATTTGATTCGCCATATCCCTCGATTCATCACGGAAAGTTCAGATACGTTATGTATCATCGCTGCGAATCATGGGTAGAAGATACTATAATCCACGCACTGAAATTAGATTTATGCGAAATCATATTTGAAGTTTCAGTTGTTTTAGTCCTCAATTTCAGACTCTGCAATGCCAACTATGATGAATTGATCCAGCATTGCCAAATAATCGAAAAGCTTCGAAATGAGAAGGAAGAGAGGAGAAGGAACCTCTGAAGAATGTGTATGTACAGTGATATATATATATATATATATATATTCATTTTCGTGTATGGCTTAGAAGAATGTATTTACTGCCGGGGGGGCAAAATTTTCCATTTTTTCTATTATTATATGTATAATGAAGTAGAAAAAAAAAATCTAGGTTAACTTCAGTTACACTCTCAGATTTGCTTTTACTTTAATCACACTTTTTTATGTTTGAAAATTTTCATTTACACCTTTTATTTTTTCATATTCACATCATCTACACCCTTAGGCAAGAAATCATCCTGAATTTTTTTTTTAATACCTAAGCTACACTCAATGTGTTAACTAGATATGTTTGAAAACAAGAATATAGCTTTTATCAATTTGATCCCTCACATTTATAAAAATACAAATATATATATATTTAAACATAATTCTATAATTTATTAAATAATTTTACGAAAAAATTTATTCATTTCTTTAAGAGTTTAAATTTATTGTATGCACAAATTATTCAATTCCTTCACATATTCAATTTATTAATGAATTAGAACTAACATATTAAATTTTTACATATTCATAATAAAAATAATTGAATCTCATAAGTGTATATGTAGCATATTTTTTCACAGTAGTATGATTGCTATATATATATATATATTTTAAAAAAAAGTTTAAATCTCATATAAAAAAAATATAAATATGTTTGAAAAATAGTTTATTCTTTTAATTTTTACAAACACATATTTAATTTTTTTGAATTTTTTTTTTCCCTCCCCATACCCCTACATATTGGTTTATGTGCCTAAGAAGGTGATTGAAAAGGTGAATCAATCTTGAGAAGCTTTTTTATGATCTGAATTTAAAGTTCAGAACAAGTGCAAATGTTTGCAGGTCTAGGTCTCGTGGAGTCCTCATTTTCTAACTTTATAGCCTATGGGCAGCTTGGGCACCTTTTCAAAGCTAAAAAAAAATTGGACAATCAAGGCATCATCCTCTTTTAGGCCCTTCATCAGTAAACACAAACACACACATATGCACAGACACACGTAGGCGGCTGGTTGGGGTGTTTGGTTTAATGATTAAATTAATTTAAGGGTGTTTTGGATATTTCATATTATGAGGGATGTAAATGAAGATTCTCAAACCTGTGGGGTGTGATTGAAATAAAAGTAAACATAAGGAGGTGTAAATGAAGTTAATAAATATAAATAAATAAAAGTCTATATTTAACCCTATTTTTCTAAAAACAATTATGCTTATATTATATTATACATAAAAGAGTGGTAATGTTTTGTCATAAAATTATTCTCATTCTAACCTCTTTGATTATTGAATTTACATTTTAACATTAATTCAATTTTTATTTATAAAAAATACTCATACTTTTTATTGTATTTGTATTTTGTTATTTTGGACACATGTCGGATCATATGTTCATCAACATTATTTATGATTATATCATTAATTTCAATATGTATAATATTTTTCAATTAAAGAATATAAATTATGATGTGCAATCTGCTCAAGTTATTTAAAGTTACCAATTTGATAGCTTTTGATAAAATTGAGACCGGTAGAGGAGCTAAACTTGGTATCTGAAAATTTCTTAAAGCACATTTTCTACGATGAAATTTATTAAAACATAAATTCGTTACAAGATGGAAAAACAAATTTCTCTTACAGTTACATGAATATCAATATTGGAAAAGAAATCATTCAAAATTTTAATTTAAATTGTATGATTAATTATTTTTATTATTTAAAAAATCTTAAAGTTCAAATTTAATAATAATTTTTTGAGTTTTTTCTTTTGGTAATGATTGAATAAGGCCAATTTATTTTTTCCAGATAAACAAATATGTCAAACATTTGCTAGCGTTTTATTTGTAATAGATATAATTAATTACTAAATATTTTCAATTTTAATATATTTATAAAAAAATAAAATTTGTTTGGTTGATTCCCCTATGTTGAAATTCTGGCTCCACTCATAGTTATTGCCATAACAATATCTCAACTTTTAATTCATCATTCAACTATTATTATGAAGTTTATCACTTCAGTTAAGATTCAATGGTTCTTAGACAAGGACTTAAAAATATGTAATATGTTAATTTTTTTAATTACTTAATTATATTTAATAGTAAAAAATATTTTATGCGATCATAGGCACTATATTTTTTAAAATAAAAATGCAATATGATTATTTATCAGTTGATGTTATATGCTATTGCTGTTGAAGTGTGGTCTTCCAAGTTCCAACTTATTTGGTAAGTTTTGATATATATATATATAAGGGTTGTTGGACCTTTATTCAATTTCATTGGTTGCAATTCGTAAGAAGGGATAGTGCAAAGACAAAGAGAGCCACGTAGGATTAGTTGTTTGAATTATTATTAAATTTTTTGGTGTGATTTGCGGTTAGTTTTATAGGATTATTGTAAATATTATGTTTTTGTTTCTAATTATTAAAGCTTTTGAAAGCTTTGAAATTAGTTTTCTTATGACTAAGGGCATATTTGGATAGGTGGCTTTGGGTCTGATTTTGGTTTTGGTCTTTGATTTCAAGATCAAATCATGTTTGGTTGGTGGGTTTTGAACTTGGTTTTGGACTTTTTAAAACCAACCACTAAAACCATGGTTTTGGCCTACCAAATTTGATTTTTCTCTCTCTCTTTCTATATATATATATATATAGCCGAAAATATGAATTATTTTGAAAAAAATAATATATAATATTTGGAAAAAAAAAAATTTGGGAAAAAAAATTTTATTCCCAAAAAAAATTAATTTTCGGAAAAAAAAATATTTTTCCGAAAAAAAATATTTTTTCGGGAAAACAATTATTTTTCGGAAAAAAATTATTTTTTCCCATTTTATATCTTTTTTTTTCTAAATTTTTAAAATTTTTCAGTATATAATTGTAATGACCGGGTAAAATTAAATAATTTATTTTTCTTCGGTTAATATATATATATTTTTATCTTGTGCATTACGTGGCATTGCATGTGTTTACGTGCATTAAGGATTTCATGATTTGAGTTTTTGGGTTCATTCCTATGTTTTGTAAAATTTTCATTTTTGTCGTTGACCGGGTAGTTTCGATATTTTAATTAAATGTGGGGGCTTTTGAGTTTGATAAAGATGAGGGTAACTTTTGCAATATATTCATTTTATGTAAATGTGTAACCGAATTCCACATGTTTATTTTTATTTTTATCTTCAACTTTCCAAAAACATATTCCTCCATCATTTAAAGGTTCAATCATACATCTATTATATTGACACCACTTTATGACATTATTGATGAAAATTTTCAGTCATTATATTGATGTGTTGAGGTTAGCTTTTGCATATTCTCAACAATCAAGCAAAACCATTTTTTCCATCATTCTCTATTTTTCTTGTATCTTCTTCTCTTTACATTTTGGGCATCTTAGAGTGGGGATTCAATTTTGTGCTCAACTAGGAAGTTGTTCTACGTGTTCCGATCTTCGGTTTAATACCAATTACGGTATGTGATCTATATTATTTAATTTAATTTGATTTTTCAAAAATTCCAGATTGCTAGTTTACATGTTTAGTGAAAATCAAGGCTTTAGATCTCTAATTTATAATATATGTACGGATCAAAATTAGTTTATGAAAATTTTACAGATCATATATAGGTATGTGATTATATGTTCCTGAAAATTTCAGAATTTATAGATAAGTAGAGAGTTAATTAAAAATCTAGAAAGAACATGTTATTCGGATATTGTTGTTGCTGCAGACCGTTTTTTTTACTCGGTTTGAGAAATTTATAGACCATGTTAAATTATTTACAAATTTTTGAAACTTTTACAGTATGCTTTTGTATATGTCTATTATCATCTCTCAAAATTTCAGATCATTTAGATAAATATTTAATTTTCTAAAAATCACGGAAGTAGGTTGTCCAGTGATATTTTACTGCTTGCTGATCCGATTTCGGTTTCGGTTTAGCCAATTGTTTCATATGGTTTCGTATTTTTATAAATCTTGAAACTTTTATTATAACATTTTGTATATGTCTAGGACATATGTATTAAATATCAAGAATTTTAAGTTAATTTATACTGGTAATAACAATTGTTGAGTAGTAACTGTTCAGTTTCAATCGTAGTTTAAAACCGGAACTTGTGTTACCAATTTGAGCTATCTATAATTCTAATTTTGTACTTATAATTTTATCACCTGATCTTGAGTGTATATGATGTAAATCTGGAGATTTTGGTAGTCATATAATTCATGGATAGGTTTGTAAAAATCTTGGAGTAAAGGGTGTTTAGTTTTCGGAACTGTTAGGAAAGCTTTCTTTTATAATTATTTTGGACCACTGTCCTTTGATTAAAGCTTATGAAAATTTTACAGTAGATTTACGTAGAAGTTTGGAGTGTATCCTGTAAATTTCATATTTTTATCAAACCTGTAGATTTTTCTAAAAATCATAGATTACCTGATGTCCGTTTTACGATAGTATTCGAAACCGAACTTTTCGATTCTTAATTAAGTAGCTAAATTTTGTCTATTATTTTGAGTAGATATTTATATATATCATAATGTTTATTGGCAAATTTTATTATAAAAATAAATATGGTTATGTATATAAAAATTATTTAATATGTGTTAATTGGTTTCGACCATAACAGGGTACAAATGAAGGCGTGAAGGGAGAACCGTTCGTTTCTTCATTCTCTACACAACCATATTATTTTGATTGTAGTTATTTTACTGGATATTTTATCAAGTTTGAGGTAGGGATTTATTGGGGTATCGTGTGAGTTTAAGAATCTTCATTTATGCATTTTAATGTTTATATATAGATTCATCATCATATTGTGTTATTTTTGACATGAGTTGTGAAATTGCATTAATGTGTTTAAATGTATTGATTCATGTCACGCTAGAATTTTTATTAGGTGGATCACGGAGTGTTGATATATTTATTACTTATGTGCGCATGTGAATGACATTTATGAATTGTGAATGGTGGATTGGTTGTTGATTTTGGGAAATGGTCGTGTGGTGTGAGCAATAGGGGGACGAAGGAGCTCCCGGGGTGCAAGTCCTCGAATTATCGCGCGATTGGTTGACGTCACCGTAGGGTTAGTAGCCCCAAGACGGCTAGGCAGATGAACAGGTAGTTCATGTCCTAGGGTTTGTTTCACGACATAATTTTCCCATTTGATGATTTTGAATTTGATGTTATCTTTGTTGTAATAGTTGGATTTGAATTCGTATTGAGAGTATTGGTTTTAATTTCGTGACTATAGAACTTTTAAATTATCTTGATGATATTATTTAAATTGTTCTACATGAGTTTATATTGTGATTCCTTATGCATTTATATCATGACATTGGACTAGGGTAGAGACTTGACCCTATACGTATTCATTAATTTACATACTTGCGGAATCTTACGCTTCATGATTTTTCTCTACTGGGCCGTTTGTGCTCACCCCTTAACATTTTTCAGGAAAAGAACCGTTGGTGGATGATGCATGAGCTATTGGAAATTTGTGGAATTTGAACTTATAATAATTACATCTTTATGTAATAATAAAGATTGCGTGCTTATTATGATTTGTACTTGTTTGGCTTTGGACTAGTGTGTTCGTGTTGTAATTTGATTTGATTTCGGGATTTGTGTGTGATTTTATTATTTCTATTTCGCTTCCGCGCTAGTGAATTATAAACAATGTTGGTTGGCCAGTTTGACCATTTGATATTTTTATGAATTTTAATTAAATTTAAGTCATTATCCAGGTTTTCGGATTCGGGGCGTGACAATAATAAAATTATTCAGAATTTTATATTTTTTTTGAATTATATATATATTTTTGAATTTAAGATATATTATTTAAATTTTATCTATAATTTTCACAGATGTAAATATTTTTTTCGATTATATATATATTTTTTGGAATAAAAAAAAATAAAAATGTCAAATGTTTTCGAGAATTTTAAATATTTTTTAATTATATATATATTTTCATTTTAATATTTTTTTCCAATTATATATATATATATTTTTCATATTTATATATTTTTAATACATATTAGTATATATATATAATTATACCAAGACCAAGACCAAGATCAACTCCTTACCAAACATTATATATAGATTTTAGATTTACCTAAAACCACCCAAGACCACCAAAATCAAAATCACAAGACCAAAACCAAAACCAAGACCAAGACCAAAACCAAGTTCCCAAACAGGCTCTAAGATCCTCGTAAGCTTTTGGTGCTCGATGTGCTTTTTTGAGCTGAAGTATTTGCACAACAATGAAGATAATTAAAATATTTTACAAAAAAATAAAAACATTAATATAATATTTTGGTGTTTTTATATTATTTACTTCAATATTAAATTTAAAATATATTTGGGTAAAATTTAATTAAATTTAAATTTACATTACCAAACATAATTTCAATTTTAATTAAAAACACATGATGTTAAGGTCGATTAATCACTGCATGTAATCGGTGCAAATTATGAAATATAGAGAAATCTTTGATTTTTTGTTTTTTAAACTTTAGTTGAAAGCTGTGACAAACTTTTCAAACTGGTAAAGTGTATTGGATTTGACATCAGATTCTTTGAGCATCAATCATGGGCCCAATCTAGATTCCCAAACACTACCGCTCATATTTGAAACTCAAAAGAAATTCTTAATATGTTTGTATATACATATATATTATGTATATCTTACCAAAGAGAAATTTTTTTTTTTTGTCTAATTCAGGTCCGTTTGAAAATCAGTGTTTTTGGGTGAAAGAATAAAAAATTGTATTTGTATTTGATTTTGTATTTTATTAAAAAAAAAAAACAAATATGTGTTTGAAACTAATTTTTGTATTTTGTTCCAAAAGGAGGTTTAGGACAATTAGGGGTGGAGGGTTTGTCCCAATTCGGTGTTGATGGCGGCGGTTGGTGGTGGTGGCAGAGAGGTAAAGATGTGTGCATATATATATATATGTGTGTGTAGATTTGTGGCGGCCGCGGTGGTGGTGGAGAGGAAAAAATATGTATGTATATGTGTGTGTATATATATATTTATATATGTAGAACAAAAAACAAAAAAAAATATATCAATTTCATGTTCTCATATTTAAGACTATTTTAGTATTTCTTCTTGACAATGTTTACCAAAATATTTTTAAAAATTTAGGTGCCAAACAAATTTTGTTCCCAATTTAAAAATAAAAAGCAAAAACAAAAACAGCGGCCCTCATACTCTTGTCAAAACCCAACAAACAAGACCTTCACTCCACTCTCAACCAAGTCTCAACCCCACAGTTTTATTTCTGAAACAAGGTTTAGTTCTGCTCATTTTTTTAAGTAAAATTAAAAAAATAAAATAAAATTGTCAAAATTCAGAAGCAAACCAGTCAAATAAAATAGAAGATTCGATCTCTCAAACAATACCCAAAAAACACACACACACACACACGCAGACACACACTTGCACTTCCAGTTCTAACTTTATCCTTTTCCTCTTATTTTTTTTACTTAAAAATCGGAGATTTCTAGGCGAATCTCGTGCACAATACCTAGCTCTCAAAATTCTCTCCCCCTCTCTCAATATATATATATATATGTATTTGTATATAATATAGATATACTAGTACACAGGAATTCCTGAAGTTTTAGCCGGCGGATTTAGATAGGAATTGACTTGTTGGATACAGCTTTTATTCTTGTTTTCTTCAAATCAATTTGTACTTATATGTATAGATACATTGATTTAGATACATATATATATATGTAGAGCTATTTGAATTGGGTGTTGGGGAGACCAAAATTTTCGACAGAGAATGGTTCACACAGTGTTCACATGGCGCTATGGAGGCCGCCAGGTTTTCCTCTGCGGTTCCTTTAGTGGGTACGTTTTATTTCCAAATCATCTTGTCTGTCTCTAATATACATATATATATATGATGGTGGTGTTATTTTGTGTAGGTGGACAGAGCACATACAGATGATTTTGATGGAGGGTTCTTCCATGATTTTCCAAACAATTCAGGATCTTCCTCCTGGGTATCATCAGGTTTGATCCATGTAAACACATCTTATTTCATTTTGTTACTATGCTTGTTGATGATTGAGCAATTAATATACTTGAGACATTGTTTCAATGAGAGGAAAATTGATAGAAAATTGTTGTGTAAATTGTTTGAGAACACAGGCACAGCAGAGACAATTTTTTTTTTTTTTTTTGGTACTGTATGATCATTATGCTTGTGGATGATTCAATATACTTGAGAGAGAGTTCCAATTCAGAGGAAAATACATAGAAATTTGTGGTGAAAATTGATTGAGAACACATAGGCACGCAGAGACGATTATTTGTAGTGTATGACCATTTTGCTTCCATTTAGCATGTACCATGTGTTAGTCTCCGTTTTAATCATTGTCTTTCCCCCACTTAAACAAGCTCATGAGCTTATTAGCCGTTCAATGTTTTTGTGACCAATTTTGCTTTCCTTGCATGCGTGCCTTTACGTTTCAGCTCACGTAGGTGTTATTATCCCCTTTCAACTTGTTTTGATATGTTTCTCTCATTATCATCGGTCTCACTGTTAGGAGTATGGTTTCTTGTTACAATATCGTGAATATTTGGCTTTAAATATGTAATGCAGTATAAATTCTTGGTTGATGGCGTACGACTGTTTGATCCTCAACAGCTTTGTGTTCATGATGAATACGGGGCAATCATTAATTTTGTTCATATAAATGAACCGGTGAGTTTTGAATGTTGAAAGTTATGTGATTATTGTTTTGTTTTTTTGGCACACACTATTGGAACTTGCTATTTTTGTTGCATATGTCACCTAAGCATTTGAATTGCTCTTTGTTATACGAAGTAGGCTTCATCAAGTACCTTACATCCTGAGCGGGTGTTGCCATCATCAGATAACATGATAGATGTTTCGCGTCGTCATCTATTCATGCATCTGGAAAGTTTTAAAACATTTGAGTTGATTCCAAATTCAGGCAAGGTCTGAATCCCTTCTACATTGTTGTTTTCAATTTGCTATTTATGATTCTCCTCCTTTATTACGTATATATGGGTTTATGTGATTAATCGAATTTGGAATGGTTGTGTAAAATGTAGGTCATTGCATTAGATGCTAATGTGGCTATGGAACAGGCTTGTCATGTTATGTACGAAGAGGTACAAAGTTTAAGCCCTTTAATTTGGTTATGGAGTACTCTCTTATACGATGATAAAATATAACCTTATATCTTTGGCTGGTTATGCTATTGTTATGACTTCTGGCTTCTGACCTGGTGATTGGATGGATTGTCAGAGTCTAGTATTAACAATCCGAGAGTATTGGAAATGTAGGTAATCAACCAATTCTTGAGATTCAACTAGTTAAAATTGAAAGTCTTCTGATGAGAATGTTGGGGAGACAAGGATTCTATCTTGTGAAGGCAGTGCTGTAGAGTGACGAAGTTTGGTTGGCAAGTGAGTGAGCAAAGAGTGGTAGACAAAGATTTTTATAAGACAATAAATTTATTGCATGTGCTTGAGGATACATAGAGTGAATTGCTCAAGAGAACATGACTGTATGGAGAGCGTTTTCAATTCTACATGGATTACAAGGGGTTGAATATGGATTCATGTTAACTAAGCTGTGTTAGGAACACACATAAGGCTAAGATAGCTATGTTAGGGTAGGGTAGGGTAGGCTAAGCTAAAGTTAAGTTAATATGTGTAGAAATGTAAGAATTGGGTGGGTGTGGATTGTTCTGTGAAGATTTCTTAGCCTTTTAAACTGGAATGATTGCTTGAGTGGCTGTTGGTGCGCGTGTCCTTTTCTCTCTCGACCAAGTGTCAGTGAAGAGCCAAATTTACACGTTTAATCTGACTGGGATGTTCCTCATGGAGGCGATGGGTGTCTACTGTGCTTCACTGCTTCTAACGACTATCTCCGCCAAAGGCCGAGGGTTCAAGTCCTCATAGAGGCAAAGTGGGAGTGTGAGTGTTTCTTGCCAAGGTGTTACTATGCCTCAGTTCCTTAAACCATCTATGGCACTTGGGACAGAGAGCAAACTGTAAACATTCCCCTGAAATTTCTTTTTGATTCTTTTCAAGATTGATTAGGATGATTAATTGAAAAATTATTGGATGAAAAATTTCACACAGTTTATCCATCATCCTCTTTCAGAAGTCTGTACTAGGTGAGAAGGTGAACATTATGTTTATATCTATCTATCTATCTATATATATATACACATACACACATGAATATTATGTTAATAAATTGCTTAAGAATGACACATAACGAGAGGACTATATTGGGTATAGTACAGGGTTTCTAGTCAACATAATGGGAAATTACTTATTAGTCATACTTTACACTTGTAAGGACCAATAAGTTGTAAAATTTTGTCAGGACAACTAAGTCCTAGTTTTACTCAATATTTTCAATTAAGTTCATAATTCCACTATTTTTTTTATTCCGATATTTCATTTTTTTTTATATAAATATCATTAATTTCATTTTTTTATATCAACGTAACTTTTGAATGAGAAGTTATATAATTTTGGTACAACTTATTCATACATATATTATAGACTTAAATTTGCGTAAAATTACCCTATTTTCTTGAAATTGCTGAATCCTAAACAATATAAGATAGAAAAAATAAAGTGAAGCTTTTTTGGCTTATTTTAATGTTATTTTTATTAAAAATGGTGGCATTAAGTTAGTAGTTAAATAGTTAATGATTTCCTTATTTTGGTTGCAATCAAATAATTTTTTTCTCTTTCATTGTTATTGTAAATTGAAAAATGGTTTAGTTAGTGTTTTATACCATTAAAGGCAATATTGGTGGAAAAGATTGTCAATAAAATTATTGAACTTAACTGGAAATATTTGTTAAAAGTAGGACTTCACTGTCCGTATGATTTTTGTATTGCTTATTTGTCTTTAAACTAATAAAGTAGGAAAAACTTGTAATTTTCCCTAAAATAATTATATATGTCTCATGCGTTGTATTTACAGCCAAAAAAACGGCCGTTTGGTGAAGGGGGTAAAAGGGTTTTTATAATGACAGTTTGAGGGGTTAGCTGGTGCGTTTGATAGTGCAGGGGTGCTTAGCACAACTAAGTAGTTCAGGGGTGTTTAGCACAATTTTGCCAAAAAGGAATTTCAATAACCTTGGTTTGATCCTAATTTACGGGAATGAGTTGCTTGTTCCTTTTTTCTTTTATCTAAGGGAAATTTGTAACTTACGCGACTTGGCATTGATGGTTTTACAAACAATTAATTGTTTAATACTATCTACTATACTATTTTTTCCCTCCTTTAGGGACTTGCTGTTGTACCTATCTGGGATGGCTGCAGCAAACAGATGCTGGGAATGTTGACTGCTTCTGACTTCATATTGATACTGATGGAGGTATTGCTCAAGTTTTCTATTTCTGCCGGGCGTTACTAGTGATCCTCGCATGATCTATATGTAGCATTAAAATTTGCTTATAGAGAATAGTTTCCATGATGTAGCTTGGTATTTGAGACCATCTCTATTTGTAAAATTTACTTCTCTGCAGACCTTTCTTCAATATTGTGTAGATATTTCATTTGTTTGCTTTTATAGAGAAAAGGTTTGAGAAGGAAAATCGGAGACATATGTTGTTCATTTGAGTTTTGAAACAATTATGTTTCTTCTTAAAGCTTGTCACCATTTGCTATTCTTTTAAATTTTGTAATAGTCATAACTCAAACTTAGCATTTCTGCAGTTTCAGAGAAGTCGTCCAAGACTCAGCAATGAACAACTTGAAATGCATTCAATTTCTGCTTGGAAAGAAGGAAAATTGCAACTTCGGAGAGAAGCTGTTGGGGCAACACAACTGCTGTATAGAAGGCCTTTAATACAAGTAAACACACTGGCTTAGACATAATATTTTATTTATGGATTCTTCCTCTGGCTAGCCTTTAACAATTCTGTGTGGGTGAAATCCTTTATCATGCAGTATTTTATCCATTCCTCCTCTAGAGAGATATAAGAAATAACAAGGAATTCTTGGTGGGGTATTTTGTATGGAATGCTTTACTAGTGCTGGGTCCGTCAGGTTTTACGTTTTCAAAGTATATTCAAGTGCTTCCATACAGTTGTGTCCTTATTTTCCCTTTTGGCTTCTTTGATAACCACAGGCTGGTCCAGACGAGTCCCTAAGAGATGTGGCTCTGAGGATTCTGCAAAATAAAATATCTACAGTACCTGTTATCGACTCAATGCAAGATGGATCCTGTTCAAAGTTGTTACACATCGCATGCCTCTCTGGAATTTTAAAATGTGTGTTTTGTCAAGTTATTTTAGAAGACGACTTCTCACAATTGTATATGCTGTTAATTTCTTACTTTTTCTTTTTGTTTCGTGTTTTGTGGTGAAAACTTAGATATATGCAGGCATTTAAGACACCGTCTTGAAATTCTGCCTCTTCTTCAACAACCAATTGGTTCCCTCCCTTTGGGTACCTGGAGAGAAGATGGAAGCAATGGCCGTGTACTAGTAACATTGCGTCCCATTGACCCACTTAGTTCTGCTCTTAAAATACTAATAGAAGGTAAACATTGGCTACTATGGATATTCCTAAATGTCTGTACATTTATAAACCAACTTTTACATGTGCACACACGGAAAGCTTCTCAGAGGTGTGATTGTGCATGCTTTGTGTGTGTGCGTGTATGTGCATGTGTGTCCGCGTGTGTCTGTGTTTGCGTGTCTCCAGATTTTAATGGATGACCATGATTCTTTTTTGTCATATATATTTTTTTTACTTGTCAGTAATCACTCTCAGAACCTACAAGTTCTCTACCTGTGTAAATTTTGTCAATGGAACATTTTACTAGCCCTTGTATTCTTTTGAATCTTTCCCTGGGAGTTTGGAAAACTTTTCTGCTTTAGCAAGTAATGTACCTCAATGTGTTCAAACGATCTTGTGTAAGTGTGTCTTTCATCCTTCTCCTCTTTCCAGGGCAAATAAGTTCTGTACCAATCGTTGATGATAAAGGAGCCCTGATAAACGTGTACTCCCGCAGGTAACTGACATGTGGTTTAGATTAGAGGGTTGAAATTTCAATCATGACCCTCATGTATTACTTTCGATTTCAATTCATTTTTACATTGTTCCTACATTGATCCATACTTGATCGTGTATGTTAGTGATATTACCTCCTTGTCAAGGGACAACGTATACACTCGTATTCAGCTTGATCAGACAATGATGTCTCAAGTAAGTCCTGTTGGTCCATTGTCTTAATTTACCATTCAATATTACGGTTTCCAGTATTATAATTATTGTTTCAATCACATTTTCCACTATATAGCTTTATGAATTGAGCATTAGAGTTGTGATGGATAGAATATAGGTGATGTGAATAGGACAGTGTATGTTTGATCATCTGCGGGTATGAATAGTAATGCACTTTAGGCAGACCAAGCAGGCTTGATTTGAGATTTTCTAAGTTTTTTATTCTGACAGAACCATATTCAAGTGTCTGTCAACGAAAAATGTAAATTGAGACACTATACGAAATATGATTTGAAAAATCTCTAATTCGCTCTGAACTAATCCAGGCACTAGAGCTGTTAGATGTAGCAAACCGTAGTAGGTATCAGATATGTACGCGTTCTGATTCCTTGTATAGGGTCATGGAGTTTCTTTCAGATCCAGGTCTGTATTTCGTGCAATTCATTTTTTTGTCATATTTGATCAAGTGTTCTATTGCATGTGAAGGTTTAGAATTACCGTGTTCCTCATCTTGTTTCAGTGGTGCGGCGTGTTATTGTCATTGACGCTGGTATCCAGCGCGTGGAAGGGATAATCACATTAAGTGATGTGTTTAATTTTATTCTCGTCTAAAATGTTGTAAACTCCTTTAGTGACACCGAATTCTGTTTATACTTCAAACTTAAATATCAAAATCATCTTTCTTTATATATTAGTATGGTCATTTTAGTCTTAGAATATGAGAAGAAAATCAAAATATATTTCTTTTGATAATTATTTTATTCTTAGCAAGTAAAAATTATCAGCCGATGAGAGAATCATCGGCAATGCAAGAATGAAACAGTGTTCTCGGTGTGCATATGATAAGAGTGATGATTCCAATGAAAAAGGTTTGCTTTCGAGCCCATGTTATTTTTGTAAAATTCTTTTAAATCTTTCGAGAATGCAATTATCATATCTTATTTTGATTTGTCACTCAAAACACCTCTCTTTATAAACGAGTTTTTCAAAACTAGAGCCAAGCAGAATTCTACTAGAAAGGTCTTCTAGAAAATTTTAAGCATTCAATCCCAAGTGTTTCTACTCTTAAGATATTGAATGCATATCTAGAAGTGTTTCTACTCGAGACATTATATGTATATCTAGAAGTTGTACATTATATGTATATCTAAAATGCTTCAAATTGATGTTGTCCAATACCATTTAAAACCACATATATCTCCTCAGTTTGAGGATGCAAGCTATCTCCTGCAACAAATTCATGTGTGACCCCATTCAGTTGAATCAAACTACAACCAGCACTCTTCTTGATCCTCCTACAATCTCTCAATCTCCTAATCTTTGCCAATTCGTCCCATTGCTCTGCATTCGCATAAATATTGGCCAAGACTGAATACACCCCACCATCTTCAGGTTTCACCTCCATCACATGCTCGGCTGCTTTCTCCGCAACCTCAACATTCCCATGTATTCTACATCCACTAAGCACACCACCCCACGCATACACGTCACCTCTCATTGGCATCGCCTCTATCATTTCCATCGCTTCTCTAATCAAACCAGCCCGCCCAAGCAAATCAGCCATGCATCCATAGTGCTTGGGCTCTCGAGGGGCCCCATAAACAGCTTCCATTTCTTCAAAAAGCTGCCTGGCTTCGTCAACAAGGCCTGTATGGTTACACCCCACTAAAACTCCCAAAAATGTCACCCCATCAGGTTGAACTCCAGCCTTCACCATTCTTGTGAAGTAATCAAGTAACAACTGGCCTTGGCCGTGCATCGCGAGCCCAACAATCATAGCATTCCAAGTGAACAAATTCTTGTCAGAGCTCGATTCAAAGATCTCCCTAGCAGCCTCAATGCACCCACATTTTGAATACAAATCCACCAAACCAGTTGACAAGAAAGCATCAACATGAATCCCATTCCGTTCAATATACCGTTGTACACCCTTCCCTTTATCAAGCTCCCCCAGCTGTGAACAAGCTGAAAGAACCGAAACCAATCCATAATTGTCAGGACGAACATCCAACGCAACCATCCTCTCGAAGAGTTCAATCGCCTCCCTGCACTGATTCATTTTCGCGTACCCAGCCAACAGGGTACCCCACGAAACTGCATCTCTTTCAGGCATTTCATCAAACAATTCACGGGCTCGTCCAGTCTCACCGGCCTTAACAAACCCGTCAATCAAAACATTGTACGAACAAACATCCCTCAGAGAACTTTCATCAAACACCTGATGTGCATCATGAATTTGGCCCGAAACAGAGTACACACGAACTAAGTTGTTGCATACAAATATATCAGCTGAAAAGCCAAACTTGAAGGATTGGGAATGGAGGGTTTTGGCGAGCGAGAGCGAACGGAGCTGGGCACAAGCTTTGAGAGCAAACGGGAAGGTGTGGGTATCCGGCGGGACGGAGAGGCGTCGCATTTGGGCGAAGAAGAAGAAGGCATTGTGGGAGAGTGAGAGGAGGTTGTGGGCACGAATGATGGTGTTGTAGCAGAAGCTTGAGGGGTTGTTGATGAGGCGAAAGACGGCAACGGCGTAGCGAATGGAGGGTTGGGGATGGTGGTGGCGGGAAGGTGGTGGGAGGAGGGAAGTGAAGGCATGGAGGATGGTGGTGTAGAGGAGGAGAGAGGAAGAAGGGTGGAGAGAGAGGAGGCCTGTGGTGATGGTCTGGGCATGGAGTTGGTGGACTTGTTTTAGGGTTTTGCAGTGTTTGATTGTGTGTATGATTGTTTGGACATTAGGCATTGGTGTCTTGTTTTTTCTCTCTCATTTTCTTTCACAACATTCAAACTTTTTTTCCCACCATTTTAATGGGAATGATGTTTTTATGTACTAGTTTACACTACCAACTGCCTCCCTATATCAGTTTGTAATCTAAGTAACTATTAGGGTAATTTGCATTGACACCCTATAAGGTATTGGTCAATTGAAGATAGATCGACTATTTTACAGAGACACCTTTTAAGGTTTGTAAAATATTGCAATGATATCCCTTGAAGATATAAAATGACTTTAGTGTCCTTGATTAATTTAATTTTTATGTGAAATCTCTAAGTTACCCCATGCCTAAACCCTACACTTTACTCATTACACCAACCACCCTTATCATCACACTCTTATTATTAAAAAATTTATAATAAACAAATACTACTAAGATATACAATATATATAATTTTATTTTTAAAATAAAATTTCAAAAGCATCAAAAATATTTTGAAAAATATACTTAAAGGTAAATTCTATCACTAAATATGAAAATTACATTATTTAATTACTGCTCTTAATTTTTAATATATTATTATAAATATTTTTCAAAAAACATTAAAGGGTTATATCTAATAACCATTATAGGTATTACGTATCTAATAAAATATATATAAATTTTTATGTACGAATAGAAAAAAAAATTATATATTTTTATACTATTGTCAATTAATAATTTTAATGAAATTTGATAATATAATAAAATATCTTACACTTTACTCATTGAAGGTATTACATATCTAAGAAATTCTACCATTATATTATCAAATTTCATAATGGAATGAGATTTTCTTTGATATTACATATCTAAGTAAGATATTCCATTATAAGTATTACATAACTAAGAAATTTTACCACTGTATTATCAAATTTCATCAAAATTATTGATTGATATTAATATAAAAATATATAAATTTTTTTCTATTCATACATAAAAATTTATATATATATTATTAGATATGTAATACCTATAAGGGTTATTAGATATAACCCCTTTAATGTTTTTTGAAAAATATTTATATAGTAAAATATTAAAAATTAAGAGCAATAATTAAATAATGGGATTTTCTTAGTATTATTATTGATGAAATTTTTTTAGTGGTAGAATTTACCTTTAAATATATATTTCAATTTTTTTGATAATTTTGAATTTTTATATTTAAAATAAAATTATATATATTTATTTATTGTAATTTTTTTTAATAATAAGAGTGTAATGATAAGGGTGGTTGGTGTAATGAATAAAGTGTATGATTTAAGTATGGGATAACTTAAAGATTTTATATGAAAATTAAATTAATCAACGACACTAAAGTCATTTTATGCCTTCAAGGCGTGTCATTGCAACACTTTACAAACCTTAGGGGGTATCTCTGTAAAATATTGCGTTGACTGATATATGCAATTAATAATACCTTAGGAGTGTCAATGCAAATTACCCTAAATATTATAATAAATTACACTTACCTCCCCTGAAATTGTACAAATAGAGCGCTTGAAATTTATTATAATTATCTTTCCTTGACTTTGACTCAGGAGCTCAACAGCCCCTACTCAAAAATAAAAAAATGACAAAAAAGACATCCCTTATATCAAAAGGCAATAGAAACCTTTTATGCACTGAAATGGGTAAAAGGAAAATAAAAAATTAGGCTTTAAAAGCATGTGAAGTTTACTACCTCAAATGCTCCATCTGCGTGAAATTTATTTCGATCCTCAAGTGAAGTCAGTTTAACTTACCCTAAATATTAACTAGGCGGATAAGTTCGTAAATAGATCTCTCAAACTTTGAAATTTATTCGTTATAAACTCAAACTAATGATGAGAAGCATTTGCTATGTGATTTTGATAATTAATTTCACTTATCCTTAATTTACTTAAAAAAAATTAATTAGTTTATCATTTATTATCAAACATTAGTTATTTATGTTAACAAAATACACATGATTTATAGATTCTGAACCTCTATGTGTCTCTGCAAGTTACTATTGTTATAAAATGTATAACACTGATAAAAGAACTTTAATTTATCAATTATATAATGATAAATATTTATCTATATCAGAAAAATTATCAACTACTCAACTATCGTATGTGAAGGGCCCGTTTAATTTCTGGTATGGTCTGGCTATATTGGTTTTGTTTGGTCTTGTGTGGTTTTGTAAAGAGTAGTGGTCAGCGGGACCCACCATGAATTATATATATATATAGAAAGAGAGAGTAAAGAATAGTGGTCAGCGGGGCCCATCATAAATTATATATATATATATATAAGGGTAATTTGCACTAACACCCCCTGAGGTTTGGTTTTGCTTGCCATGACACCCCAAATGGCCAAAATACCCTTCATAAAATTCGAAAATATTAAGGATAATGTGAAATGACCTTTATGCCCCAACCCCAAATATATAAAATTTTGAAAAACATATATATAAATTCGAAAAAATATATAAAATTCAAAAAAATGTATAAAATTCGAAAAAAAATATTTAAATTTTGAAAAAATATATAAAATTAGAATAAAATATATAAATTTCGAAAAATATATATAAATTTCAAAAAATATATAAAATTAGAATAAAATATATAAATTTCAAAAAATATATATAAAATCAAAAAATATATAAAATTCGAAAATATATATATAAATTGAAAAATATTTAAATTCGAATATATATATTTCAAAAAAAAAATATAAAATTCAAAATATATATATATTCAAAAACAAAATTCAAAACATTATATAATTTCGAAAAACATATATAAATTTAAAAATATATATAAAAAATTAAAAAATATATATAAAATTTGAAATATATATAATTCGAAAATATATATATAAAATTTGAAATATATATAAATTCGAATATATATATTTCAAAAAAAAAATCAAAATATATATTTTCTAAAACAAAATTCAAAAAATTATATAATTTTGAAAAACATATATAAATTTCAAAAAATATATAAAATTTGAAATATATATATATAATTCGAATATATATATATATATATATATATATATATATATATATATTTCTTTCTATATAGGATAATTTGCACTAACACCCCCTGAGGTTTGCATCTATATATATTTTCAAAAACATATAAATTAGAAATATATATATATATTTCAAAAATATATTTTCAAAAACAAAATTCAAAAAATTATATAATTTCGAAAAACATATAATCATTTCAAAAACTATGTATATATATAATTTGAAAAATATATAAATTCGAAAATATACATAGTTTTTGAAATGATTATATGTTTTTCGAAATTATATAATTTTTTGAATTTTGTTTTTGAAAATATATTTTTGAAATATATATATATATTTCTAATTTATATGTTTTTGAAAATATATATAGATGCAAACCTCAGGGGGTGTTAGTGCAAATTATCCTATATAGAAAGAAAGAGAGTAAAGAATAGTGGCTAGCGGGGTCCACCATGAATTATATATATATATATATATATATATATATATATATATAGAAAGAGAGAGAAAAGATGATGTGTAGTAGAATGCGGGGCCCACCTAAGAAAAACATTTGATCTTAAATTATAAAAACCAAATTCCATTTGATTTTTAAAAAAAAGCAAAAACAAGACAAGACTAAAATAAACTAAAAATCAAACAAGCCTTACTATCGTTATAAACTCAAACTAATGATGAGAAGCATTTGCTATGTGATTTTGATAATTAATTTCACTTATCCTTAATTTTCTTAAAAAAAATTAATTAGTTTATCATTTATTATCAAACATTAGTTATTTATGTTAACACAATACACATGATTTATAGATTCTGAACCTATATGTGTCTTTGTGAGTTACTATTGTTATAAAATGTATAACACCGATCAAAGAACTTTAATTTATCAATTATATAACGATAAATATTTATCTATATCAGAAAAATTATCAACTACTCAACTATCGTATGTGAAGAACACATATAAAAGTTTCACTAGGAGGATTTCTCCGTGATCACCGCATTATTTGAATGCTTTTTAAGCTCTTATATATGTGAATATTTTATATTTTTGAATAAATGTATTTTAGAAATAATGAGTATGCAAAGTGTGTAAAAGAGCATCCAATCCTAACATATTGATCTCAAATATAAGAAAGAGCAACCTAAGATATTTTTTTTCCTCTTTGAAAGTTTAAAAATAAAAATTAATAAGAATGTGTCATCTTATCATCTAACCAAGTTAGTAGTGTGAAGATATGGTTTGACTAAAATGGTACCTCCTTGGTCCTATCCATATTTGCTCCTTTTGATTAGTGCCTTTGGATACTGATTCCAATAAGCATTAGTGTTGAGAAGTGGACGGTGCTATGTGTTTGTACCCTATAAAGAGAGACCCATTATCTTCTTTTTTATTCTCTTAGACTCATCTCTTTCTTGCTTACTTGCTTACTTGCTTTTAACTACTTTTAGTCACCTCTCTCCTTTTTTTTAATCCCTCTAATCCACTACTTTTTCACAAAACACTGCCACCTGTTAGCTGTCATTTGTTCATTCATATATATATATATATATATATATATGTATATACACATATATATAGATAATGTGATTTATGTAACGAAGGGGAAAACATAAAAAATTTCTTAGTGGGAGATAAGTAGGAATTATGGACCTACTAAGAGAATAATGCTATGAGGGGACCATTCAAGATGTGATCCTTTATGTACAAGTCATTTTTTTCTTTTCTCACTATATCATGAGGAGGCATGTGTTGTAAAGTTTTTCCTCTCCTTTCCTTGTATATATAATTATACATAATTCAACTAAATACTCACACACACATGTTCACTATGTGAGGTTAAAACTCCTTACCTCCCTTTTGAGGGAGAAGAGGTTGATGGGTGAGGATTGTTATATATATATATATATATATATATATACACACACATAATGAGAGTGAAGAAAAAAACAGTTTGATCATCCTTGTGACCAGTGCATGGTGTGTGAGTGAACTCAGAGAGCGCGGCGGCGACACCACCAAGAGATGTGGAGGAAGAAGAGAAAGAAAGTGGCGGTGAGCCACTTGCATGTATGATGGATGCAAAAGGGTTTACTGAAAGGCAAGTCATCGAGGCAAAGGGAAGGCAATGCCTTTCTTCCAAGTTTTCAAAGTTTTTATGTGTCCTTCCTTCCTTCCTTCCTTCCTTGTGTGTTCATCATAAGTGGCTGTGCTCATGCCATCATTTGCACTTTCAATGTTATGTTCCTGCTTTGTGTGTTTAAACTCTGACTTGGTTACTCATATACTTGCTATATATATATATATATATATATATACACACATATATTTGTTTATATATATGTTGATATGTATATTCAGTGGCTTCCCTGCTAGGGAACATTGCAGAATTTGCAGTACTACTTGAAACAACAAGGAAGAATGGGAAATAAGTTTACTGAAATAGCTGCCAAACACTCAGGAAAACAGGAAACTATCCTTTTTAGCAGAGTTTTCACTGACTAACTATACTAGAATGGCTTATTGTCAACTAACATCACATAATTCATTAACAGATGCATACATGTATATATAAACTGTCTGTGTATTCACTTGAGAATATGATATAAATATACAACTGTCTGTGTATTCACTTGAGACATGATATAAATATACAACTGTCTGTGTATTCACTTGAGACATGAAAAAACAGTTTCCTCTCCTTTCCTTATATATAATTATACATAATTCAACTAACATATATATATACATATGTGTGCTGATTCACTTGAGACATGATATAAACTGTCTGCTTATTCTTAAACTAGGAAAATGTCTATAGTTACTTCCAACCAAATTTCCCAGTACTCAATCATACCAAAGTGCGCAAACGCGTACAAGGCCAGTGATGAAAACTCATTCCACTGCTCAAAAAGGAAAAATAGTTAATGTGGTTCATTGCTTTCAATGTTATACAGACTAATCAAAACCTAGTTCAATGAGGAGGATAAGGAATGCACAAAAACCTCAGCAACATAACAGCTTTGAATTCAAAAGTCACAATATGTACTCATAATTCAAGAATAACTTCAGGAATTGCAATAGACATTATCCCAACCGACCTTTTATTTCCTTCATGGACATTCCACAACCATAGTCTAAATATAACATGATTTACTATGCAATCTTTATCAAGTAGTGAGAAATGCTCCTCCTAAACAGAAGGGCATCAACAGGCTTTTGCTTTCAATCAGCTTGAAGTAACTTTTCATATTCTGAACTAATTTCCTCCTACTTTGAGCTACTTGCCTCTACTATATCCATGAATTCCATCCCAAGTGTATCTCAGGAATATATATATATATATATATATATATATATCATTAATGTCGAATAACCCTAAACATGTCAACCACAAATAATCAAGAGACACAAAATAGGAAATGCCTAGCACATTGGAAGTACCATATTGAGCTCTTACGGACAACCATAATGTTGATCAAAGTAAATTCATGTCACTAATTAGTACAAAACAAAACAATATAAGTGGCAGTACAAGAAATTAAACACAGCAAGTCCTCCCAGATCTATCTTATATTTTCCTGTGCTTCAGATTCAAATTTTATATGGTGTTGGAAATTTTATAAGCTTCAAGGACGCAAAATATTTATCTTCCCCTTCCTCTACAAGAGAATTCAAAGTTTAACACTGATCATCACATAATCAACGAGCATTGACAAAATTATCTTCTCAAATTTTGTTGTATAGAGGCAACAAAAATTATATAAAACGAAATTTCACAAGCACAATTATGAAGAGCCTCTGATATGAAATTCTAGTCCAAGTAGCTAATAATGAAAGGAAATAGAATGTTTGAATTATGGCATGGCACCTCTTATATCAAGCAATCACCTTTGCGTAGGCTAAAAAAGAGTATCAAAGAAAGATTATAACAAGAAAAATGGCAAGTTCTGCATCTTTTGTATTCATCCCAACATATGGAAGTGTCAAAAGTATCAAAGAGAGATTATACCAATTACATGACAATTTGAGATCGTAATTGATACTACCTTGAATCTCAATGTGATTAGTTCAGACAAACCTGAAAAAGAAAAAACACTTTTCGACTACAAAATCCTGTGGCACTTGATCATATACCTCAAAATAATCAGGAGAACTACTAAATTTAGTTTCTTATTCTCGTCTTCGTCATCATCAGCATAACCATTTTCAACATCCAAATGTCTGGAAGTAAGCCATCAAGAAATACTCAATTATCTAGCCAAGATCTAGACTTTTCTTCATGGTTTCATAGATCATATACGTAATGCTTGCTGCAGGTACAACTTTCAGAAGATTTGGAAAAAGTCCTTTGTAGAAACCTCTTAAACCTTCATGTTGTAAAGTTCTCCGGAATACATCAGCCATTCCCGTGTAAGATGTAGATGTATCAGAACGTTGAGCTTGCATTCTGGAAAGTGACAAGTAGACCTTGTCTTAAAAGCTAGCATATGTACGAAGCAAAACTAGAAAATCCCCAAGTAAAAAGTAGAGCATGTTAGTTGTACGTAGGACTTTACCTTGTTCTGATGACCTGCAATGGATATACACATGTTGCTCCAAGCGCTCCCGAAATGGTCCCACAGCCCAGTTGCACAAGAGGGCCAGGTTCTACACAATTTCAATAAGCCTTTAGAATGTGATTTTCATGATGCATGCAAATAAAAAGTAAAACAAAGCGAAACAAAAAACCAAATCAAATTAAGAAAAACATAGAACAGAAACAAAAAAAAAATGAGTCATTTACATAAAAGCACAAGATAAAAGACACTATACCTCTGTCATGAAGAACATGTGTTCTTGACATATCTTTCAAGGCCTCATAGGCAGCAAGGTCAATGCCAGCATAAGGTATGATCCCAAGCAGAGATGGTACAAGCCCTCTATAGAAGGCCCGGGGTCCTTCATGAATCCAAATGTCCTTTGACAATTTCCCTAATGTGGGAACCTTCCCACCTTCACCAGCACAAGTCTGTAACCGAGTTTTCACAAGATCCATGGGATAGATGGCTGTTTGTGCCACCGCACCAGCCAGCCCACCAGCAAGAAGTCGCCCACTAGTTCCTATATCCGCCTTGTCTTCCCCTTTAGCATCTCCAATGACAGTCTTCAACATTTCATACGTGTAAAATTTTATAGCACTTTCAGGAGCAACTTTCATGACGTTTAAACCATTGCCTCGGAAAAACCCCAAGAAACCACCTTCCTTCCATATATTTTTAACTGCAGGACCAATACAAGCACGTGTAGTCTGAACTTGCAAAAGCACCTTTAAACGATCAAGAGGAGCAGTTGCTGTACGAGAAGCAGCACCTGCCACTGCCCCTGCAATTAAATACCTGCTAGCATTGACATGCTTACTTATGCCTTGAGGAATAACAGCCTGTTCACCAATATCTACAAGGTATACCCTTTCCCAATAATGGTAAATGTTCTCAATGGTCGCCTCATGGGGATAGAGCAAAAGGAAATCCCTCCATTCTTCGAAAGTTATGATTCCATTATTATCCTTATCAACATGCTCCACAAAACTAGCCAGTTCATCATCATCAATTTCTATCCCTGAAAAAGATAAACTGCCATGGCTTATATAAGATGAAGACAACGCATAAGATGCGAATCATTGGCTGGAAAATGCTACCTCTGAAGGCATGATTTTTTTTCAAAAAGGTCCATGAAAAGTGTATCAAAGCTATCATCAGGACAATTAAAGCAACCCAAACCCATACTGAAGTCCAAAGGTTTCGATCCCAGCAATGCAATGGAGGATGACTACAAGCACTCGTATTATCGACACATTCAAGTAAAATGATAACTCATCATCTGAAGGTCCTATAAATTTAGAAGATAATGGACAATAACCAAATTTAAAAACTTGTAAATCAAACTAAAAATAGAGTCAAACTTGCAAACAAATGTTGTTCGCTTCATGTACATGTTTATTATTTACAAAAAACTTCTTCGACAGAGCCGTCTCCATGTCAAACACCGACAATCCATAAAGCTCCTTTTAACACATGTTTGCTTCATGTACATGTCTATACTTTGAGATAAATAGAATTTGGACATTTGGTGGCGACTTCCAAACAATTTGCCTATATTTCTCAACACTTCCTAGACCTTGACCGTCAGCTTCCCGAAACCCTAACACGAGTCTTGTATAAAACAAACACATCTTGAGTAGCAATGATCAGAAGTCGGAAATAATATGAACCAATTTCAAAGTGTTCAACTTTTTATTTTCAGAAAAATTAGCATAATAGACATGGTCCCCAGAGAAGCAACTACTGATATTTTTTCATAATAGCTAAAATATAATTTGCAATGACAAAGTAGTGGAATAGTATAATAATTGAATAATTTCATCTTCGCGATTTTGTCCGAGTAACTGTTAGTATACAAATTAGAAAAATAACCTTCTTTCTATATTTCAAGGAATATGCACCATGATGTCATGTTGTCCATTATGCTTATCAAGTTGCCATCCAAGGCAACACAAAACTCATTTCAATATATACCACATCGCAAAACACCCTATGAAAGGAATATGCACCCAGATGTCATGTACAATATGCTTATCATGTGCCCAGCCAAGGCGATACAAAAGGCCTTTCAATATACACCACATTGCAGAATACCTCATTTTCAGAAAAGCATCCATTGATAAATAACCAACCACGGCCAATCCTTTTATGACATTTAACTGAAATTTTGACTTAAGCACCAAAAATCAGCGCCTCGTGATCCGTAAAATCATGTATGAATTAAAATTGATTTCAAAGGCCATTCGTACATGTCAACCATAAGCGAAGTTTTCATGATCACACACATGAAAGATAAAAACTCCTACTTAACTGTTCATACATTAACCATTTTCAAGGGTGATTTATTATAAGATAGATGTTAACATTTTGACCAATCAAGTAACGTGTCAGACACCTAGGCCTATGAGCTTCATTTTCCCAACCTCATCCCCATAAAAATATTTGCTTGTCATTTGGTTTCTTCAGCCATACAACTTTAGTATTACAAATGAGCTTCAAACATTTCTAGTGTAAAAGCTCCTACTGTAATTTACTGAAAAAAACAATAATTATGAACGTAAACGACAACAAGATTCTCCTTGATATGCTAACAACGTTCGTCGCTAGCACTAAATTTTTTTAAGAGGTTGATGTCTCCCAAAGTTTCCAATTTATAGACTAAGGGGTCGCATAACGGAATCAATTATAAGCTTTTCTAATGGATTGGTAATGTTAGAGAGAGTGTAACTTAAATATTATATTCTTCAACACGCCCCCTCACGTATGGCCTTCATTGGGTCCAACACGTGAAGCAACAATTTTTCAACAAAGGTCTCGTGTTCAAACCTCACCGCCACCCTTTGTTGAAAAATTGGTGTTTCACATGTTGGACCCAAAGAAGGCCACACGTGAGGGGGCATGTTGAAGGATATAATATTTAAGTCACACCCTCTCTAACAACTTAAGCTTTTAGAGCAGTTGGTAGTTATCAGGTAAGATCATTAAACACAACTAATGAACTACACCTGAATTCCAGGTCATCGTTGTTGAATAGTTGGTCCAAATTAGCAAACCATACTTTATAATCAAAACAATTCCTTTTCTACAACAATCTATTAAATTCAGACCCCTTTATTTACTAAAATGCGGCACAATGTCCCCTTTTTTATGATAAGTAAGAAATGCATAAAAAGAGAGACGCTCAAAAGGGGAACGCATCCCATAATCCAAGCAAAGGCCCGAGGGGTCTAATGAACCCAAAAAAATCAACCGTTTCCTCTATGGATGTACAAAATCTACCCATGACCCAACAAAACAAAAAAGAATTAAAAAAGTCCTTGATGGTTCCTATAGATGACTATACCCATTAGATATTTTGTTCATGTTTTCATTCATCAAAAAAAGAAAGAAAATCAATTTTATTAATGCTGCCATCGAGCTGATATTTACATATAGTATTCCTTCCTTTTGAACTTAAGTCTCATCAAGATTTTCGATCGTGAAGCTTCTTAACTCACTCATATCAGTTATATTTTAAGAACACTCACTGAAGTTTCATCTAACCCTCCCTAGACACCAGAATGGCGGGAGCCTCATGGACTGGGTTTGCCCATCACTGATTGAAGTTTCAAAGCATGATCCACAATTCTTTTTTATACCAGAAGTTGGTACAACTCTAAAATCGTGAATAAACCTTTTGTTAGTTCCTTGTAAACCAAAAATGGCACAGAAATTTCTGGTTCAGGAGGAGCACCGCACCAGCTATATAACGTGGTGAAAAATGGGTGAGGACTCCAATACTAGTCTGAACAAAATCGAGTAGACATGTTTATCCAAGATTGAAGCAAAGACAATGACCCAAGAATAACTGAACTGTACAAGCAAAGGGAAAAATATTGATGGACATTATGATTAGAGGGTTAATGTAGCATGATAAAAAAGATGATAAGCCTAGTACTGAAGCAGAAGTGATGGTTCAGAAGAAGAATTTAAAAAGACGTCATATATATAAGTAGAAATGCAATATGATAATATTATTAACAGAACTTATATTAGAAGACAAAATAATCAGTACAATTGGATATTATCCACCCTAAGTAGGACTAACACATTAAAGCACAATTTTGAAAATATATAGAAAAATCAATTTATTTATTAGGAGTCTTCCATTGTCACGTAGGAAAAAAATACTGGGGAGAACATTAAATAATGAATGAAGGGCACAGACTGGGACATACAAATGATCCTCAGGAGACTATCTATACTTGGTAGATAAAATTGTATAACAGGAAATGAATATTGCAAAACGAGTCATGTTATTTTTTATAAGTGAGATATAAATAAAAACAATATTGCAAAAAGAGACATGAACATGTGTAACCTCTAAAGTAGATTAAATAAGTGTCACATTGATGTTTCCCTGACTTGGAGTAGACATACTAAAGTGGAAAGACCATTGAGTAAATAAAGGAGAGAACATTGCAGTACAGTTAACAATTTTAGACATACATGTGGTATAAATAAATATATATATATATATATATATACGTAAAGGAAAATTAGGAAAGAGGAAGAATAATAGAAATCCAGGAATTAGTGGAATAGAATTATTTTCAGACCCAGAAATACAAAAATAAGCATATGAAATTTAAAAATTTATAACCACTGCCCTGTGGAATAGAATGGCTAAATGTTTTGGAAGGATACTATGAGGTTCCAGGAGAATCAAAAGGATATTGACCATCATCTAAGAACAATTAATAGTAGGATGAGGAATTGAGGATGTCTAAACCGCAGTAAAGACAAAAAGGGGGTAATAAATTTGACACCAAACTAAAAATGAATTTTTTCCTTTACCAAAACCCGAATGTACAAAAGAGGAAGCTCAAAAACCAACAAAATATATTGATAGGGAAACCATAATACTGATTCTAAATTAGCTTCGAAGGATTGAGAGAACAATATATACATACTTGCTGAGAATGATAAAAAATAAAAATAGGAAAAGGAGGGAAGGGGTGGGGGTTCATTTGGACCAGATAGCACTCTTGTTGAGACTAAAAATAGTATTCAAGGGGTATTAACATATATTAGATGACAGAAGTGTTAAATAAGATTAGGAAACAAAGAACAATATTAAGAAAATACAAGTTCATGGAATAAGAGTAGATTATTAGTATCTAAAACAAGCGGAATATCTAGATTTGTACAAATTATCATAAAATTGCATTGACAAGGCATATGATAAAACTGTGGGAGAGTGAAATAGTAGCACTTAACACATGAAACTACATAATGAAATATTTGCCAAGTAAGTCAACAAACTAAGGAACTTGTTCAAACTATGTAGAAAATATAAAACAATAATAATAATTTCATACTTTGTCCAAAGATTACAATAGCTTTCCAAAAATGTAATATAATAGAACTTGGAAAAGAAAGAAGATACCAATAGATAATTCTTATATTTATGATTCATGAGGATATAACTATAATAAAAACATTAGCCTCTTATTGGATTAACTTCATTACGATAAACTTACAAAACATTAACGTAAGAATCCATAGTACTCGATATTGAAGAAGATATTAATTTTCTTGAAACAAAGATAGGGGTAGGTTAAAAAATATGAAATAAGTATAACTAAAACTAAATAACTCCGGTAAGATTAGAAATGCAACAAAGGACAAATAAAGATCAAGGATCAGGAGAACCAAAAGGAAAACAGGGTCCCTAGCTATACACAACATTTCCTAGAGAGGAAGATTGAATATGGTATTGTTGATATAATTAGAATGGGGCGGGTAAAATTTTGACCCTTGCTGACGTGGCTTTTAAAGGTTTCAACGCTTGCTGACGCAGTTGCCTTCACCCACAGCCATTCAACCTCATTATCTCCTTTTCCCATATACTAATCGTAATCGTCTTCAACGTAATTCAAGATTAAAAGACTGCATCAGTTATTGGGTATATTATGGATGATTGTTCAACTGTACAATTCCAATGTGAAATCCACAAAGCAGTTATTAACCTAACTATAGGAAAGAATGTTAAACAGTTAACAAAAACAAAAATTAGCCTGGTTGAAGCTAGGATGGCTAAAAAGAATATATTATTACCACCAAAATGTACAAAGAAACTATTGCACTGCAAAATATATATTAGAATATTGCAAGAATGGCACGAAGAAGGTAGAAGCCTTGAAGGCAATAATTGTCCGAACTTGGGTCCTCTCCCGAGGAATATCTCTCCGGCCTTCAGTGAAACTCAATCTAACCGTCAGCACTTAAAATATATGATAATTATAAGTACGCCCTCATTCAGTTGGAAATTTGATGGAGTTAGAATTCTTAAATTATGTGGCCATTTATAAACCGTTAGATTATGGTCCCGGGAATACAGGCATATGGCTGGAGAGGATCCTTGTTCTAATTGACGACTTTAATAGTTAGTAGGCATATGGAGACAAATTGAGGGCCTATGGCTGCTACTTTAAGTAAACATAAATGCATCAACACACCAACACTATGTAACACCTTTCCTTCAAATGTACCTAAATCTTCTAGCTTTTTCATTAGTTAGTACACCAAATATATTTCAAGCTTCAGAGAGCATATTATATTCCATGTAATGAGGAAATTTACAAGCTCAAAACAACACATTTGCATAGCAGGTTGTAATTACCAAATCCAATGAAATGAAAGCAATTGCATCTAACATCAAAAGGGTATATAGTAGGGCACATGAGGGAAATTATACCAGCCTTAACAAGCGCATCCAAAAGCTCCTCAGGCACAATGCAGCCATTGTGTTCAACATCAATAGCTTGGAAAAGCCTATACAGCTCTAGCTCCTTGTCATCCATATACCTCCTAAACTCCTGGTAATCGACCCGGCCGTCCCTATTGGCATCACAAACCCTCAAAAGATCCTTGGCATACTTATACTCCGCCGGAATCTGCAGCGCCGAGAGACCCCCCTCAATCTGAGCATAGTCCAAGTACCCAACATTGGCCCTGTCAAAAAAATTGAACAGACTCCGAATTCTGGTGTCCCTTTCTTCCTTAGTTTCCTGCAATGCCGCGAGAACATGGTCCATCGACACTGGGCCCGCCTTCTTCACCGGGTTGCAGCAGCCGGGACGTTCCCGGCGTTGGTCCTCGGTGGCCACTTTCCCGTAATTCGCATGCTCCACTGTGGCCTGCCCTGCCCCTGACATCAAACTCTATCAATTTCAACAATCACAAGCATTGAAGACCCCAAAAGTCTTCCGATCTGAAAATTTTCGAACAAAAACTCCTTTGCACCCAAATAAAATCACACCCAATGAGATATATATACACAATCTGTGTATATACACACGAACCCGGAAACTTGAATCGCACAGAAAAGATTCAAAAACTTGACGGGCTTAAATCTTTCAAACAAACCCTCCTTTACGCACAAAAATCATGGAACCCAGTGAGATATAGATACAAATTGTGTATATATCGACGAACCCATAAACCTAAAACGCACAGAAAAGTGAAAAGCGATCCAAAAAAACTTGATGGGTTTCAGAGAACTTGAACAGAAGATCCAAAAAAAGATTGACCCAGACTGGGGGAGGACGAATTGATGAAGACCCTTTTGTGCGGGTCAAAAGGTGTAGGAATTCGAAGGTTGTTGAGGCGTTTTGTGACCTAAATAGAATCAATTTTGGGGAGAAATTTGAGTAGTGAGAGAGACGACAATGGGCGTTTTCAGACAACGAAATGGGCGTTGTGTGGCGTTAATTTGGGGAGGTAGAAGAGAAGAAGATATTGGGAATAGAAAATTGACACGTGAAATTGAGAGAGAGAGAGAGAGAGAGTGTGTGTGTGAGAGAGAGAGAGATGTGGTGGTCGACGTGAGAGGTATCAATGGATTCAAGGAGGAGAGAGAGGGAATAATGGACACGTGTACGGTTGCTGGTTTTCCCTCTTTTCTATATTTTGGTTAAAATATATATATATATATATGTATAGGTGTTCATATATTTTACATTTTATTAAATGTGACGTTGTAGGTACATTTGAGAGGATGCTAAATTGTTACAAGTATTGATGGACCTAGTCTCTGATATGTCACACAAGGTTGTAATTAATTTTTATTGTATTTTTTTTGTCTTGCTGTAAAAAGGTTGTAAGTTGGATGAGTACTTAAATTTTCTTTTCTTTTTTCATTTATTAACATACCTTTTTTTTCTTTGAACCTTTGCAATAAATTCTTACGCATACTTTTCACTCGATTTTTTTTGGAATTTCTCCACAATAGAGTTGACAACGATTCTTAAATAAATTGCATTTGAATGTGAAGGATATAAAATAATTCAACAACGAATTTGCTTATATTAAAACGCATATAGATTTTATGGTATTATTCAAATTTATTTGTTGTAAGTTTAATGGATTCAAATTCGTATATAAAGTAATACTTTTTCCGTCTCAATGTAAGTATTTTTTTTTTTGTCCGTCCCAAAATAAATACTTCATTTGAAAAATCAAAACACTTTATTATATTATTTTACCAATTTATCCTTTTTGCATTAAAATTATAAATAATTTAAAGGGTAAAGTGTAAAAAACTCCCATTAACTATTGTCTATGTATATATATATATATATTGGAAAAATATATATAAAAAATGACCACTAATTGATGCTGATGATAAGTAATTTGATTCAATTCATTATAAAATATATGATATTTTACTAATATATATATATTTTTGAATTGTATATATATATTTTCAAATTTTATATATATTTTTTTGAATTTTATATATTATTTTGAATTATACATATATTTTATTTTTGTAAGGGTAAAATTGTATTTTTGCATTGAAAAATCTTATCGAGAGGTTACATTGCCCTTAAATTGATAGTTGAAGGGGTTTCTTGCTCATTGGATAATAGTTGAGGGGTATTTTTTGCACTTTACCCTAATTTAAATAATGAACCAACATATCACTTATCGCTATAGAGGGATTAGAGATAAAGTTAATATTTCATTCACTACAAATACAATATGTTAAAAAGTTGAATTCCCCAAAAGAGACCTACAAATTGTGACAAATGGAATAATAATAAGATTGTTTTATGATAATTAATTCTCGAGCTCTCTTACTAATAACTCTGGCTCAGGCAATTTTTGAATAATAAAAAAAATATTTCAATAAACTTTTCAATTCAATGTCAATAAAGGTAGCTCATAATTTTATCCCGTGCATTTCCTTTTATTACTCTGTCAAATATGGATCAATAGTTAATAATTTGACAATCTTGTAGTACATTCTCTTTATTACACTCTCCTCTTTGAAATAGAATAAAGTTTGGCCATGTGGTTATGGTTTCACCTCGTCTCGTTTGGTCTTAATTTTCAGGGATCAAATCATATTTATTTGGACTTATTTCAAAATTTAGAACCAAATCAAAGGAAACCAAATCATGGTTCGCCATAACGACCGTTACGAGCTGTTACAGCGGTGTGGCCCGATTCCCACACCCGAACCGGCCGTTACAGCCCGTTACAGTGGTCGTAACGGCCGTTACAGCCCGTTACGCCCCGTTACAGATCAGACTCATATTTATCAATTACAAAAAAAAGATAATCTACTAATGATGAATCAAATGTCCACTAAAAATACAGCTCAAAATTGACAATCCTTTCATGAATCCCAAACAGAGCAACAATATCCATCATGAAATTCATTTTGGTGGTGAACCATGTACCTTTTTTTAAATTATTTTGCATTATTGGAAATAAATTATATATTTTATGATTTTAATTTTTTATTTATTTAAATTTAAAATTAATTTAATAATATCATAACAAATATATCATAAATATTGAAATAACGACGACACTATTAGATTTATCAATAACTTATTTTTCATATTAATTTTTTTTAAAAAAATAAATAAAATTCACTTAAATCTACAAAAAAATCATCTTTATTAATTCATGTTGCCAAAAGTATTTAATTAGAACATTTTGGGTAAGATGTGCAAGATTTTAAAAAATTTACAATTGCGATAACCGAGTCATGTTACGTAACCCCGATACTGACCCGAGTTCATTACACCGATACTGATACCGTTACAACGACCGATACTGTTATGACGAACCTTGGACAAACTTGAACCAAATATGGTGTTTTTGGAACCAGTTTTGTTGGTGGTTCCACATGGTCTGGTTTGATCTTGGTAACAAAAATCAGATTTTTGAGACCAACGATCAAGACCAACAAAAACCAAAATTGAATAAAAAAAATAATAATATACAAAATAAATTAAATAATACATAATAATAATAAATTAATTAAATAATATATAATAATAAATTAATAAAATATTTATAAATAATTAAAAATTAAAAATAATAAATTAAATACAAATATTTAAAAATAAAATAAAAATAATGAATAATAAACAAAATGAATTAAATAATACATAATAATAATAATAATAAATGAATATAATAATAAATATACGAATAAATAATAAATTAATAAAATATATTTCGAAATAATTAAAAATTAATAAATAATAATAATAAATTAATAATATAAATAATAAATTAAATAAAACATATTTAAAAATAAAAGAAAAATAATGAATAATAAACAAAATGAATTAAATAATACATAATAATAATAATTAATAAATATAATAATAAATAATAAATTAATAAAATATATTTATAAATAGTTTAAAATGAATAAATAATAATAGTAAATAAATAATGAAATAATAATAAATGAAATGAATTAAATAATGAAATATTAGTAAATAAAATTAATTAAATAATAATAAATGAATAAAATATATTTATAAATTAATAATTAATAAAATATATTTATAAATGAAAAAATAATAAATAAAAAATAAAATCATTTTATTTTTTTTAAAGCGAAAAGATGAGACTAGAATGCTTTACCAAATATGATTTGATTCAATATTTGTGAGATCGTGACCATCAAATTAGAGCGCTTATCAAACAAAATTTTAAGTTTAGGATCTAGACAAAATCAGATCGGACCAGACCACACCAGATTGCCTACCAAACATGGCCAAATATATTACTATAAAAATTCAAAATGTAGAACATGTTCGTTTTCATTTATGTAAAAAGAGAACAAATATATAGTTGAGGATGATGTAGTGCACTTATTCACTTTGTGTTCGGTGATCTAAAAAGATGCATCAAATTATAAGTCCATTTTGGAGAATCCAACTTTTTAAAGTGATGACTTTTATTGGTATAATAGTGAATGAAAAATTAATTTTACCCTTGGTTCCATCAAGTGATGTGATATTTGTAGTTTGGATATTTTATGACTTGAATGTTTAAAGGGTAAATTGATAAATTGATAAAAAAAAAATACATTAACTTTTGAATTGTAACATTTATTTTAAAAGAATGGAATAGTGAATCTGAACACTTTAAATTGAGATAAAGGGCGTCGTTGACATGCCAACTAATTCCTATTTTTTTTATGGATGAAAGAAGAAAGGAATTTAAACCCATTAACCTAGCTTTCATTTCTAGTCGTCTATTTCGGTAATTAAGAACTCTTTTTCAATTCCAATTATTTTGGTGGGTTCTACATGAAAATTGTCTTTATTCTTCTTTAGCCTAAAAAGCACAGTCCTCGTAGTATTCACTTTTGTTTTTGTGATATGTACGCAAGATCTATTGAAAAAGAGAGAGAAAGAAACAGCATAGAATAATACCATAGAATAAACCATTTTCTAAGAGACAATATGAATTTCATATATTCATCTTTATATACACACGAGTGTGTGTGACTACTGTGCATTTAGACTCCCAAAAGTAGTGACTTACTTTCAAAGCTTCAACCAAACATACTGAAAAATGAAGTAGTTTAGTAGATTTCTCTTCACAGAGATATATTTCCCAAATTATAATGTTTTACATTGAAACAAAGTGAACCAAAAATACAGGCTAGCCAAATAATTCACTATGTTGTGTAGGTGTGTGTATATATATATATATAATATTGTTTAAAATACAGAGAGTGAGTTCACTTCTAACAGTATGATTCAAAAGGAGACACAAAGTAGGCATCAACAATGACAAATTTATAATTATGATTTGAACATCCAAAAGAAGTTCACTTTGAAGTTTGAACAAATTAAAGTATGGGATGTGAATTATACCACAAAATTCATTCATAGCACTCCTCTCTTTTGCTCTTGAAAATTCGATCACAAAATGTTTGTATATAAATTACACAATAACAGAACATGTTATAACCAGCTAGCTCACATCTATATCGATTCATAGCCCTCCTCTCGTTTGTTCTTCCTTCGAAAAGCAAGAACAGCAACTAAAGCTATTGCGGCTCCGAAAAATGCTACACCCCAAACAGAATGAGCTAATGTCATCTTTTCATGCTCCTGCAACAACCAAACAACACCAGATGCTATCTCAGTTTCCTGTTTCATAATATACTCCCAAACGCTACATATATTTAAGCAATTTCCATCAATCGTATGAGCTGATTATATATACATTCTCGGATCGCATTTCTTATCCACCACTAAAGAAATTGTTGCATGGTCCCATTTGTTCGTGTGTTGAACTGTGATTGTTCGGGACCATGTTGTCCTGGATCGTGCAATAAGTTCTTCCCATCATTCTCATTTTCGAATCTAGCAATTCTTATATTCGCCAATCTATCCAAATGTTAACCATTTAAATCTCTTTACACTAGTCATCAATTCATTTCGAAGATTGTTCAAATATCGTAATAATAGTAAATGGAAGGCGAATGAAAATCTTACTTTAACCGGAGTAGGGAGGAAAGAGGTGGACTGTGGTACTGAGTCTGCAACCAAAATGTAGAAGAGCCCCATAACTCCTGTATGCCTTATGGAGCTGCTATAATTTGATTCAAGAACTAGTGTCTCGCCATCTGATATCTTGACAGAGCCCGGTTGAGGGTAACAAGTGGACATTCCTACAATATAACCAGCCTCATTTCCGGCTTCCGTTCCTTCTCCATAAGTCGGTGTCGACTGGCATATTACCCGTCCATCCTAACACAATACAAGTCAAAAATTCAATAATCACATCAAGGTAAAAAAAAAAAAAAAAAAAAAAAAAAAAAAACTAAAATCGATATCTATCGTCTATAATGTATATTAAGAAATTAATGAAAACCTCATATCATGAGGCAGGAACGGAAAATTTACTCATGCATTAAGCCTCAGAGGTTTCAAAATCTTTGACAGCATATGTGATAGATTTTACAGCATTTGTTTACAGGAATGACAGATAAATTCTAACTACTAGTTTGGTGTATGTTATAGCTATGTTTGGGAGCATTCGAATTGGTGTCTTGGAATTGGAACTCGAAAGATACATCTTGGTAAAAACAGGTGACTAAGATCATCAAAGAGGGCAGTTAAGGAAGCCGAGTCGACTAAAATACTAAGAAAAAACACTGTTTGAGCAATGAGTAAGAAGACATGGCGAAAGAAATTGGACATATATAATGGGTTAAAAAAATCACCTCTCCATAAAGAGTTGAACCAATTCCTCCTGTATGCTGGTGTGCAACACTGTAGATGACATTACCACCAGTCGGCATAGGCAGGCTCACCCTCCTGGTGTCAATGCAACCGTCGTTAGCCTCACCAGTGGCCGTGCAAGCAGCAACTTCATACTCCACCTTTATAAGCAGCAAAGTAGTATAAGAAGATGAAGAAACAAAACAAATTACATTCACTCTGGCAATTACAAGTTAAAATTAATTTCACTCTTCGGTTCCTGAAATTAATGATGAAAACTGCAGTGATCTCCCGAATCATTTTCTTGACAAACTAATTCAACAGCCTTACAACTAACATAATCCATGCAGTCAATACCTAGCTTCATGTTAAAGTTGTACAATCATACACTTATATGGCACATCTAAACAATTGTAGTCGCACAGAAACGATGATTTTTGGGGCTTGTAAATCTGCTAACTGAAGGCAACATGATTATAGAAGCCTTTCTATTGATGCACAGATGCATATGCTATAACTAGTTGTATCTATCTATAGTTTAGGCCAAAGCTAAAGCAATAGAAGAAAAGTTTCACTCACCTGGCAATAATGACTTGTAGCTCCGTCATCTGACTTCTTCCATGTGTCAGTTACATCGAATATATATATTTTAACAGGCACAATGGCATTGCTCCAATCAATCCATTTCACTGTATACCTCATGTATAGACCTCTCTTGGCACTCTCAAAGCCTTGTCTCACCTTGCATTGTGTCTGATCATAGCAACATCTCAAGCCTCCCAAATAACCTGGCTTCAAAGGCCTACCATGTTCATCTATTGTAACATTATAAAGATCACACCTGCATTCGGTGCATCCCAACCTATCCTCCACACCCCGCGTATCAATTGCATGGACATTCATCAACCATTTCTCCTCATATCCATCAGGAATTTCCGTTGGATTGCCAACTTGTATTCCGTAAGGATCTGGCACTTGTGTGGCTGTTTTTCGTGTTTCTGATCCGAGGCCAAAGTGCTGGCCAAGGCCACCGTGGTCACATATACCATCGTTGCTCAATAAAATGAAATCAGATTGGTGGAACGCGTTGGACTTGAACCCCACACCGGCATTGTACTTGGGAATTTCAGTACCTTTGCGCTGATAGTATCTCCCGACAACCCAGTGGTGAAGATAAGTTTCGTGAAGGGGAATGGGATTTCCCGCCTCGTCAACTACTTCAGCATTGAAACTCTTGATGGCAATGTGACCTCTCGGAAAGTCGATGTCATAGTAGTACTTGTCTTCAACTGATCCTGGTTTTAGTACGAACTTGGGAGATAGAAATACACAAGTTTTTACCCCATTTTCAACGCTTACACGAGCTTGTGAAGTTCGAGCGCTTATACTCGAAAGGAGGAGAATCAGCAAGGAAAGCAATGAAGCTCCATAACAATGTGCCATGTTTTCTGAGGTGAAACCACAAAATGGCATAAATAACTAATACATAGAAATGTTTTTGCTTTCATATATGTCAGTCTAAATATGTGCAAATTCTAGAGCTAGAAAGGATGATAAGGCTATGAGAGAAAAATTAAATAGAAAAAGAAGCCGATTTCCTCATAAACCAAGAAAATCTACAGCTAAGACCTTAGACCTTAAGTATTTAAAGTTCAAATATTAAATTAAATGGAGAAACAACAAACCTATAAACCTGAAGGAGGCCAAAAAAATCAAGAAGCCAATTAATTTTCTGATAAACCAAGGAAAAGGACCAAATCGAAAAAAGAAAAAAGGAAACTTTTTGTGATTCATAGAGTAAATTAAATGAAGAGACTACAAATTATAAACCTGATGGAAATATCCAACTACTAAGACCATCCTAAACAGCTGACAGTTATAACCAACTTTTATAATAAATTATAGATCAAATCCATTTTTTGTCCTCTAAGTTGAGCAATTCAAATTTAAAGCATGGACAGAGATTATTTGTGTTCTAGGGAATGTTATCAAAATAGAGCACAAACAAATTGACACTAATAATTATGACTCCCTCCGTCCCAAAATAAGTGTCCACTTTTACTCTTTTCTCCGTTCCAAAATAAGTGTCACATTTGAAAAGTGAAAACATTTTATCATACCGCTTTACTATTTTACCCTTCATTCATTGAAATTATAAATCATCTACATAATAAATCATATGGAGGGACCAAAAGTAAAATTGGTACTTCATTCACATCTTAAAAAGTTGAATTTTCCAAAAAGACCTTATAAATTGGAACAAAGGAGAACATCACAAGTTGATAATAGCATGAACTAGGTAGAGTAATCTTTTATTCTTTTTATTTTTATTTAATGGTGAAAGCAAGAATTCAAGAAACAACACAAGAACAAGCCATAAAATAGATGAAACCCAAGAAAGAGAGAGAGATTGGAAGAACTTACAAATCCAAAATAATAGGGTCTGAACACATGCAATTCACAAGTTTAAAAAGGGAAAAAGTGTGTGAATTAACTGTTTTAGCTTGTAGGATATAAATTTTAGAACTCTAGTATATAAATACCAAGTCACAAAACACATGGTGAAAAAAGTCAATTGTATTATATGTATTGGCTGTGTTTACACGTTTCCAACAATACGGCACTGCTTACGTCACTGCCGGACTATTGATACTCCTAGGATTAAACTATTAAAGGGTTGAGGTGAAAGTTTTTATTGGGACAAAATGATACAATCAAAGACAATATATGTATTGAAAATGAAGTTTATGTAAATTTCCCAGAAAACAAAAAGGAAAATTGACTATGGATGAGATGGCATATGCAATGACGTATGTAGTTTTGGCAAGTTTCAATGTTGTGATTATTTATAACTATGTACTGTGTATTGATTTTAAACCCCAATTAAATTTAACCAAGATGTTCAAGTGTGTACATATAGAGCTATAGGTGTTAGATGGGTCTCTTCAGTGGTAATATCATATCTCATTTCTTATATGTACTATTCATTTATTATTTCTGTTTGTTTTGCTATGCCATATTAATGTTTAGGAAAAATATCACTAACCCCCCCTATAATTAGACATAATTATAGATGCTACCTTTAATGTTTTCTATATATCATATACATCCCTCTATAACTTCAGAATCCTATTCCGGTCAGATTTGAGTGTGAAATTACTTAAAAACCATTAATATTTTTATTACATTTGAGAAATATTTTTGAAGTCTTGCAAAATAACTATATTGCCCCTATATGATTTGTCACTCCAATAATTTGGAGCACTTTTCCAAATCCAATTTAATCTTAAACAAGGTTTGCCGTAACGGTATCGATTGCTGTAACGGTAACGGTATCGGTGTAACGAACTCGAATTAGTATCAGGATTATGTAACGGGACTCGATTATCGCAATCATGAATTTTTTAAAATCTTGCACATCTTGCCCAAAATGTTCTAATTGGATATTTTTGACAACATGAATGAATAAAGAGGATTTTTTGGTAGATTTAAGTGAATTTTATTTAATTTTTTACAAAAATTTAATATAAAATAATGAGTTATTAATAAATCTAATAGTCTCGTCGTTATTTCAATATTTATGATATACTTGTTATGATATTATTAAATTAATTTTAAATTTAAATAAATAAAAAATTAAAATCATAAAAAATATAATTTATTTTCAATAATACAAAATATTTTTTTAAAAAATATGATTCACCACCAAAATTTCAGTGGACATTTGATTCATCATTAGTAGATCATCTTCTTTTCGTAATTGATAAGAATGATTCTAACCTTAAGCATATCCCGATAAATTAAGCATATCCCGATAAATTATTAGACTGATTTGTAACAGGATGAACCGTAATAGCCGATTTGGGTGTGGGAACCGGCCCACACCATTGTAACAGCCTGTATGGTAACGAACACTCCAAAAACCATTATGTAACCGCCATTGCATTGAACCATGATCTCAAAATCAAGATCCAATTATACACACACCCACATATAGATCCCAAACCCAATTCAATCAATTTAATCTCAATCAAAATCCAATTATACACACACCCGCATATACATGTATATATATATATATACATGTATATATATATATATATATAGATCCAAACCCAATTCAATCAATTTAATTTCAAATCAAAATCATATTATACACAGACCCACATATATATATATATATATATATACACCATCTGTTCTAATTACAAATCAGCAATAAAATCCTAGCACCACTGCATCTCATCAACAACTTGTGATATCTACATATAGTACCCAACCCAATCGAGGGGATTATTTAGAGATAAACAAGAGTAGTAAGCGGTAACTAATTAACCCTATCATTGGCTTTGTCTCTATCAACCCTACCCTAATCTTCAAAATCCTAACCCTACCCATCAACCCCATCAAAACCCTAATCCTAACCCAATCGTTGTAGCCGTCGCGCCTCTCACCGGCAACGACTCGCCGCTGATGTTCGGTTGTCTGGGTTTGAAGAAGACAAAGAAGATTGTGACGAACTAATTTCTCTCATCCTCCTTCAAACCTAGAAATGGTTTGGAATTTCTGATTTCTGTGTGTTAAGTTTGTTTGGTGGTTTTGAATTTATTTGAACAATCATTCATTTCCCATTACTAAGTGAAAGGAGAGAATCCAATAGAGAGAGAGAGATTTAAGAGTGTGAGAGTTGCTGATGTTTTAATTTGGTGATTTGAAGGTATTTTTTGTTCAATCATTCACTACTTCTACTAAGTGCTTGTTTGGCTAATGGAGTGAGCCTGGTTTTGGGTTTGGTTTCAAAAAATGGTACCAAATTCATGACTTTTGTGAAGGAATGAGCCAAAATTTGGAACCATTATTTTTGATGGTTCATGATTTTGGTTTTGGTATCAACATTGTAGCAAATTTATTTTTAATATTAATAAATTTCAAAAAATTAAATATTCTGAAAAATTAAATATTTATGAAAAATAAATATTTCGAAAAATTAAATATATTATAATATTAATATATTAAAAAATATTAATATTAATATATTTTAGTATTATAATATTAATATATTAATATATTAATATTAATATTTATGAAAAATTAAATATTTCAAAAAATTAAATATATTAATATATTAAAAAATATTAATATTAATATTAAATATATTAATATTAATATATTTTAATATATTAATATTAATATTTATGAAAAAATAAATATTTCGAAAAATTAAATATATTAATATATTATAATATTAATATATTAATATTAATATTTATTAATAAATAAAATGTGAAACCCATATATTAATATATATTAATATTTATTAATAAATAAAACTAATATATATTAATATTTATTAATAAATAAAACTAATATATATTAATATTTATTAATAAATAAAATGTGAAACTCATATATTAATATATTAATATTAATATTTATTAATATATTAATATTCAGAATTTCAACCCATACCAACTTTACCAAACATGGTTTGGTTTTTCAGCATCACTTTTTCTCACACCAAAACCATCTGCACCAAACATGGTTTGGAACTAAAATAAAACCACACCAACTCCAACCACTCCAACTCCAACCCAACTTCAACCAAACCAAAACCAAAAACCAACTACACACCCTCTACCAAACAAACACTAAGTGACTGAGGGTATTTTAAACCTTTTCAATAACATTAAAAATGTCTTTGCAATATTATAAGGATATTTATGATACTTTAGGATCAAAATTTCCTTGACCAGCATTGACTATAAAGCAAACTGTTATGCCCGAGTTTAATGGGAGGGAAGTATTGATCACTTTAAAACAATAAGGGTACTGCTTACAATTATGTCAAAACTCAGGGGAGGTTAGTGATATTTTCCCTAATGTTTATCACAGTTTATGCATAGACGTAGGCCCACAGTATGTGAATACCATTTAGTCTTGTAAATTAAATTAATCCATTATTAGGGATTTTTATTCCCACATCACATTCCTTAATAATGTGAAAATATTTAAATATATATATATATATATATATATATATATATATATATTCCAGATAAAGTTTAAGGTCCTACATGATATGCTTATTGATCTTAAAAGGTAATTGCTACAATTTTGATACATCACAAAAATGTTTGTATATGCATACAATACATAATCAAACATATTGCAACCTCCTCAGATCAGCATTGATTCATAGCCATCCTGTCGTTCACTCTTTCTTCGAAAAGCAACAGCAGCAGCAGCAACAGCTATTGCCATTCCAACTAATCCTATACCCCAAACAGATCGAGGTAATGCCATATTTTCTTGCTCCTCCTGCAACAACCATTTCTAATACATCAGAAGAGGCTAGAGAAAGTTGCTTGAATAATATATTTTGAAATGTTCATGTAGATACATACTCCGAAGTGCCAGATAAATCATTATCATCACTTCGGCTCATTGAAAAGTGTTAGGGTTGTCCCACATCAGTTGTGGAAGTGGCCGGTGGTCAGTATGAGGAAAAGTCTCACCCTTTAAACTAGCTTTTGGGGTGAAAGAAGCCCAAGATTACCCAACACTGGTATCAAAGCCCAGGTTACCAACAAGTCCCGACTCAGATTCCGGGAGATTGTTGGGGTTTCCCACATCAGTTGTGGAAGGGGCTGATGGTCAATATTTAAGTGTGAGGAAAAGGGGTGAGAGAGGCTCAAGACCACCCAACAAAAATGATTCATTTTTACCCTAGATTCTGTTCGATTATGAATGGATACTAGTACACCCTAATCAACTAAAATAATTAACCATTATAAATGGAGGACAAATGGAAATCTTACTTCCACCGGGGCAGTCGGGAAAGACCTGACCCGCTGTGACGAGTCTGCAACCAAAATGTAGAAGAGCCCCATAACTCCTGTATGCCTTATGTCATTGCTGTAATTTGATTCGAGAACTAGTGTCTCGCCATCTGATATCTTGACAGAGCCCGGTTGAGGATAACAAGTGGACATTCCTACAATATAACCGGCCTCATTTCCGGCTTCCGTTCCTTCTCCATAAGTTGGTGTTGAATGGCATATTACCCGTCCATTCTAATTCATTATTAGTCCATGTTCAATAATCACATGAAGGAAAACATAAAGAATATACTCAAGGAATTTCTAATTTGTAATACCAAACAAAGCAAAGAAGATTTCACAAACAAATTAGCTTCATCGAAATCAAGGGTGCAAAGAAGCACTTTTCAGAGGGGGGAGATACAAAAAACATTCCCCAAGGTCATGCAGCTCCATGAGGGCTTTCATTACAATAATGCTCTTTTGCAGTTATTTTTCATGGGATAACAATACCAATTTGTCGTTAGTTTATACGAGGTAATTAAATATTCATGATTGGTTGTCCCCCTCGGAAAAAAAACTAATAATAAATATATAAACAATAGTATTTTCAATCTTCTACAATTAATATTGAGAAATTAAATATCCACATGCAGGATTCTAACCATAGCTTTCATATTATTTTTCAAGAAAAAAAAAAATCTTATTAGAGCTTTGGGTAAGTTTTTGGGGAAAAACGACAGACCTACTGTCATTATTTTACCCAAGGTAATTGATTATTAAATATGACAAAACATTGATAAACTTATAAGATTTGTATGTGCTTGCCAACCATGTACAAAATAAAACAAATAGATAAATAACGCACACCATCTTCAATATTCAGCAATTTATATTGAGAAATGGAATGAAACCATCATATCTTGGAGTATTGCATCAAACTTCGTAAGTTCAATATTATGTGACAGAGTGAATAAAATCATCCTTTGGGTATTGAGATGGCCGGAGATATATGTTAAAGATATGTTCAGTAATATGGAGTTGGTGCCTTAAAATTAGAATTGGAAAAACACATTTCAATGGAAACAATTGACAAAGATCATAAAAGAGAGCAATAAGGATTCTACGTCTATAATTTCGTTTTAGTGAAAACCGAGTCCAGCAATATTCTGTCCAATCTAACTGTTAAGAGTAAGAAGACATGGGACACAAATTGGAAATAAGGAGTTAGAAAATCACCTCTCCATAAAGAGTTGAACCAATGCCCCCTGTATGCTGGTGTGCAACACTGTATATGACATTGCCACCGGTTGGGATAGAGACGCTTACCCTTTTGGTGTCAACGCAACCATCATTAGCCTCGCCAGTGGCAGTACATGCACCGACTTCATACTCGATCTATATTAAGCAACCTCAATTCAATCATTGTCCAAAAGATAAATAAATTAATGTAAAAATATGAAGAAACAAAAAAATTATATTGTTCCCCATTAACCTTACTTTCAGTCTGTGTTTTCTGAAAATAATGACAGAAGGAGTTATCCCCCAATTCGTTCTCTTCTAAACTAATTCAACATGTATTGCAACAGCTTTACATTGAACATAATGTCCATGCATGCAACCAAGACATTACTTTGTAAAGTCTATTCCAAATTCTAACAATTATACTTGCACATGTAAAAAGAGATTCGATGCAGGAAAATCTTTTAGATTGATGATTTCAAATCAGAAGAGAGCATAATATAAGAAACCTTTATGTTGATATCTAGATGCATAGATCTACTTGTATTTATCTAAAATTTTGGACCAAAGTTAATGAGGTCAAGACATAGAAGAAAACTTTCACTCACCTGGCAAAAATGACTTGTAAGTCCGTCATTCAACTTCTTCCATACATCAGTTACATCAAATATATATATTTTAACAGGCACAACGAGATTATTCCAATCAACCCACTTCACTGTATATTTCATGTATAGACCTCTCTTGGCAATCTCAAACCCTTCTTTCACCCTGCATTGTGTCTGATCATAGCAACATCTCAAGCCTCCCTTATACCCAGGCTTCAGAGGTCTACCGTATTCATCTTTTGTAACATTATAAAGATCACACCTGCATTCGGTGCATCCCAACCTATCTTCTGCACCCCTCGTATCAATTGCATGGACATTCATCAACCATTTCTCCTCATATCCATCAGGAATTTCCGATGGATTACCAACTTCTATTCCGTAAGGATCTGGCACATGTGTGGCTGTTTTTCGTGTTTCAGATCCCAGACCAAAATACTGGCTAAGACCACGATCACATACACCAGTGTTCCTCACGAAAATAATATCAGATTCGTTGAATGAGTCAAACCCCAGACTGTCATTGTACTTTGGAAATTCTACATTTTTACGCTGATAGTACCTCACGACGAGCCAGTGGTGGAGATAAGTTTCGTGAAGGGGAATGGAATTTCCCACCTCGTCAACTACTTCAGCATCGAAACTCTTGATGGCAATATGACCTCTTGGAAAGTCAATGTCATAGTAGAACTTGTTTGCCACTGATCCTGGTTGTAGAACAAACTTAGGAGATAAAAAGATGGAAGACTTTAACCCATTTTCGATACTTATTTGAGCTTGTGAAGTTTGGACACTTAAACTCGCTAGGAGAATCAGCAAGTAAATCAACCAACCTCCATAATAATGAGTCATACTTACTGTTGATGTCAAAAATCTCCGGTTAGGCAACAAAATGGTTCAAAACAAGTATAAGCTCTAAAGAAGGGGAACTCCAAAATAACTTAAATATATAAAATTTTCTCTCATTATGTCAATATAAAGACACAAACTAAGAAGCATGTACACAAACATAGGAAGCAGACATGCCGACACGAAAAATTCTAATACCGTAAGACATGAACACGAAATGAATAAATATGGATTTTTTATTTATTTATCTAGGTGTAGGGATGACAATGGGGCGGGGCGGGGCGGGGCGGGGCGGGGCGGGGCGGGGCGGGATGTGGGGTGCGGGAGGGGATCGCACCCCCCATCCCCATCCCCGTTTAACTTTGTCATCCCCATACCCTCCCCAAAACCGGTTATTAAATGGGGTGGGGGGCGGTTTTTCACCATAAAGATAAAATTAAATTTCTTATATATATGAAAATAATGTTTTACTTCGTGATGGAAGCTTTGAATTTACTATTACTGTACGAGCATCAATGTAATGTATGTATTTTTTACGTAGCTGAGATGAAATTAAGGCGAGAAGAGTGAAGAGGTAAGGAGACTAGGATTTAGTATTGGGTGAAATGTAAAAAAAAAATAAAATGATTTTCTTGTGAGTGTGTATTTATATAAATAATATATAAAATCAATAAAGGTAAGTATGTAATTTCACTATGTAAGTGGGGCGGGACGACCCTCCCCCATACCCGCCCCGGAACTAAGCCGGGTTTTTTCTCACTCCCCCGTACCCGCCCCCATTTACTTAATCGGGTCCCCAAACATAATGTGAGGCATGTCTCAAACATTTTATCGGGTTGGATTTTGAACAGCACTTGGTTGGGGATGTTCTACTTAGGCTCAAAACAAATTTACCTGAGCCCTAAGAAGTTCAATTTCAAACCCAAAAAAAAAAAAAAATGGAATATCCTTAAAGATTCAAATACTGAATTAGTTGAAGAGACAGTGATAAAGATAAACAGCTAATAGTTTTAAATACAGATAACTCACCTGCTCAAAGAATATGATTACCAAAAATAAAAGAACCCCAAAATTGGTTCTGCAATTTTGCTACATCTAAAATTGTTAGAAAGCACATGGATTATTTATTTGCAGAACCCATAAACCTATAAACAAACTTCTATAAATCCACCATATTTTATATCCATTTCTTGTCCTCTAATTCAAGCAATTGAAATCTAAAACAAGGACAGATATCATGGGGCTTCAGGGAATTAATGTTCTCAAGTTCTAGGAAACAGAAAACAATTTAGAGAAAACACAGACAAATTAAAATAATAAACATGGTAGACAAATTTAAAAAATTATTGTCACGTGCTGATAGCCTAAATTCAATATAATGATTAGGTCATAAATTAAATAGAAAACAAGAAAGAAACACAAGAGCGTACCATAAAAGAGAATGAAACCCAATAGAAAGTGATGATTCAGAGTTCTTTGGATTTCCTGTATAAAGCCAAATCAAAAGGGTCTGAAGATATGCAAATCAAACAGTTGAAAAAGTGAAATATAAAAACAAAGGGTATTTCTTAAAAAAAAAAAAAAGGGTATATAAAGTGACGAAGTTGAGAGAGTGGAAAAGGATAAGGAGGTTAAGGTGGTTTTTAATGGGGAAAAACAAAAAAATGAGATCAGTATTCAGCGATCAACATTTATGAATGGAATATAAATTAGATGACCTATCCCATGACGCAGTCTCAGAATTTCCAAGGTAAGGAATGCAGATAATGTCAGTGTCATCTATCTATCTATATCTATGACCTTTGCAAAAGTGCATATAGTAGTTGATTTGCAAAATAACTTTTGTGCTATTCTGTTTTTTAAAAGTTGTAAACTATCTAGTGTGTTTTGTTTAATTTTAAATTATTATCTTGTCCTTTTTAAAAGTTATAAAATAGGTGATTATATTTTATACAAAAATATTAATCATTTTGTCCCTCTTGTCTTGTAATAACTTATTTTTCTTATTTTTTAATAATATAATTAATATTTCAAAACTTCACACACATATATTTATTTATAGGGGTGCTCAAAACCGGTTCGGTTCCTTAAAAATAAGAAACATAACTGAACCAAATCGGAACCAAAATTTCTATTCATACTATCATTTTTTTAAAAAAATAAAATAAAAATACCAAATATTGAAAGATAATATAATTTTATATATGTTTCTATATTTAATTCGTGAAAAAATATATATAATTCGTGAAAAGCTATTTAAAGCTACCAAAAATATAAATAGAAGAGTTACCAAAATATTTTTGTGAACAACTACTAAATACACACACATATATATATATATATATATATAAATTTGTTAAATTATAAGTAACATTATATTGAATTACGGATTTCACTAAATCTAAACTCTTCTTGTTTCTTTCTCTCTTTTTTTTTTTTTATCATTTTATCTACAAACCAAAATATTGACATATATAAAATTATATTATCTTTTGATATTTAGTGTTTTTTACTTCTTTTTTTTAAAAAAAAATCATAAGATGAATCGGAACCGGAACCAAAATTTTGGTTCTGGTTCAGTTTCGATTCCTACTTTTAAGGAACCGAATCGATTTTGAACACCCCTATAAATAAATATGTGTGTGTGAAGTTTTGAATTATTAATTATATTATTAAAAAAAAAAAAAAAATACTAAATGGGTTATTAACTTATTACAAGACAAGGGGTACAATGGTCAATAATTTTGTGTATAACATGACCAATCAGGGTATTTTATAACTTTTGAAAAACACAAGGTAGTGATTTGAAGTTAAGCAAAACACAAGGAGTATTTTGCAACTGAACCAAAACACAGGAGATATTATGCACTTTTGCCTTATATATATATATTTATATATATCAATATAGGTTAAGTATATTCAATTAAAATCAATATAGTATTGCATTTAAATGTTAATATACGAGACTTACTTCGTTTGGTTGAAATATTGAACTAATGGGGGAATTAGAGAAAAATGGGGGAGACATCATTAAACGAAATATTAATTATAGGTTTTCTCAGCAAATTTTAATAACTGATTTTCTAAATAATTAAATGGTAAAATGAGCATTACTTATTGAAAAATACATTTTTATCTGCATTTTATTATGGTGTCTTCTGAGTCTTTTGTTGCATATGTTATTATTATTAATTTTTTTTGCTTATCAATTGTGTTAATAATTCATGTTATTAATTGCACGTCCATTATTAGTGATTTTATTGTTACGAGAGCTATAAGATATAGTTTATAAGAATAAACAAAATAAAATAAAATTATGTGATGAGTGCACACTTTTTTATTAAATAACAGAATTTTTTTTTTATAAAAAAGTCACATTATAATATGCACATATATGCTCACTACTTTTTATTATATCAAGGAAATTTGGAAAAACAAAAGTCCTATTAGACCTTTATAAAATTTAGTAGTGGGATGGATGGAAAATCCTGACAAAAAATAGGTTCTCTTTTTTTATGATAAATAATTGTCTATAATATATACATATATATATATATAACTTCCAATACTTATTATTTATGTAGTATTTAGTTATTTTCTATTATATTCTAATATTAAATCAGATTACAATTTTTTTTTGAATAAAATGGGAAAATTGTAGAAATATAATAATAGGTTTGACCAAGTTAGATGGGAGCAAATGGGTATCTGACACGTGTAGAAGGAGGTAGTCGTTGTGAGGGGCGCGGTATAAAAGCTAGAAATATAGCGGGAAGAGCGGCAATTCAGTTAGGGAAGTGAGAGAAGAGCACATCCAGCAGCTACAATTCACGCAATACATACGATTATATAATATACAATTGTTATATACATATATATATATATATATATATATATATATATATATAATCACATTTCTAAGAGAAAGAGAGAGGAGAGAGAGATGGAGGAGGGAGAAATGGAGAAGAAAGATATGGAGAAGAAAGAAAGGGCAAAGGAGCGCAGAGAGAAGAGGCGCCAAGAGATTTCTCTCCTCCGTACCATCCCTTATTCTGATCACCAAAGGTATCATTTTTTCTTCTATAATATATATATATATATATATATATATATATATGTTTTTATTTTTACATATTTGTGGGTGACAAAAATTTAACCCTAACTTTAAAACCTATCAGTAGTTAATTTAATTGCACTTTGTTTGTTGCAATTTATGATCTGATAAGGATCTCTAAGATTGGATTGGACAGATTTAATGTTGGATCAGACCTTTTTCTTTGTGGGGGATTATTTTGTTAAGCTAATACAAATTCCATTTAGGTTTATATATATGGGTACATTTATAATTGTTGAATTAGGAGTATATATGATAGTTAGTGTAGTGTATGAGTCTATTGAGTCTATTGAGTTTATAGAAATAAATTTGCACTGAAAATTACTGTAATGTTGGCCTTGTGTGGTGTCAGGCTTTAGTGTGCTTCAAGTATGATCGGGTTCGCCTTACTCTTAAGTTTTGCTTAGTTTTGGTTAGATGGGAAGTAATGGAAACTGAAAAAGATTAAACTTTTTCTTCAAGATCAAATATCGAATGTGTTTATTTTTCCAGTATTCAATAGAGTTGTTGTATTATGAAATGAAAAACAATGAAGTAGAGTATTAAAGTGGAGGCAATATTCCCACCATAGTAGAAATTACATAATACCCCGGGAGTACATACCCTTAGTCAAAAGAGATTTCCCATTAATCAATGGATCAGAAAACCGCACTGGCTTTGTCGTTAACAAACGCCTCAGCCCAAGCCTTGATGTGTTGTTGAAGAAGAGGGATCAAACAAGTGATGAAACTATTGTTAAACAAGTCCGAATTTTTCCTTTCTTTAGTTCATTAATGAGTTGGTGATCCAAAGACCCTATGGGAACTTCAAGTAGTATTAGTTACAAGATACAAAGAAAGCGGTCAAAACACAAGGTTGGAAGATGATTGCAAAAGATAGGAACTTGAGAGTTCAATTAAAGAAGAATCATTGGGGTTGGTGAAAAACAAATAGCTATGAGTAACTAAGCTAGGCTAGGCTAAGCTAAGCTAAACAAAATATTGCACTCGATCAGAGTAGTTTTAAGGTAGTGTTGTGTGGTTGGGGACACTTTTCACTTTTTCAGCACCCGTATTTATGAAGGAATTTAGGAGAAGCAGAAGGGGATGTTTCGCTTAGATGTTCACAACCAAACTGCAAGTTGTCGTTGTGCCAGTCTGCTTATATGGGCTTGCGCTTGAAACCATTCCTTCTTCTTGCAAGACCGTTGTTGCACACTTCATTTCTATTTTTGTGTAAACTTGGTTTTCCTCTCTCCACGCCCCTCCATGAGAACGTCCAAGGTCGCAATGTTGAGGATGACTGTATGTTAGCAATTATCTAAAGGTTAATAGTACTTGCATCTACTTCTTAGCATATTTGTCGAGCCTACAAATTTGTATCCCTTAAATGTCGTAAATAGGGTCCGCACTCGGGATTATCTAATACATCACATGATTGGAAACCTTATTGGCTAGATAAGCAGCTAACAAGTAGGCACAAGTATCGTCACTTTTTTTTTCTTTTTCTTTTCCTCACCTGCGATGTAATAACCATGCCCAATAGTGCTGGACCATTTCCTTTCAAGAACTAAAACCACGAGTATTTATTGGGTGTGGTATTACATTGTAACTACCCCGTCATGTAGGAAGGGTAGTGAGCTAACTGATGTAGGAGGGGTTAGTGTGAATGATGTGGAACCAGAAGAGAAAAGGAGAATGAGAAGATGGGAGAGAAGAGAAGAAATAATTTGGAGGAGAGGAAATACGTAATTCGATTCTCAATATCAACTATTCATCAAAGGTCATCTCATATAATATTTAAGCCTATGCATATACAGAATACAAGAACCCGAAGGTCCAAAATAGATGCTCCTGCAAACATATATAATCACAATTAACTGCTTTAATCTATATAATCACAATTACTCTACATAGTATTTATGGTAGTATGAAATTTCATATCTTCGGACGTTGGCAGATGGTGGACTCCAGATACGATTGCTGTGGTGACTGGTGCAAACAGAGGGATCGGATTTGAGATTGTACACCAACTCGCTGGACATGGGTTGACAATTATTCTAACATCAAGAGACACAGCTGTTGGTGAAGAAGCAGCAAAGGTTTTGCAAGAAGGAGGTTTCAATGTCTTCTTCCATCAGCTGGATATTCTAGATCCTTCATCTATCAGTGACTTTGCTGAGTGGTTGCAACAGAACTATGGTGGTCTAGATATATTGGTAAAGATGCCAATATCATAACTTCTTTTTCTGCAGTTTATTTACTTTATCCATTTAGGTTGATTAGATTGCTAGCATGATTTATTTTAAGCTCATTTTTACTGATTGCTCTTCTTTTTCCATCTTTTTGTTTTGAGTTCGGCTCTTTTTACTGATTGAGCTTGTTTAGCATGTGAAACATAAAGGAACTTAGATTGGTGCAATTTTTGTTTAGAAGTGTAATATGCTACCTACGAATTTCCGTTGCTAAACTAATGTGATGAATAAATATACGAAGTTTCACTAACAAAAAGTGCAAAGGTATCTAATTTGTTGTATAATGCATACTGTTCTTTGGTTCGTAGTTGGTCTAAATTTTGCTTTTAAACTGTTGGATAATTGATCTTTTACAAACTTTTACAGATAAACAATGCAGGTGTAAGCTTCAGTCATGGGTCAGACATTTCTTTTGAAACTGCTGAAAAAGTTATTAACACCAACTATTTCGGGACCAAGAACATAATTAAAGCTATGATCCCATTACTGAGGCCTTCTGATTCTGGTGCACGTATTGTTAATGTGAGCTCACGATTGGGAAGACTTAACGGAAAGCGACATGTAAGTAATTTGATGTTGCCTTTTTGTTTTCCTTATTGCTCTTGCTTCTTTTCTATAATAGTCGATAGAGTAAACGGAGGAAGGAGGGGGGTCTTGTTAGGAACTTAAGATGCGTTTCTAATCTGGAATTGAAGGCATAGAAGAGAATTTTGCTATGCAAGCCAAAGATACTATGTGGCCAAAGAAGTTCATGTACTCTGAATGCCCTATCCTCAAAGGGGATTGCCGCCCAATACTGTATTTCCAAGTGGGAAAACCATGTAAGCTTTGTGTTCGAGAAAGAAGATGCATAATTATTAAATATAATTATAATAATATTAAATATAAAACAAAGATGTGTGTCTTTTCCTTATGTTTGATGAATGATGTTGTGTAACCTGGCTTCTGGATAGTGCAAGGAACTTGGATTCCTGTAGTCCGAAATAATTCCTGACCATGAAAAAATCTTCCTACTTTCTTTTGCATTTTGAGTGCGACAAATAATTTTCTTAGTTAACTAATTTTCAACCTCAAAAAATTCTGCTCTAGTGTTCTGACTCACGAAAATTTTAATTTCTTTCCCCATTTTTCATAAAAACTAGCAGTTCATTGCGAGAATTTAATTCCTTTAAGGTCCCTCTTTCTTATGTGAACAAAAAGACCATTTATGGATGAACCATGTTGGCAGTACAACAGTGTTTAGGACACTCACTGAAGGACTGATTATATATAGCAAAGCTCCAACCCCATTCCACTTCATATTTGTTGTTGCAGAACCGATAGAAAGAAGTAGATAAGAGAGAGGGAGAGAAGAAAGAGAGATAGAGAAGAGATGGAGTTTGGGGTGAGAAGAGCAAGAAGAAGAAGAAGAAGAGAAACCAGATGATATAATCAATATTTTTCAAAAACTATCTGTTACATCCAAGCCTTTTATAGGCAACACAAACCCTAAATGAAAATACTAACCAATATAACTAAAATAACAAATAAATACTAAAAGTAAAAGTACTAAAATATCTCTAAAGTCTAAAATATCCTTATCATCTTTCTTTCCCATGTCTCAAATAATAAACATGGGTCATGTGGACTTCATGGTCACTGGCCTTGCCCAATTCTTCATCATTTGTGGTAAGAAATGACGGAAACAACTAGGCGTCTTTACTCCTTTTCTTGCTTTTATGGATACCTTCGCTTCTAGTGAACATCGTAAAATCTTTATTATGTGACAGAGAATTGAAGATGACACTTTGAGACACCAATTGGATGATGCGGATAATCTCTCAGAAGAACTGATTGATAATACTGTGAGCAAGTTCTTAGAGCAAGTAAAAGATGGGAGTTGGACAACGAGTGGGATGTGGTCCGAAACACATGCTGACTACTCAATATCGAAACTTGCAGTAAATGCTTACACAAGGCTGATGGCCAGGGTTTTTTCCGAAAGACCGGAAGGCCAAAAGATATATATCAACTGCTACTGCCCTGGAAAGGTGAAGACTGCCATGACTGGTTGGTCGGGGCAAATCTCAATCGAGGAAGGGGCTGACACCGGAGTCTGGCTTTCCCTGCTTCCGGACCAGGTAGTTACTGGAAAATTCTTTTCTGAGAGACGCGAGATACATTTCTAACGTATTCGGAGGTTGAAAAATGAAAAGTGATGTCATGAAATGAGGTGCTAATAAAGGGAAGAAAATGCTGCAAAAAATTATCAATGTAATGCTTTTTGAGCGCGTAATTGCTGCTATATTGCTGAGTACATACATGCTGTGCCAATCTGTTACTGTTGGAACAGACAGAGAAGTGATCAGTGTGACCTTCAGTCTCTGGAAGGTTATGTAAAACTCTGAATGAGGAAGCTAAAAAGGAATAGCTGATTTTGTGTTGAGGCATGGCCTTTTTTGGAAATTTGGTTTTGCAAATTCTTGTGGCATTCAGTGCTGACACTTCAGGAACTAAGCATCACCAGTGAATGGAAGAGCAGGCTTTGGTGTTTTTACTAGTGAGTGACTTCAACATGTTTGCTCCTATATAAGTTTTGTTTTAGTATATTTGGTGAATGGATGTAATGGCCATTCTATCTCGAACAATTTTGTAACGTTTTCGAGTCGGATTAGATTAAAATTTTAACTTTTTTGCTTGGAGTTTGATATACGTTTCTCATCTTTTAAGTGTTTGGAACAATATCGCAGCAATGAGCAATGCATATGATGATTATTATAGAAATAATAGATTCATATAGACACTTGAACTGATTATAATAGTTTTTACATGTTGGAATTTGCTTTATGATAAATCTCGGGTAACAATTATTTTATGTTACATGGGATTAGATTACAAAATCTCCCTTGTATCCTATATGTATGGATTATTGACTTTAATTATGACATATTTTTTATTATGCAAGTATATATTAAATTGCAAGATATGTGATCAATGTTTTAAAGCGGGGACGAAAGTAGTAAATGTAAATAGGTTCACACAATCGTGACCAAAACAAATAAATAAAGTAAAAGATACTATCGGAAATGAACAACTTTTAATTTACACGAGGAACCTACTTTTATTCTAAATTATGTTATTTGGGTCAACAAGGGTACAACTTAACTAGTAATAATGCCAACAGAAACAAATGTGAGGTTTAAGATAGTTGGTGAGCATTTTATAGACACATTGGTAAGGTAAAATAGTTGGCTGAGCATTTTATAGACACATTGGTAAGTTAGTCCTTTACTACTTTTATATTATTAGTAAAATTATGAGAGTAAAATAGTTTGCTACGTGGGCATTTTATAGACATATTGGCTCAAGTTAGTCGTTTACTATTTTTTATATTTTCTCATTTATTTCTCCTTTAGACAGAATGGATAAAAACTATTCTCTTTTTTCTTGAAATATAAAAATATAAGCTGTCTCTATCTGGCCCATTCTCTTTTTTCTTTCCTTATGTTATTCATAGCTTATTGGAATCCTTTGCATATTTGTGTTCCTCATGTCACTTATCTTTGTTGTCTATCTTCAAAAAAAAAAAAAATTGAATAGAATTGCTGTGTTTCATTTTTACTCTTACTTAACTTTAACATATATCTAGTATATATATATAGAATGGCTAGATCTATCTAAGTGCTTTGATTAAGAGAGTTTTGGAATGCTTAATATCTAGTATATATATATATATATAGAATGTATAAGTTTTAGAGAAGTCTACACTATTCTGAACGAGTCTAGCATTAGAAAAGTGTAGAGAATTTTGAAAACATCTCAGTCCATGCAGTCACCAAAACTGACGGATCCAAAAAATGAGGTGAAGGGGCCCAAATTTTATAATACTAATGTTTTTCCTAATTTCAATGGGGTCATATTGTAATTTTAGTGGGAGTTCTCTTGTAATTTTTAAAAAAATAGAGATAAAGCATGAAGAAAAGTGGGGTAAAAATAAATAAATCAGTTGGGGCACTCGCCCCTACTAGTATTATGCTAGGTCCATGCCTATTCGCAACATAAAATTCTGGTACGAGATTTAAAATTTGAAAAGAACAGAAATATCTTTCTATTTCTTAAGAGAAAAAAAAGTTCCCACTTTAGTACGAGAACATGATGAGGGTGCAGGTGGTCGAAACATCTGTGCATGGTCAGGAAAATAAGCTAGTTCTACGCCCTGCCATTCAACTAGTCAGCAAACCTTAACCATTGTTGAAGTCTTTCATATTCTTCATCATCGCTTTAACTTTATTTTTTTAACATAATTAATACTTATGTCACTTTTAAGAATTAAAACTAAATATTTGTTATTATAATTTTAACCTTTTTTTTTAACTTAATATATATCTAATGGAAATTCTGGATCAGTTTTATGGGCTGGACATGAACGTATAAAGTCATTGACACTTAAAAGGCCCAAATTCTAATGAACAGTTATTTTTTTTAGACGTGTGTATATAATATTTATTATTATATTTATTTGATGATTTTTTTTGTTTTTTAATTAATTATGAATTAAAATTTATTAATAAATCATATCAAATTTAATTTCTTTTTATATTAAATTATGTTATAATTAAAATATTTAATTTTTGTGTCAACTAATATTAAATGGTCCTCTTGACACTGGTGGAGCTGTGACACGTGTTAGCTATAGTATACAATACAGATATATATATCCACACATGTGTATATTTAGTGGTGATTGGACAACGTGTGAGCCTGAGCTCTTGCAAATCTCAATAATTGAAGTGGAAATTTCATTTGGATTTGGATCGAGTGGAAAAGCATAGGAATTGAAATTCCCTCCTCAATTTCCATTTCACACAGGATAAACAAGACTCAGAATTGAAGAATATTCACAAAATTGAATATTCAGACTCTGAATTGAAGAATATTCACAAAATTGAATATGCAGACTCTGAATTGAAGAATATTCACAAAATTGAATATGCAGACTCTGAATTGAAGTGATGATGATGATGAAGATGGGTCAGAGTTAGGGTGAAAATTGAGGGAAGAGGGAATAGGGTTAGGGTAGTGAGTGTTTGGGGATGGGAAATGGGTCGGAGTCTGACCCGAACACGAACGGGTGGAGCATAGCAAGAGGGTTGGTGTTGAAGACGGTGGTGCTCATGGGAGGAGCGGTGTTGCTCCGCCGTCTCACCAAGTCCACCACTCGCTGGGACCACACCCGTTTTGTCTCTCAGTCTCTCACTGGCGAGAAGGTACTCCTCTCTCCCTCCCTCTGTCTCTTACACACACACTGTGTGTTTTTGAACTCTGTATCGATGATTTTGTTATTTGTGTATTATTTAACAATCATGGTCTTTACTTGTATAGTTCTCCAAAGAGCAAGCGTCCAGAGATCCTGATAATCATTTTAATTTGAGGTATTTGTTTTTTGTCCTCTCTTTTCAGAAATACCTTTTTTGTATTAATTGGAAAATTTCAGTGTGTATATATATATATATATGTATTCATCTATATGCGTCCGTGTGTCTATGAACTCAATTCAACTAAACAAAGGGTTTTTCTGACTAATTAGAATTTGGCTACATCAATTTAGTTGGTAATTTTGTTCAATCTAAAGCATAAGATCAGTTAAACCACGTTCCTTTCAGACCTTTTTTTCATTTTTGGTAGAAGAAAGAGTCTACATTGCAGCATATGTTGACTATCAGAAATGTATATGTTACGAAAAGGAAATCTTTTTTTTTTTCTATTGCAATGAAATTCTATTTATTTTATTTATTTATTAAAAAGAGAACAAATAGTGTAAGCATAAGAACTAGGTAGCGGAATTTGAAGAAGAAGAAATAAAATAATAGAAGTTAACATATTTAGGAGCCTATCTGCGCTAGCAAGAAGAAAGATATGGAAGTGTGTGGGTCGACTGAGATGATGACCTTAAAACGTAATGGCAAAACAATATCTGTGAACATTATTCAAAAAAATTGGACTGGTTTGACTGGGATCAGGACCTTAATGCGTAATGGCTGAGAAACAAAGTTCGTGGATATTATTCTAAATAATTGGAAAAAAAATGTTCTGTTTTGCGCCTTTCTAGATGCCCCTTTAGAGTTGGCACTTCTTATATAAGATACTAAAGCATTACATATATAGCCATTAAGGATACTATGAAATCTCACCATGGTTATTGGTATCTGATTATTTTTGTGTTTCTTTAAAGTAGCAACGCCCAAAACTTTTTAGAAGAATTATTTACTCTGAAATGCTAGATAAAAAGTGAAAGGACCACTCAAGATTGAGGGAGGTGTCGACAGAACTCCCGAGTTATTTAGATGTGACATGGGGGTGTAATTTGTGCTCATGTCCGTGTCTTCCTTCGTGATCATTGTATTGGAGCTTTCCTTCGTGAGCATTGTAGAGGAGCTTTCCTCTGGCATCGTCTTCTAAACCTTAAGCAAGTTGTTCTAGATCTGCAAGTAAAATGAAAATTGTAATTGCTCGTATGGTCTCGGTTTAATAGGCTTGATACTTAAGTCAGCAAAGATGTTTGAGGAGTATTCCAAGGCTTGCAATGGCCTCATATAATTGTAATTGCATAAATTAACTGTAGCGCAACTGGTATTTAGGGGTGGCTCGCTTCTTTGGCGGGTTAGTGTTAGTGGTGACACGTGGCGGATGATGTGGCACGAGTCAGTGAGTGACACATGGCAGTGACGTGGCACGCGTAAGTGGGTGACATGTGGCAGACACGTGGCACAATCACATGTTGACGGCGTCTGCTGACGTCATTAGTTACCTGTCAGACTAGGTGACGTCATTGCTGACGTGGCGCGCGTGGAGGCGTGTGGTGCGTGTGGGCCTCACACGCTCTGGAGGTAGACGACGCGTGAGGCGCGTGACGCCGAGAGCTGCGATGCGCGGAACTTCAGGTGGCGCGTGGCGGCGCGTGCGGCGGTTCTCGACGGGAATTTATTCGTCCGGAGCTGGGTTGCTTGAATCTATGAGTGGTGTGGTGGTTCGAGAAGAATTGTGGTTCGAAATAGAGGGTGAACTTTCGACTCTGTTTTTCGAATAATGGCTCTGATACCACGTTGTTGTGTGGAAACCAATTCTAAACAAAATCACACACACAATATAGACACAGAGATTTATAGTGGTTCCCCAAAAATACGGGTACGTCCACTTTGAGAGTTGTTTCAATATAGTTTGGTTTAAAACAATGGTGGTTCGAGAGGAGGATACTATCTTCGAGTATCAACTCTACTCAACCTAACACACACTCTCACTCACAAAAACTCACAAGGTTTCTACAACTTCTCTCTCTCTCGTATATATTTCACTCTGATATATTACACCACATATACTATCACTAACTCTATATCACACACATATGCTCATATATATAGAGTTTTGAGAGAAGGAAGCAAACATGATAAACATCATGTGCTGGCAGAGAAGAGAGTAATCAATTTCTTCACGTATGTATGAAGATGAGCTTGTTTGACAAAGTTGTCCAAGAAGCTTCTTTGGTGTATGCGTCATTGCATGCATCACATGCATGCAATGTGATGGTATGGAAACTGTCAATTACCTACTTTGCAAAATTACAGTTTTGCCCCTCGCTGTTGTTTTGACTATTCTGGACTCATCCTAAGTCGGATTTGAGCGCAGTCAGAGGCGATCTTAAGGTTTTCGACCGTTCCGGACGCAACGGTACACTTCGTTTTGCGTGATTCTACTCAGAACATATCAAACAAGCCAAGGAGAGCTTAAATTTGATTTGGTTCGATGGAAGATTCAGGATCCGGAGCCATGATTAAATTATCGGCGTCGAACTACTCCATATGGAAACCCCGTATGGAGGATCTCCTTAATTGTAAGGATTTGGCAGACCCGTTAGAAAACAAAAGCGAAAAGCCAACGTTAATCACAGTGAAAGATTGGACCAAGATGCACAGAAAAACGATTGGCCAAATCAGACAGTGGATTGACCACAGTGTATTCCACCATGTTGCGCAAGATACCAACGCCTACGAACTCTGGAAGAAGCTCGAGGATATGTATCAGGCCAAGACTGCTCGAAACAAAGCGCTTCTAATGATGCGACTAGTCAATTTGAAGCTGAAGAGTGGATCCTCTGTAGCCGAACACACTAGCGAGTTTCAAAACCTGGTGAACCAGTTTGCAGCTGTAGAGCTAAATCTTGGTGATGAAACTCAGGCACTACTTCTGCTTAGTTCCTTACCTTCCAATTGGGAGACACTGGTGGTTTCCCTCGGCAACTCAGCCCCGAACGACAAACTCACTATGGCGATAGTAAAGGATGCCATATTCAGTGAGGAAGCCCGAAGAAAGGAGACCAACATGAATCAAACACATGCGTTTGTCACCGAAGGTCAAGGACGATCTTAAGGAACTGGTAGAGGCAAAAACAGAGGCAAAAGTAGAGGAAGGTCTCAAAACCGCGCAGACCCAGCAATGACAAAAATCCACAAAAGGGTAACTATGTTTGTTATCATTGTGGTATTGCGGGACATTTAAAGAAGAATTGCCGTAAACTCCAAAGGGAGCAAGGTCAAAGCAGCCACCAGCCACAGAAAAAAGATGGCAACACAATGGTCGTTGTTACAGGAGATATCACTATATGCTCAATCGATGAAGAGGTATGCCTTCACGCTGGAAGCAATGAAGCCGAGTGGGTGATTGACACAACAACATCTTATCACGCCACTCCCCACAGTGATTTCTTCACCACGTACAAAGCAGGAGACTTTGGTACAGTGAGAATGGGAAATACAAGTTTCTCAAAGATCGTGGGTATCGGCGATATCCAGATCATGACCGGTATTGGCTGCAGTATGGTCTTAAAAGATGTGAGACATGTGCCAGATCTTCGTCTCAATCTTATTTCCGGGACAACCTTAGACCGAGAAGGCTATGACAGCCATTTCAGCAATGGCATCTGGAAACTGACAAAAGGAGCCATGGTTGTCGCTCGAGGAAAGATACACGGGACATTATACACTACCCATGTGAAGGTGATTTCTGACAGTCTCAATGCAGTTAAAGATGAGACTTCACCAAATTTGTGGCACAAAAAACTTGGACACATGGGAGAAAAAGGGTTGCTTACATTAGCACGAAAGAAGCTAATCACAGTATCAAAAGGTATCCAATTAAATCATTGTGATCACTGTTTATTTGGAAAGCAACATAGAGTCTTTCAACTCAACTACCAAAAGAATATCAGAGTTGTTGAGTTTGATTCACACTGATGTTTGTGGTCCCTTAGAAGTGGATTCTTTAGGCGGTAGCAAATATTTTCTCACATTCATTAATGATGCTTCACGCAAGGTGTGGGTATATTTTCTGAAAACAAAGGACCAGGTACTCGATTACTTCAAAGCATTCCACGCCATGGTTGAGCGGGAAACTGGAAAGAAGCTGAAGTGCCTCCGATCAGACAATGGAGGCGAGTACACTTCCAATGAGTTCCGAGCATACTGCGTTGAACGCGATATCCGACATGAGAAGACGGTCCCACGTACCCCGCAACATAATGGTGTAGCCGAAAGAATGAATCAGACCATTATGGACAGAGCCAGAAGTATGATCAGTATGGCTAAATTGTCAAAGTCATTCTGGGGTGAAGCAGTCAGAGCCGCCGTTTACTTGATCAACAGATCACCATCAGTACCGCTCCAGTTCGAAGTACCGGAAAATGTATGGACTGGAAGAGATCCCTCATATTCTCACCTGAGAGTATTTGGGTGCAAGGCATTTGCACATGTATCCAAGGAGCAAAGACAGAAGCTCGATCTGAAATCAACTCCATGCATCTTCATCGGTTATGGAGACGAAGAATTCAGATACAGACTATGGGATCCAGAATCGAAGAAAGTCATCAGAAACAGGGATGTTGTGTTCCAAGAGAACCAGACATACAAAGACACTGAAAAGATCACTGAGTCCAGTGATAACAGTTCCAGTGTTACAGATATCATCCCAGATCCTGCACCAGTACAGTTGATCCCCGATAATGAAGAAATGCAGGATGAAATTCCAGAAGCAGAGGAGGAACCTGAGGGTGTTGAGCAGGGGGAGCCACTAACCCCTCCACCAGAAGCTACAGAACCAGAAGTAGCTCCTCCAGAGCCTCAGACAAGGAGATCTGAAAGAGGCCGACCTCTGATTCCGTCGACGAGATATCCGGAGTCAGACTATATATTGCTTACTGATGAAGGGGAGCCAGAATGCTTTCAAGAAGTAACTACTCATACAGACAAAGGTAAATGGGTGGAAGTTATGCAAGAAGAGATGAGTTCCTTGCAGAAGAACCAAACTTATGATTTGGTGAGACTTCCCAAAGGCAAGAAAGCATTGAAAAACATATGGGTGTTCAAGCTAAAGAAAGACTCCAACGGAAAGCTGATAAAGCACAAAGCCCGATTGGTTGTCAAAGGATTCCAACAGAAGAAAGACATCGACTTTGATGAGATACTTTCACCAGTTGTGAAAATGACCTCAATCCGAGTGATACTCGGATTGACAGCTAGTCTGAACCTAGAACTTGAACAAATGGACGTTAAGACAGTATTCCTCCATGGAGATCTACATGAGGAAATTTACATGGACCAGACAGAAGGTTTTCATGTTACAGGGAAAGAGCATATGGTTTGCAAATTGAAGAAGAGTCTCTACGGCCTCAAACAAGCACCGAGACAATGGTACTTAAAGTTCGACTCATTCATGGTGGGTCATGGGTACAAGAGAACTTCTGCAGATCAATGCGTCTACATTCAGAAATTCTCGGATGGTAATTTAGTTATTCTATTGTTATATGTTGATGACATGTTGATAGTTGGACAGGATGCTAATATGATTAGCAAGCTGAAGCAAGAACTGTCCAAGTCCTTTGATATGAAGGACCTAGGCCCATCTCAACAGATATTGGGCATGAAGATTGTTCGTGACAGGAAAGCCAAGAAACTGTGGTTGTCACAAGAGAAATATGTTGAACGGGTGATTGAAAAATTCAACATGGGAAATGCCAAGCCAGTCAGTACTCCGCTGGCTAACACTTCAACCTAAGCAATAGATCGTGTCCCTCTTCAACGAAAGAAAAAGAAGAGATGGAAACAATTCCTTATTCTTTAGTTGTTGGAAGCTTGATGTATGCAATGGTTTGCACCAGACCAGATATAACTCACGTTGTAGGCGTTGTGAGCAGATTTCTCTCAAATCCAGGCAAAGACCATTGGGAAGCGGTCAAGTGGATTCTGAGGTACCTGAAGAGTACATCTAAATTATGCTTGTGCTATGGGGGAGCAGAACCAGTTTTGGAAGGCTATACAGATGCAGATATGGCCGACGACATTGACAGCAGGAAATCTACTTCGGGATTTCTATTTACTTTTGCAGGGGGAGCTGTATCATGGCAGTCCAAATTGCAGAAGTGTGTTGCCTTATCTACAACAGAAGCATATTACATTGCTGCAGCGGAAGCTGACAAGGAAATGTTGTGGGTGGAGCGGTTTCTCCAAGAACTGGGTGTTATTCAGAATGAATACAAAGTACATTGTGACAGTTAGAGTGTTCTGGACTTGAGCAAGAATTCAATGTACCATTCCCGTACAAAGCATATCGACATTCGCTATCACTGGATACGCGAAGTGATGGAACAACAATTACTAAAGATTGTTAAGATCCACACAGACAAGAATCCTGCTGATATGTTGACTAAAGTGGTTATTCGAGATAAGCTGGAGTTATGCAGAGACATAGCTCGGATGGACATCAACTGAATCGCAGCGGGAAACGTTCTCCTCTGATTGGTATGGAAGGGGGAGAATTGACAGTTTACATACCATCACATTGCATGCATGTGATGTATGCAATGACGCATATACCAAAGAAGCTTCTTGGACAGTTTTGTCAAACAAGCTCATCTTCATACATACGTGAAGAAATTGATTACTCTCTTCTCTGCCAGCACATGATGTTTATCATGTTTGCTTCCTTCTCTCAAAACTCTATATATATGAGCATATGTGTGTGATATAGAGTTAGTGATAGTATATGTGGTGAAATATATACGAGAGATATACACGAGAGAGAGAGAGAGAAGTTGTAGAAACCTTGTGAGTTTCTGTGAGTGAGAGTGTGTGTTAGGTTGAGTAGAGTTGATACTCGAAGCTATTATCCTCCTCCCAAACCACCATTTGCTTTGAACCAAACTATATTGAAACAACTCTCAAAGTGAACGTACCCGTGTTTTTGGGGAACCACTATAAATCTCTGTGTCTATACTGTGTGTGTGATTTTGTTTAGAATTGGTTTCCGCACAACAGTTAGGATCTTGATATTGAATTTCTCAATAATTGGAAAATGTCCTCTTTTGCATTCACTGTTGCCTTTGATATCAACTCTTCAATTAGTGAGATTGACGCACAAGCTGGAATAGACCACCTCTTTGGGTGGTTGTGGATTCTGTGATGATGGTGGACCCATCTTCACGGTCCGGACAGCGAATCGTATCTTTTCATGCTGGATGCTGGAAGTCTGTGAGTCCATCCTTGTCTCCGAATGGTGTAACCTCATCATTTTGGTACTTGGATGTGTTCTCCTGGTGCTTTGTCCACCCTTGGTGATAAAGCATTTCTAGAGCTTGTTAGCCAGTTAGCATCTTCTAGTCCATAAACGTCTTATCATTGCTCTTTTATGTTGGTGTTGTGGCTGATTGAAGTGTATTTTGCACGCATTGCCACCTGTCGGTATTGCTTGGTGGGAGTTTTCTCCATCACATACATAGAGGCGATTTATAAGCTCCTTGAGTCCCAAAGGGAGATTACATGTTCCCCAGATTGTTCTACATGAGCAAACTTAATCTTAGAGAATGAAATTTTCTATTAGTGATGACTGATGTGTCAAAGCATCTTTATGTTCCATGTTGTGCTTTGTTTTTCCAATGATACCTAAAATCCTCAATCCTATTTATGTTTTATGGGCGTTCTGCATTTAAAACGCAAAGTAAATAAAACTTTTGCTGTGAAGAGAAATAGAAGTACTTTGGAAATCCTAGAAACTTGGAAGTTACTTTTGGAATTGTGTAGATGGCTTTCGTGCCCAGCTGCAGAGATGGTGGATGGCTCAAAGGTCTTATATATTGAACAAGTAAGTATAAGTAGAACCCCTGGAATGTTCACTTCATAAATTCAGTTTGCACTTGCCAATATTTAGCTTCATAAGGGATGCCTCTTTTGTTGGCAGGCATTCTGGAGAACCCCTCATAAGCCCTTTCGGCAGGTATTTCTCATGTTCGTATCGGTCATCTAATTTACCAGTTGCCCTTTAGTCTCAATATAGAAAAGGAAATACTTATTATGACTGTTGTTCCTTTAATGAATAATTAAATTTTCAATGACAAAATTACTTCTATATCAGTTTGATGAGATTTGTTTAGTAGTATTAGTTTTTCGAAGACATATTCCCTTTGTTATTTCTGACAGCTGTTTTGTTGTAGAGACTTTATATGGTGAAGCCTTGTCCGAAGGAGATGAAATGCGATGTTGAGGTAGCTCATTATTAAGATTTGGTTTTGTTTCTGCTATAATTTTAATTGTTTCCCCTACTATCACTGCTAATACGCGACTGATGCAATCTTAAATGGAAATTTGATAAATGATTGTATACCCTAAAAGATCTTTGCGAACAAGTTCTGTTAGAGACATGGGGTAAGTGATGCAATCTATAGAGCTCACATTAGCTTGACCTTTCCATGAGCATCAGAACTCTTGTTGGTTTCTACGAGTTAAATTGGCAACAGATAATGATTTAGCATGAGTGGAGAAGTCTTTGTTAAGGCTATAGATTGCTATTATCATTTGTTCTTGATGAAAAGACTGTTAGGCTTAGGTGTTTGAGCATTTTTTTGTCACCGCTGTCCTTGTTATTGGTCTTGCTAGTTATTCAAGAAGATTAGCTAGGGCTATAAATATTCTTCTTTGTAGTTAATGGACTTTGTATCTCATTTTGGACCCAATTTACCTCCATGTATTAAATCGTGTACTTCGTGGGCAGCTAAGTACATATGCGATCAGAGATGCAGAGGAGTACAAGAACTTTTGTGATCGCCCAAAGGATCAGCGCCCACAGCCTGAAGAAGTTATTGGGGTAAGCTTTTGGAGACATTATTATAAGTCTTTTATTTGGGTTTCCTAACTTCTGTAGTGTTTTTTAAGCTGTTGCTTATTTTGTACAAATTGTATCTTTTGCTTACTTGGGTAAAATTAATTATCCTGTAGAAAATATAGTTTGAGCCCCCGCCAAAAAAAAAAAAAAGGAAAGAGGGAGAGAGAGACCACTCAGGTCAAATTGATTATAATGTAGGAAATACAGTTTGAGTTTATACCCAAAAAAAAAAAAAACACAAGCTCGGGATTGTTTTTTTAATGGCAGTTGCAAGATTTATGCGCCATGAATTGTAACTCTTACTATTGGGATATTGAGTCATGTGTTGGCAAGTTCTACACAAAACTGGATTGTAGGTGAACAAAATGTCGATGAGCGAGTCTGCTTGCCTACAAGTTCACTCACATGGATAGAGTATAAAGTGAGACTTTAGCAGATATAAGTATGTAGGTCGGTTTTGTTTATTAGATAGGTGGACCATCCATAACCTAGGATCATTAAGGCAGTAAATTAATCTGATTGGGGACTACTTTGTGTTTATGTCAAACCTGTCTGAAAATATAGGTCCTCTGAAGCATCAGTCCCACTTAAATGCACATTGGATAAATCAGCAAAGCTTCAAGAGCTGGCAAACAACTTGCCCCCCCTTCTTGCCTTCTAACTTGCCCCCTTATGTATAAATGTATACATTTTTTGCACATACGTTTTAATTTTTTTTTTCTTTTTTGGAACTTAATTTTTTACCTAAATGAAGCAAGAATGAGATTGTTATAAAGCAGATTTCAGAATTTCGTAAGCGAGCCTGTGGTTCATAGGCAGATTCATCACTCCCCTGTTCTGCGGAAAGGTGTGATCCTCCCAGTTTAGGCAGTTGCCTTTCAGTTGAATTTCTTTTGATGTGATATAAACGCTGGTAGTCTTGGTACGACTCGTCAGGTGGCATTGCAATACTTGTACGATTCATACTAGATCTGACCAACTGCCCATCCTACCTCCTCTGTGTTCTTGACAGCCCATCTTTTTCTCAGTTGAGTCTTTTAGTGGCATGTTTCGGTCCTCTTCCCCATTACGTAAAAAGGAGCCGCCGGTTCAGATACAAGATACTATCATTACTGCCTGGACAATTAGACATCCAACCTGTAATCGCAATGAGCGGAGCTATACCAACTAAGCTATACCCCCCTGAGCCAGGTGGAGCATGCATGGAGGAGTCCGATGCTTCTTCACAAAATTCTCGTGGAAAATGGCAGGATATGTGAGATTACAATGACCGGTACATATGATTTGATCACGTCCCGAATAATCAGAATCCTATCTTCCTGTTTACCAGAAAATTCTGAACTAAAGAATTTGTGTCTCACTTGATAATTAGGCAATGAGAGGTTAGAAATATATCTTCGCTTGAAAGAAAGAGAAGGGGCATTAATTTGATCTTGATCCTTGTGGAACTCCTACCTCAAACAGAAGTCCAGAATTCAGTAGTCTCCTAGAAGGTGATAGGGTACGAGTTTCAAATTATAATCATAGCAGATAATTTCTGCTGTTAACCCACTTAAGTTGGCTCTTTGTCAGTGTCACCATTGAGAGATCTCATGCCTTGGATTGTAGCTAAAATTTATTAAAATTTTTGTTTTGTTCTTTGATTAGTTAAAATTCACTTCAAAATATATGTGGTTGTTTTACATTGTGCTGTTCTTGTGCTGCATGTGCAGGACATTGCAGAACATTTAACCACCATACATCTTAAACGGTGTGAACGTGGCAAACGTTGCTTATACGAAGGGTCAACTCCACCGGATGGATTTCCTAATTCATGGGTATCCTGTTGATCTTATTGTCATTGTTTTCTGTTGTCTCTCTTTTCTTCAATATGTGCTAAAGAGTTGGATGGAGTGGAATTTTCTAACAACCTGTTCTTTACTAAGTTTATATATGTACATAAATGTTTATTAGATATATATATTTCTGTCAACTTACTTCTACTGATGATTTTCGTATATGACAGAATGGTGCGACTTACTGTACATCAGAACTTTCCGTCCTGAAGAATAATGAGATACATACTTGGGATAAGGGGTTTGATGATGATGGAAACCAAGTTAGTAATGACGGCCTTATTATGTCACTGTGAAACAATTTTATGGATTATAGAAATTTCTCCAGTAGAATAAACGGAAAACCTCCGGTTATAGTTTCTTCTGTTTTGGTTATTACAGGTTTGGGGAGTGAAGGGAGGTCCTTACGAGTTCAGGCCTGCACCTGCTTCGAGTTTCATTGACATGTTTTCTCCTTCGAATATTCCTCCTCTGCCCGTGGAGAGAAGGATAGAGGGTTCATTTGTCCTCGAAGACTGATCATTTTTGTTCCACACCATCACAATATGTAAAATTCTATTTCGTTGTAAATCTCTATAGGTCCTGATGTTTTTCCTTCCATCATTGGTGTTGTTACATCCAAAAAACATTGATATTTGCATTAGAGAAATGAATAATCTAACGCAGTAAACGAATAATTTTGGGGAAAATATGGTACTATCGTGGCCTTTTACTGGCAAATTCTTATAAAAATGGTCGTCTTTGTTGGTGGACCGAGAATGAGTTTAGAGTAAAAATAAGCTACTTTAGAACATTTAGGGCCTGTTTGGTAGGCGGTCCGGTCTGGTCTTATCTGGTCTGGTTTGGTCTTATCTGGTCTGGTCTGGTTTGGTCTTATCTGGGTGGTGTTCTGAAAGTCTGTTTGGTAAAGCTATCTGGTCTTATGGTCTTATTCAAACTGTTTGGTCTTATGTTTGGAAAATAATACAAAAAATAAAAAAATTATATATAAAATTCAAAAAATATATTAAGTATGAAAAATATATAAAATTTGAAAAAATATAAAAAATTTAAAAATAATATAAGAAATTCAAAAATAATATATATTTCAAAATTTTATATTATTTTTTGAATTTTATGTATTATTTTCAAATTATTTATATTTTCTCAAATATATATATCTAATTTTGTATATTATTTTTGAATTTTATATTTTTTTCAAATTTTATTCATTATTTCAAATTTTTTATAATATTTTTCAAAACTTATATATTATTTTTTAAATTATATATATATATTTAAATTTTATATATTAATTTTGATTTTTATATATTTTTTTCGAATTTTATACATTATTTTAAAATATATATATTATTTTCGAATTTTATACATTATTTTTTATTTTTTCTATTATTTTGGAATTTTTTATTTTCCCAAATTTTAAATATATTTTTTGCATTTTATATATTAATTTTGAATTTTATATATATATTTCAATTTTATACATTATTTCAATTTTTTTATATTATTTTTTAAAATTTTGTATATTATTTTCAAATTATATATATTTTTTAATTTTATATATATATTTCAAATTTTATGATCCCATGTGTTAAGACAATTGTATATAAGACCACTTGAGACTACTTGAGACCATTATTTTTTATTGTCTCAAATTACCCCTTTTGGTCCCAAGTGGTCCTTGTTTTTTTGGAACCGTGTTGCCAAACAGTGTCCGGTCCCAAAAAAACCATTATGAGACCGGACCACATGAGACCGGATCGCAAACCAAACATGGCCTTACATTCAGTTGGTTTAGGTTTGTTGGTTAGGAGGCAAATTTGATTATTTGTTTTGGGTAATTCTTGCCATCTTCAACTTTTGTAAGACCATGCATCATATGTTTTTTAGGTTATCTTAGTCACGAGCATTCAGTGATATTGAGATGGGTTATCTTCACTGAAAAAGTGTCATGTATGATCGATTAATCAGCCAAGCATTGATCCATCTTTCTTTGGTATTGCGCTTTATTTAGGTGCTTCATTACAAACGGATGATTTCTTCATCCTAATTGTTTAGCGGATGTTGATTTGTTCGTGTTGCTGTTGTATTGTCAAGTGAAAAAAATAAAAATAAAAAGAAGAAATTGATACAAATAGTTCAAAATATAGTTGTAGGCAGAGTGGAGGGGAAATGCACCTTGGTTTCTATGGAACTGTATTGTTTGATACGTTGTTGTATCTTACATATTGTGAACGAAATGAATATAAGATTTTTCTATGGAGGGTAAACGGCATAAAACACCTCTATAGTTTGACAAATGGATTAGGCGCTAAATACTCTTAATTTTTATTTTGGGTAAAAAAATTCTCAAAAGATTTGAAAGCGGGCCAAATACCCCCTTGCCATCAGCTCTCCGTTAGAAATGGACGTTAGTTGGTTATGTGCACCTCACATGACCTCTGAAATGCCATTATTACCCATTTTAAAATAGTAGAAAGACATTTTCCCCCTTAATATGTTTTCATGATATAGTATATACTATATTTGCCCTAGTTTCTCTCTCTCACTTCTTCACATCTATGCACCATCTCTCTCTCGCATTTTATCAAATATATATATATATATTTCAAAATAAATATATAAAATTCGAAAACAATATATCAATTTCAAAAAATATATATATCTTTTGAAAATATATATCTAAATTTCGAAAAAACCCATATAAAATTCGAAAAAAAATTATATATTTAAAATATATATATATATATATTGAAAAAATATGTATAAATTTTGAAAAAATATATAAAATTTTGAATATATATATATTTTTAAAAAATATATAAATTTTGAAAAATATATATATAGGACTAGATTGTTTTTCAAAATTTATACATATTTCAAAAAATATATTTTCTTTGAAATTTATATATATATTTTGAAATAAATATATATTTTCAAAATTTATATATTATTTTTTAAATTTATATTTTTTTTTCGAAATTTATATATTTTTTTTTAAAAATTATATATTGTTTTCGAATTTTATATATATTTTTTGAAATTTATATATTTTTTCGAATTATATATATATTTTCAAAATTTATATATTATTTTCAAAATTCATATATATATTTTAAAATTTATATATTTTTTCGAATTTTGAAATTTATATATATATTTTTTTAAATTTATATTTTTTTTCAAATTTTATATATTTATTTTGAAATATATATATATATATATATATATATATATATGCTTTTTGATGAAATGCAAGGGTGGGGGTTAGTTGATTAATTTCAATATTAGAGGGGGGTTTATTGAAATTAACCTTTTATTATTTCATTTTAATGTAAAATATAAAGGGTTAACAAAGTAAATTCACCTCTTTTTTAACAGCATTATGACGGTAGCATTTTTTTTTATCACAACTGAAACTATAGAAATATGTTTGAACATGTAGGGAGTTTAGTGCCTATTTGCCAAACTATAGGGGTGTTTTATGCCTTTTACCCTTTGATGGAATTGTATTAGGGCCCGTTTGGGAACCATCGTTTTTGTTTTTGTTTTGAGAACCAAAAAACAAGAACAATTCTTGTTCTTGTTTTTATTTACTCACCCAAAAGAACAAAAACAAAAAACATGTTTGGGGCAAAAAAACATACATATTCTCACACAATTTTTCCTCTCTGCCACAAATTGTTTTTTTTGGAAAATCCCAAAAAGAACAAAAAAACAAGTTTTTGTTGTTCCTTTATTTTTTCTACTATTCACGAAAACAATTTCTAAATTGAGAACAGAACAAACAGTAAAAAATGTTGTCAAATATGTTCTATTCTCCTGAACAGTGCCAAAAAAATAAAAAATAGAACAAAAACAGGATTTCCAAACGGGCCTTAGTATTTGATATGTTATTGTATCGTATGTATTATTCGTTCCATAAACTTTTTGAAAAGTTATCATAGTGTTATCGGTGATATTACTATTTATGTAATGTAACACCGCTATAATAATAACCATATCATTCATCAAATTAAAATATTACATTTTTCTTTGTTTAAAAATATAAAAATACTACATCCTCAGTCTCATATTAATTATTAACTTATCTAGTTTTGAATCTCAATAAAACATAATCTTATACTTTCTTAAATTATTCATTTTCATTAACTTCAAAAGGCAATTGACTCAACTAAAAACTACAACTATAGTAAAATTAAAAATATAAAATAATAAAAAAATTGAAAAGTCAAATTTGGAAAACTAATTTAAGACATAGGGAATAATACAATAGTAAGCAAAAAGAATATTACAAGAATATATTGTTGAAACAAAAGATCAGTCGCAAACAATAAAAGAATAAAGAATCAAGAACACATAGGATTTATCGTGGTTCGGGCAATTTAACCTATGTTTGTTATGAGCAGAATGTAACACATTTTAGGTGATTAATTCGGTATTGTTAGTCTCTATATTGTATTACCTTGGTATTTTTATGTAATTTGTATGTTTAAGCATGTTTAAGTTTGGTACGTGTAAAACGAGCTAAATTCGGTGAATTAACTGAAGTACTAACTCATAACCATTCAAGAACTAAGACCGAGGTAAAATGAGGTGCAAGAATCGACTAAAGGGAGGTTAAAAAGGCAAAACAAAAGCATTGGAGGCGAGCGGAAGCAACCGAGACGTATGGAGCGAATTGCAAACAAGAATAAAAGCATTTGTTGTTCTAGGATAGATCCACATTTTTGGGATAGATCCCACCTTCAGGCTCTAGAAAATTGGCGAGAGTTAGCCTAGGATCAATCCTATATTCTTGGGATCAATCCCACCTTACACACTGGAATTTGTGAAATTCAATCTGGGATCGATCCCATATTTTAGGGATCGATCCGAGGTCACGAATCAGCTTAATGTTGTGGACCCCGATTGACGTCTTGCACACTCCGAAACGTGTTGGGATATATTTTAAATATATTCTAATTAATATATCAAAGAGTCCAACTTTTCCAAGACTCCACATCTATAAATACAAGTTTCAGATCATCTTTTAGAGATCTTTTAATCGTCTTTTATTTGCAAATAATTAGTACGTAAAGAAATATCTCTCGAGAGCAACGAAAGGGGAGAAGACGAAGGAAAACACCAAGTGGTCCATGGAATCGAGTTCACCATCAACGATGCGATCTCCGACTGACATAGACAACCAAACGGTATCTAGGGTTTCTAGCAAACCCTAGCCCAAATAATGTAGACTGTATTTTATTTATTTTTATTCTAAAAAGGGAAACTAAAGAACACTATCGTGATGATTATGTAGATGAGAGAACACATTAGCATTTTATATAAAGTTTTGCATTTATTTTATTTTTTGTCTTAGATTAATATAATGCTTAATTTTGCCCAACTATGCTTAACCACTACGAGCTAAAACGTCGAAGGTTAAATTTTAGTTTTCTACATAATGGTTCGTAAAACAGGAAGTCTTGATTTGGACAGACCATGCTAAGAAGAGGTGAAATAGATATGTTTTAATTTAATGCACCGTAGGAGTAGAGTAGAGTAATCACATGCACTAATCGCACTCATTCCAAAGATGGTTTGTGGCTGAATTCGATTGAATATATTTCTTTTGGGATTAGGCACTAGCTTGTAGCAGTACTAATCTGATTCACGAGAGCTGTATCTTCCTTTTATAATAGAATAGATAGAACGTTTATATTACGAAACTAGTGGTGGCACTAGATACACCCTAGACTTTCTCTTTGTTAAATTTTCTCAATCTATCTTTAATTGTTTTTATTTAGTTTATTTTTTTAATTAATTAGTTTAATACAAAAACTCAAAATCAAACTATATTTAGAATTCAAAAATATTATTTTATTAGAATTTAGATTACGACTTAATCTCTGTGGGATCGATAAACCCTGTCTCAATCTATATTATACTATAACTGACTTGTACGCTTGCGATATGCAAAACGAGGTCGTATTTAGGGTCTACTTTTAAGCATATTTTTAGCTGGTCTACTGAGCCGATCAACATCCACCAGAACAACTTTGTATTTCGTTTATCAATGAATAGAATTAGAGTGATGTATATATACATTTAATTTATATGTACTGGTAAAATATCAAAATTATCATTTATCGTACCTCGGGGGAGCCTTCAGCCCGGAACTTCCTTCCTCGATTATGAGCCAACCCAACATATAATCTAATCTAATCTAATCTAGTTTGTGTAGGTGCACAAGTATGTTTATATGAAATAATGATCAATGTGAATTAAATCTTCATGAATAATCATATGTTCCAACTTAGATCATTTATTGCCTATGGATTATGACACCTCAACTTTTATTACACAAGATTATCAATTGAAGCTTTGTGTGTGTGAGAGAGAGAATGCAACAAAAGGAGACTTGTAGACTTGTAGTGACACAGAAAACAAACAGAGAATAGAGAAACCTTTCAAAAAAAGAAAAAAACAAAGAGAGAATAACGGAACAGCCAATTGCATACCAAATGTGTGTTTGCCTCTGCTCCCTCTCTCTCTCTCTCTCTCACACACACACACACTGAACACACACAAACACAAATACACACACCAAATCTCAATGGTGAAGAAATTAATTGATACATTGTAATACTCCAACTATCTGAAAAAAAACCCATGACTCTTGATCACTTTCCTCCGGCGAAGAAGAAGTGTGTGGACTGTGCGAACCAGCTGGCGAAGAAGGATTGCAGACATGGTAGGTGTCAAATTTGTTGCCATAAGAGAGGTTTCGATTGCGCCACCCATGTGGAGTCGATTTGTCTTCTTCTCCCCCCTCGCCGCAGCCAACGACGGCAGCCGAAGGTCGCCGCCGCCATATCCGCCGGCGCCGGAGGCTCTTCCGGGTCCGCTTCCGGTGCTAAGAGACCAAGACTAGTTCCTCCGAGAAGCTTTCTTACTAGTTCTACTCATCAAGGTATGCTTCTAAGTTCTAACACAACCACTCTCTATATACTACTTCTATATACATACATACGTATACATATACATACATACATACTACTGCTTCTATGTTTTGTCGTTGCTGAATGAGGTTTTCAATTGGGTATCTTCAAATTATGGTCAGTTTCAACATTGTAGCTTTATTAGTGCAGAAATCAGTAGTTGTACTACTTCTATATACATACATACATATATATTATTGAATGAGTATTTTGAGTTGGGTAGTGCAGAAATCAGTGAAATATGCAACACCCGCCAACTGTTTGAACTTCTTCAGTAATATACATATACATGTATATATACGTATATATGTATATATTACTGTTGTCGAATTATGATTTTGGATTGGATTTGTTAAATGGTCAGATGCTAGTTGTTACGAGTAATCTCTTCCCAAAATCAAGTAATTTATGCATATACTACCAACTGTTTGAACTTTTACATCAATGACAGAATCATTAGAAGATGACATGATTCAGGAAAGAGAAGAGCTCATGGTTTCTTCCAGTGGTGGAATCCCTACTCTAAGAACTGCCCATTTTCTCCAACCTACTGTCACTCACATTGATGATAAACTACAAACCTTGAAGTTAAAGTCCCCTTCGCTTTCTTCTGAATCGAAATGGTGTTCGAAGGCATTCTTTTGTGGATGGAAACCCCCCCAAAAAGACTGGAAATCTTGGGTTGATCACATGCATTCTCGGCACGAATCTACATGGAAAAAAGCTGGGATTTGTGAAGCTGTTGTTGGCTCTACGTATCGAATTCCAGTGAACCATAATTTGGTTTTTGGGATTGCAGAGAGGTGGTGTTCCGAGACCAATTCATTTCTTTTCCCTTGGGGTGAATCAACCATTACCTTGGAAGATATGATGGTTTTGGGGGGGTTCTCTGTTCTTGGTGCCTCTGTTTCAGAGCCTCTTCGAGCTCAAGAACTAGTCAAACTTGAAGAAAATCTCAACCAAGTAAGAAAAGGACTTCGAAGAACCAAATCCCAAAAGCCATACCATTCTCTATGGTTGAAACATTTTATGCTGAGTGGAAGCGAATTCGAGCATGAAGCATTTCTTTCCCTGTGGTTGTCTAGGTATGTTTTCCCTGGAAATGGTAATAAAACCGTAGGCAAACATGTTTTCCCAATTGCTATTCACCTAGCTAGAGGAACACGAATCGCACTTGCACCAGCTGTTCTTGCAAGCCTTTATAGAGATTTGGGTTTGTTGAAAGATGTAATTCTTGGTTCAACTGAATTAGAAGCCAAAGAAAATGGTGACAGTTCTTTAGCAGTTAAACTATGGGCACCGCTGCGGTTAGTTCAGTGTTGGGCTTGGGAGAGGTTACCCCCATTGCGCCTGCAACTCAATGTCATCAAGTCTGGTGAGCCACGAATTGCTCGATGGCACACTGAAAAAGTATCAGAATTTGAGAATGTGAGACGGGATATAGACTCTGCCGGAGAGATATTTCAGTGGCGTCCATATGCTACTGCTGTACATGGCTCACCACTTCCCAAGTTTTACAGAGAAAAAGAAGAGTGGATATCAAACAATCTTTTGGATGAAGAACTAGAGTCTTTTGCTTGATGTCTCAGAGTCTGCGATCTTGTTGGCTTCGACTGTAGAGAAAAATACCTTCCACATCGCGTTGCAATGCAATTTGGAATGGATCAAGACCTTCCAGGATGGGTTCCTCGTTCCAATGCAACTCTAAAAGATGAGTGGAAGAATTATAGCAGGCCGGTTAGTGGTTCAGAACTATATATTCCGTCTAGACATTTTGAGTCGGATGTTACTACGCGATACTTGGAATGGTGGAAGAAACTTTTGATCACTCAAGATGCAGTTAAAAGAATTGTGCCAAGAAAAGGAAGCCGAAGAAGAAGGAAAAGAATATTGCAGATTTTAAAAGAAATGGAAGTAGCCGATGATGCTGATGCTCCTCCTGGTTTCCCTTCCAAATGCAGAAGGGTGGAAGGCAAGCCTTTAGTTGACACTCAACCTCAAAGTATCTCATCTTTGGCTTCAGAGGATGGAACCTCTAAGAGAACCAAACTAACAAAGCAGCAGATTTTGGACCTGGAAGCTCGAATTTCCGAGCTAGAGAGAGTGGTTGCTGTGCTAACAAAGCAGCAGATTTTGGCAACAAATGTGTGAAAGTCACCTACCAAAATATATCTGACTGAAGCAGTTCCATGCAGATGCTTACTGACAACTCTTTTCCCCTTTTCTTTTCAGTAGTTTAACTTAAACCTTAAGATTATATGTTTATGATGAAGCAACCATATACTAGTGGGATTTGAGTGATTTCAAATCATAGGACCAGACTGGTTATAATTGAAGCAAATTTGTTTAGAGCTCTTATGTCTAATGGTATCATAAGCTTAAGTCTTGAATGAATTTCTTATTGTATTTATTTAGTACTGCTCTCAGGCTCTTTAGTGCATATGGAGGGGAAGAAATCATAGTGGACTCAAACAAGTATATTGATGTTAATTATATATCTACAGAAGGAAAATCAAGTCCCTGGTGAGACTAAGATTATGGTCTACTGTCTCTGTCTGGTTTTGGTCTTTCTCAAGAGATTCAGTGGTTGCAGCTCCAATGGGTTCTTCCAGAATCTATTTTCAAGCTTTAAATTTCTGGTTTTGGCATTTTGTACCTTTTTCTGGTTTTTTTTTTTTTTTGGAAGGTAAGGAAAATATATAAGAACTCAAAGGCAAAGCCGATATTTGAAAACCAAATAACCACCAGATAAAGAACAAAACATATCCTATCAATCTAGGATAGAAGCAAGAAAGAAAGGAACACCAGCAGAAGCAAAAACAAGAAGGAAAACATAGCTGAGTTCCACAAGAAACTGCAATGCACATTCCATTCCCATAACTGATATTGCTACCTTTTGATTCCATTCCCATATTCTAGACTGGTAGAAAATGGGAATATTATAGTGTGTTCATGTTTACTTCAGTTAATATGATGATACTTAGCCAAAAGAAAATGAAACAGACACACACACACACACACACACACACATCAACAACAATAAAGAAAAGACTGCAATTTGAAGATTGGTGATCTCTTATGAGTTTATCATCCAAACATAGTTGACATTTAAACATGACCAGGGATTTTGTTTCAAAAATTGCATCACATCTTTACATCCAGGTGCCACAAAAAACAATCATCAAGAACTATGACACTATACTACAATCTGAATCAAACTAGACCATGTTTCACACAACCCTACAGTTGCTAAAAGAAACATTTGATCTAATACAAACTGAACATTTTGGCGAAACGAAAAAAATCAACACTTCTGATGAACTTTGGGCAGCTTGATAAGAGCAACAACGATTCGTAAATGCGCCATTAGAATCAGCTACATGATACTATAGCAGCTACCAAGGTTTCAAGTCACCTACTGGTCCTGCCGTCCAGTTTAAAATCTTCTCACCTGGCTTCAAGAAAACAGTCCTGTCATGCGGCAATTTACGAGCAAGTCCATTCAAAATTTGATGGAAGGCATCCCCTGGTTGAGCAGGTTGTGGGAACAACATTGCCTGCTTCATGGAAGGGTTTGCAAGCAGTCTCTGCTTCCTCAATATTACTTCCGGTGGAATCGATGTGAGGATGGTGTCTAAATTCGGAACATCTTTCTCAGCTACAAATACACCGATTTCTTCCCACGGGATTGCATCAGCAAATGGTAAAACAATGTCGTCTGCGATGATAACTGGGATGCACCCAAATATCACTGCCTCGACCAATCTTGGACTCCATGGGGCCCATCCAAGCGGGCACAAACAAAATACAGCTCGCTGCATGTCTTCATAATAAGTTGCCGGGTGATCTGTGGAGATGTCAAAAAGGGGGTTGTCCTTGAAGTTCTCCCACACTGAAGCTCTTGCTCCTCTGTGAAATTTAAGAACAATTTTATATTAGAATATCTCTACGCCTAGTTTGTCACGCAAACAGTCTATCAGTCTCTAAACAACCCATATTAATTATTTATTGCCTACACGCAAGGCATATGAAGAGATTGTTATCGTTCCATTTTGCTGTTCTTTGTTCACTTCTCATTTTTCAAAGATTCTGAGAGATACCTAGCATTTAAAAGGACTAATATTTATAATGTCCATTTATGTTTTCATCTTAGGGCCTATGAGGAAAACAAGTAACAAGAATCTCATTCCACATGTATGGTTGTAAACTCAAATACCATTGTTAAGACTTGAGATGTAGGCCGGATGAGATATACCTTGCATAGTAACCACCTTCGGGGTCGTTTCCTACATCATAAAACAAACCACGGAAGTAAACAAAGATGGAACGAGGAATGCTTGGAGGAATCAAGTGGGCCTGCATTTTCTGTGGCGGAGCGTATGGAGGAATCGTGATTGATTCCTCCTTTAAGCAAACATGATTCCGTTGTCCAAAAGTCTGAACCAAGGTAGCACGCTGGAGTAATGGAAGAATCCCTCTTTCAATAGCTTTTTCTTCCTGCAATATTGGATTGGAAGGGTACAATTGAATATAACAAATAAAACCAGCAGTGACAGGTCCACAATCAGATACATGCTGAAGGAGTGGAACCAAAAAGGCTAATCTGAAGCCATAAAAAAGTTGCATCCAAAGAACATAGGGGAAACAAATGTAAGAGAATTTACGTTCTTACTTGATAATGAAAGCATGGCCCGAAATCATGCGGCACGATGAAAAAGTGATCAGCCCCTTCTGTTCTATTCCAATAAGGCCAGTTAGAAGATATAAGCTGTATTGCACTTCTCATCATTCGGGGAGATTTGAATGGTAAAGGAAGGCCTTGTGGTGTCAGATCACAAGTGCTGTATACAGGGGTATAGAACCAATCAGCTTCCTCAGGATTGAGGGTTCTTACGGGGCTAGATAAGAGAAACCGATGCATAAAGATCTCTGCAGCAAACATGTGAGTGAGGCATCTGGGATCCTTCTGCAGAACCTTCTTGTTATATTTGCTTGGAAGCTCATAAACAAAAACTCTTAACCTTCCCACAGGATCGTCTTCCAAGACATCACCAGCACTACCTAAATTGGTTAAGCACAATTAAAGACCTCAGACATTGAATGTGACTGTAAGTAGCAAGTTGACAATTTCTAATTATATTTTAAAAAATGTCAAAAAATCTATTAAAAAAAAATTAAGGATCAGAACAAGCAAGAAGAGTGGTGGAGGAGAAATCATCAAGCAGGTCCAAATAACGTTAAATATCTGGAAATTTCTCAAAGCAACATCTTGAGGATAGCCAGTAGTGTAAAAGGTTAGTATACTTAAATTTTAGAAACAAATTCATTGTAAACCAAAACATGTATCCATACATGTCAAATTTCACAAAAATAAATAAATAAATAAAGAAGCCATGAAAGTAACAGCTAAATGACAGGTGTATGTAATCAACTCAACAAAGATTTATCCTACCTATTTGGCCAAAAATGAATCACAATTTTTCCAATCTACGACATCTAGTCAAATCCTCTTCCAAGTTCACTATGTCAACTGATGACTTAAGAACAACGTAACGATGATCTTTCCATTGAAGATACCTTTCTAACATACCAATATCAATAACCAGGCAGTTTCAGGTTTAAATGATCAATCCTTTGTAGTCCTGATTCCCGATTCTTGGTGTCAGGATCATGTACCACTCAGTTTAGAAATAAAAACACAGCAAGAAAGTCAGTATTACAGATTATTCCGCACTTTGCATCACAATTGTCTTTAAACACGTCTATATTACGGGGGCAACATTGGCAATGTGAGTTGTGAGTTAAACCAAACCAAAGGTGAAGGTATATAACTCAATATCCCCATATACTTTACCCAAGCCTACGGCTCAAGCCCATGATGACATTAGGCTAAATTTACAGACCACCAGAAAAGATGTTTCACATATATTAGCTGATGCATTGGGTAACTAACATCTCAGAATCTTGACGACTACGAGATCTACGACCAAATAGAGGCATAAGTTGGTGGACTGTAGTAAATGATATCTGGATGAATAAAACATAAATTTCTGTCGGTGGTGGAGAGCAATTTACTTAAGAGAGGGCAACCATTAACAACAGTATCATAAGATCTTGATAAATAATAAATACAAAAGGAGGGTCCTTTCAACATATGGATTCTTAAAAAATTGTGAGACATGCTGGAAGCTGAATTTTGGCCAAATAATTTTAAGACTGAGGGGTCATTTTATATTATGAAACTGTTAAATACTGTACTTTGTGCATTTGTTTAGGGGTTCAGCGGGGGCCTTTTAGTCCTCGTTGGGAAAAAGGTGAAATTTCTCGTTCTTAAATGAATTTCCTGTCCATAATGGCATAGAGCCCCAGCCTTCTAAATCTATCATATCCTTCAAACCTCTTTTTCGGTTGTCTTACTCTTCCCCAGGCAAAAGCACCTCTCCTCCCAGCCACCACATTGTTTGGTCGACCTCACATGTAACCATGACCATAATAGTACAAATCCACATATCATCATGTAAGAGACATTCTATTGGGAACAACTGAAATAATCATGCAAAATAACAACATAAATCATAACCCGTGCTAGCATAGGATGAAGCTAGAGTTGGAATTACATAGATCCAAAGGTTATGTATAAAGGGTCAGGCAAGACATTACATGAGACTAATACTCAAGGCCCTGGATTCAGTTCATAATTGACATTTGACATATCCCACTGAAACCATCTAGCAAATACTCACAAGTATTACTTGATCCACTTTCAAACCCTTTATAGCACCCACAATGGATTGGTTAGCTCAACTTATGGAATGTTTAAGCTTGAACAACTTTGCCCATTAGGAAGCTCAGACACTCGGGTCTCATGACATAAGCAAGAACCCGCACGGTGATTGAAAGGCAGTGGAGACAAGGACATATTAATAGCCAGCCGGTAAGCACTTTTCACCGTGAATGCACAATCAGAAGAAATTGCCCAACCGTCATCAGGCTATGGTGGGATCCTCGAGGACTAAAATTGGTTCGAAGTTCTAATGAACAAAAAAAAACTGGTGCTCAGTGTCTATGTCTCCCATTCTTCCAAAGCAGAACTTGCACAAATCTTCTAAATCATGCTTATGCATTAACATTACAACTTTGTAGAAATCATATTGTCCCTCAATTTAGACCACAAAAACGCTAATTGAACTCTGATGTTAGGACTTGAAAAGATCAACAGTTGCCAGTGCAAATTGTCCAATTCCCCAAAATCACCTGTATCTCATCATATTGAAAACCAAGAAAAAACCCTTAAAAGGCCCTACTAAATAAAACCCCAATATGCAATCACCACACATAAAAGGTACCCAATCAATACCCAAGATGATTGAGAAAAAAAAAAAATTAAGCCAACAATCCCCACTCCATAATCGCTTAAAAATTAATAAATCCCAATTGCATCCAAATGGGATTCAAAATGAAATTGAACAAAACAAGAAAGTACAGAAACTAAAAATTCAACAATGTAACTTGAAAATGAAATAAATAAATAAAATGAAGCAATCAAACCTGAAATTCGCTCAGTTCGTTGACCATGGGCGAGCTCCACTGCACTAATCCTCAATACAGGAGCAGAAAAAAGAAGCACAACAAAAACCCAACTCCAAATCCTCATCTTTTTACTCTTTCTCTCTCTATATCGTTTTGAACAAAGCAAATCTAAGGTACCAAAGAAAACCCAGAAGAGAGTTTCCAAAGGTATGCACCCCAATTGGAGAAGAGACCCAAAAGTTATACTTAATTGAAAGGGGATAGTTGGGCTGTCATTGGAGAAAGTAGTTGGTAGTATGAATTTTGGCACATTTCAGCGTATATGTTTATATATATTGTATATATCTATATATATATATATATGTATAGACAGAGAGAGGGGGGGTGAAATTGCTTGAAGAAACAGGGAGGAAGAGGAGGAGGTGGAGGTTTAAGAATGGTTGTCAAGCGGTTTGATGCTTATGTGTGTGTGTATAAAATATATATGTATATATATATATATATATATATAATATTTGTGTAACAACTTTGGTGCAGAGGGAGTGAGAGGAGCTTTCTCGTTCGATGACAAGTCCATCTCATACACACTGCCAAGGTGGCAGTTCAACCTCTAAATGCGACTATTTTATTTTATTCTTATTTTATTTATTTATCACGCCTATTTTATTTTAATATATATATATCTATATACAATCGTACACCATTTTTTTTATATTTTCCTTTACTTTTCTGGTAAAATAAGTTAGAGTAAATTTTATATTAAAGTGTTTTAAATCGTTACAAACAAAGTCTAGTCGGTTACAATTTGACTCACATATTCCTAAAATGCTTATTCATGCGTTCTTCCAAAAGTGCCCTGCTCATATATTTCTTTCACAAATTTATTATATAGGGCAAATAAATATGTTAATAACTTAATATCATCTCAGTATAAGCAATTTTTTGTTCATTTTTTTTGCTAATTAGTGAACCTAATTTGATAATATGTAGTAATTATCTTGATTTATCAATAATTTTGTGCAAGTTGTAAACAGATTTTTGAGTGAGGATTGATTTGAACCTAAATGGTTGGTTTGGTTAGTATGAACTAGCTAGAAAAGAAAGGAAACAAGATTTTTTTTGAAAGTTTGGTTAGATAGAAATGGAAAATTTTTGGAAAAGTAATTTTCCTTATCACCCAAATTTTCTCCAAAAATTTTCACGTATTTTAAATGGGTTTCATTGGTTACCATCGATTTTACTAAATTTTGAACTTAAATTTTTTTAATAGAGCAACATACAAAAAGAAGCACCCACTCACTAAAGCATTAATTCATTTTTGTTCACTAAATAGTGAAACAGAGACCATATTAGTACCATAAAAAATTATCACAACATAATTTTCAAAAAAAAAGTTATAATATCAAATTCTCTTAGATAGGGAAATAAATGGACATGTTTATCCATTTGTATTTGCATGTCCTAAGCAGAAAACTATGGACAAATATATTAATACATATCCATTTTCTGTATGTTGTCCTCCATTCATTCACAGAATAAGCACCACCCTAGAATTAAACAAAATCTCCAACATTCAGCAACAAGTAGCAAACCCCAAAATTCCGCAACAAGCCTCAAAAAGCCAAAAATCAGCATATCCTGCCTCTTCCTTTACCACCATTTCTTCCTTCATTTATTCAATTTAACTCAATTGAAGTCAATTTCACTACTTTGAATTGGGGATTTACTCAATTGAACTTAATTTCATAGATGGGTGAAATTGATTGGTGAGATAAAAAAAAAGATTCACGTTTCCATGGTCAATAATGTGATTGTGATCAAAGACTATGATAAGTGAATCGATAATATGAGATTGACTTGTGTCTTAAGCGTAGAATGAGTGAGTGACTGAGATTGAGATAAGTTCATGAAATGACGTTCTTAATTAACATAGTTAATTGATTGAATTAATTAATTGAATATTTTTTTAGTATATATATATTTTATTTTTTTCCTGAAAATGGTTAAACAATAAAATTTATTATTAGTAATTGAAATCCAATAGTTAAATTATATTATTACTTCTTTTGATTATTAATATTTTTTAGTGAATGTTTATTGTTATAAAATGTCTTTAGAATAATTATTTTAAAATTTAAACAAATTTATCAATATATATGATCTTATATCAAACTTTGATTTTTTTTATAAAAAGTGTGATTATATATTTTTGTGTCTTACCTAGCCATATATAATTTTTTAGTTACATGGGCTCTAAAAAAATAAAATTAATAAAAAATTATAAACGGGGCGGGGCGTGTCGGGTTACTGACGGGGTTTACAAAAGACCCGAACCCGCTTCGAGTTTTGAATTTTACTTCCAAACCTGCCCCAAACATGTTTAAGAGCTTAACAAACCTGCCCCATTCGGGTCAGAACCCGATCGGATCGGATTAAATTGCCATCCCGACCCAAAGAGATTGCACCAGTATTACATCTTTTAAAGGACTAAAAAGTGCATTGAATTCTTGTCTTTGTTCATTTAATGACGTAATTTAAATTTGTGTTAAAAAAGAAGTACCAGTTGGAATAAAACAATATTTTTAAGTTGGTGATTTTACTTGTTGGAAGGTTTTACTCAAAAAGATAATAATAAAAATAACAAAGTAAGTAAATAAATAAATCTCAAACTTTCTTGCAACTTCAAACTTATTTAAAAAACTTCTAGTGGAGGTGATCACCTGAACCTTGTTATTTGTCCCAAATAGAATCAAAAGGCTCAAGCAACTCTAGCCAATGCTATGATCTCTCCTTCTCAAGGGAGATGGATGAGAGTTCCAGCCCACCAAGAGTTTAGATGGACATTGTTGTCAAGGATTTGTTTGCTTTAACTTCCATCACACACACACACACAGAAAGATGACATACATACATACATACATACATACATACATACATACATATATGTAAGCCAATTAATATATGTGATTCCCACAGGAAGCTACTTTAGCGGGCAACAAACTATTGGGATACTAGGCTAGGAACTCACTACTGTACCTAGGTCTGCAGGTGAAAGGCATTCAAGGATCCAATATATACAAACACATCTCCATAAAACAGAAGCAAGCCGACCACACGAACAAACGAAACAAAATGAAACAGAAGTGCACACATATACACAGATGGAGAAACCGAGACCATATAAGCACACATAGATAGCCCTGAATTACATGATTACATCAATCACAGCGCGACACTTCAGCAAATATGTTGATGGTTTAGCAAAACCTACATCAGTATATAATCAGCTCGCACAAGCAAAGGTCGGGTGGGCAAGAGCAAACAGGTCACCGATGAGTAAAACCATCAACAAGCCTTGTTACCCAGTAGCTATTTGACTCAACAACGAAAGACTGGTAGACCATATGATTCCAAAAAAAAAAAATATATATATATATATATATGCATCTTCAGTGCACATAAGTTCATAATTCAATGATGAAAGTCCTTTTTTTGATGGAACAGAGAAAATCTGATATGCAACGCTGAGAGCCCAGGTGTAAGACTAGATTCTATATATGCTGCAAATACTTGGATATTGAATCTCAAAGGAGCCAGCATTTTGTATTGTGTGAGAAACAAGACTTTCAGTCTTAACAACCAGAAAAATGTCAAAATATTTCACATTCACTTGGTCTTGCTGATAAATATTTTAAGTTATTGATGTATAACAAAAGCCGATTTGACAAATCAAATACCTTCTGTGCTGATAAGCTCAGTATTTATCTATCTTCAATCATCGGTAGTCACAGATGAATGAGTAGGGTATTTCCACAGAACATCATTCCATGTGCTCTGACCATCGGTCACCTCCTTTACTACAGATGCCACTTCCTCTACACTAACACGAATCTGTTGTTTGCTGTCCCTCTCCCGGATTGTCACCGAGGATGTTGAATCCACTGTAATAGCAAGGGGAACCCCAAGTTCATCCGTTCTTGCATATCTCTTTCCTATTGATGTACCTGCAATCGACGAATCCAGTGATGAACATTTTGTATCTAACTACTTAGCTAAACAGTTTCCAAAATCATATATGGCATTGATCTACAAAACAAGATGACAAACACTACTATCTCTGTCCAAAAATACAATGGAACTGAGGTACCTAGCCCATAAACTCAATCCAATTACATTATATAGGAAATAGACAGAATAACTAGAACTGGCATAACCAAGGAAGCAGAAGAATGGTGGGATAATCAGATTCGGAACACAAAATGGATTGCTTGCTCCTTCCTTTTTTCTTTTTTTGTTAATCTCCATCATAAATAAAATAAATTAAAAAGAAGTTAATTCTTCAAACAAAAATAAAACAGAATGAATGGATTGCTTGCTCCTTCCTTTTTTCTTTTTTTGTTAATCTCCATCATAAATAAAATAAATTAAAAAGAAGTTAATTCTTCAAACAAAAATAAAACAGAATGGACAAGGTAGCCAGACATATTTCTGTATTTCTAAAACTATAAAAATTCAATCCAATTACATTATATAGGAAATAAACAGAATAACTAGAATTGGCATAACCAAGGAAGCAAAGAAAGGAATGCCAGCAAAAAAAGTGACATCACATCCCTCGTAAATGATTCTTACAAACAAAAGTAATCAGCAAAAATTTAGCCCTCTCTAACGGAGGAGGAATGCATTCCTCTGGAGTAAGGATACTGGTGAAGATAAAGGCATACAACTAAAAAAGACAAATCTAACGCTATTTAACTGTTTTATTTTGTTTGGATTTGCTTTCTAAATCTTACCCTGATTTGACTAGTACTTTATAAGATCTATTGACAAAACAACACAGTGTATTATTGCAGGTTTTAGTGATAACAAAGTATGCTGAAGAGCATCCTTTTGCGTCCGAATAATGAAGTTTGTTACTTAGAAGCTTAAAACAGCAAAGAGAAAAATCTCACATTATCCACTGCTCCAGACAAAAGACAGGTTCAGTGTGTGTTCCAACACCCCAAACCCCTAAAAAGAATAAATAAAAGTTGAAGATAAAAGAAGTGGTCTCCTGAATTAAAACCTAAATGTGTATAGAGATATATACAATCAGTAGCAGACAAGCATGCAAAAATATAATCACGCAACTTATGTTGTCAACGTCCTCAATTTTTTTAGGTGCATACCTGTTATGTCAATCTTATATGATATCCCAGCACTGGTCAATGATTTGGTAATTTGTTTGGCAACTTCCTCGTACTTTTGATTTTGAACCAATGGGAATACAGTGCATTTGATAGGCGCCACAAGTGAAGGGAAACGGAAAACATTTAATTGTTCATCGCCACCTTTACTTGACCTCGTATAAAAAGAATGCTCGAACAGACAATAGATTATCCTTCCAATACCAAAAGACGGTTCAATCACGGATGGTGTGAAGACCCTCTGATGTTCCTTCTTTTTTTCCTTAGAGATCATCACCATTTTCTTATTTATTGTGACAGCTTTCCCGAGAGTGCAAACATGGAACTCTGTCTCTCCTTTGTTTTCCAAAGTGGATTTCATTTCCATGGCTTCCTTTTCCCCCATAGCCTGTGTAGAAACACGAAGTGAAGCACATGTTATCGACTGAAAAAATGAACTAATCCAAATATGACTGCTTCTAGAGTCTCCAGTTCTAGGGGGAGAGTCCCCCCATATTCAAGAATACCAACATTTATGCCATACAGAACTCGCATGAGATACAAGCCAATGATTTAAAGGGGAAAATCTCAACCAAATCAGTAATTCCAAAAATAAAAAATAAATGATAATTTACCTCCAACGCTTCAACCACCATCTTCTGGTTACCCTTAAATGCAAGGCCCAACTCCTTCTTCACTGGAGTTATAACAAGTTTCTGAAGAAGTAAAATAAACAGTTGTAACAACTTGACAAAACTATTCAACATGAGAGAGAGAAACAGAGAGAGAGACCTCCACTTCTCTAGGCTCCACAAATTTTTCATGTGCTACCAGGGCTACACCACTTTTGTCCTGCAACAGTGTCAAATGTTATTCTCAGATATTTGGAATATGATTCATGCTATTGTGCCAATAAAATACCAGCACAAACACCAGTAATCTTGTCAAATCATTCTTTTTTCTAATTTATTGATTTTAATCATAAAAGAAGTATAAGGGTCTATGTGTTAAAATAGCTATGCATTATTATAGTTATTGACCCCATATCTATCATAAGTTCATAACCAATAGAACTAATACATGTATGAATTTGGGCAATCGTCAAGTCACTTTTTCCCCGTGTATTTTTAACTCAGTTACAGAAAATAATTTGTCCAAGAAATGGATGACCAAATGTGTTGATACCTTCTAGTCCAAAAGTTAAGCCATCGAAGGGCGTAGATTTAACTTTTAAATCCTTTGACATGGCCCTCACGTGCGAACTTCTTCAGTCCAACATGTGTATTAATCTTAGGTATTAGGGTGACGGTGTGCTGTGAGGTTTAAGCAGATCTTGCCAGTTATGATACCCTGTTGACGACCTTCTACATAAAAGCTAAAGCTCTTAGAGAGGGTGTAACTTTAATTATTGAAATCCTCAACAATGAAATTTATAAATGTCTATATTTCAAGTATTTATTATGGAAAAGAAGAAACTAAACCAAATTGGCCTCTAGATTTCAAAAGGTCTATAAATTTAAAAATCTTTTTCCTCAGAAATTGACTGAACCCTTACCGTGTGAGCACGCAAGTCGTATGCAGACCTATCAGCAATACCAACGCATTCAATCCAGCCATGAGAGCATTCAATCTCTGCATCCCAACAGTCTGCAGCATAGTGTGCCATCTCATTTGACAAATGCTGCCTGAACTGCAACCGCTCTTTGTCTATACCAAGACATGTCAAGAATAGATACACTCTCCCAATGAAATAGCCCAATGTTTCGTTGTTGACAATCCCCTGACCAGCAGCAGACAGTCAATAAGTTGTCAAAAGTACTGGCTATATATATATATATATATATATATATATGTACATGTATATAGAGATTGTCATAAATATAGAGATGGAGAGAGTTGATGTACGTAAATGCCAGACAAACCTCAGAAACTGCATGACCAATCGCTATTCTTCTTGCTTGCCGTCCAGATACCTGGTCTTCCCTTGGGAACATTAAGAACTCCAAGTTTGCAACCTCAGCAAATTTTGGGTGAGACTTGTCATCAGGATCCACAAAATGTTCTATCTCAGCCAGTGTGAATTCACGTACTCTTAGGAGACCCTGACGCGGAGATATCTGCAATTTTAAAAAAATTATTACAAGGTTTAGATTGGAAATACTATTTTTAGATGTCATTCCAAAAAGAGAATGAATTTCAGACATTTATAATACACTTGAGAAGAAATGGAAGCATGTAGACGAAAATGACACAAGGGATGCAGACCATCTACTCTATTTATACACGAAATATCATTGTTGTAGTAAAACATGTCATTTCTTGTCATCTTGTGACTCTTTCTTTAAGTTAAAAGACTTGAAGAGTTGCATTTCTTCTTTTACTCTTGGGTTTACCCTATAAGCTATCCATACCCATTACTGCTGCTACAATGCTTGTTGTGCAACAATCTAAGAACATGCACCATCCCCTCCACTGCTAGAACTTTTACTACTATTCCAACCATACTCGTATTGCCACTAAAACAGAACTTCATCATGCAGCAATGACAAAACCTAACGCCATCAAGAGCTAGTTATCAATCATGCTTCCAGTGACAAAACTAATACCATCAATCCACAGTCACAGATGTACATGAACGCACGAATATAAGTTACAACGGGGAAGTAGTTAGAGGAAATTCTAATACCTCATTCCTAAAAGCTTGGCCAATCTGAGCAGCAGCAAAAGGGAGTTTGTTACCGTTGTAGTAGTACAAGTCCTTAAAGTTCACGAAAATGCCTTGTGCTGTCTCGGGACGCATATACCTGCAGCAAATCATATCCTATAAATAAAAGCCTCGTAAAATTGGGTATATAAAATCAATATAAAGCTTAAAAACCTAAAGTCACTACAACAGGTAAATTTAGCAAGTCTCTGCCAAATTGGGTAGACAGCATAATAGTATACCTACCCAGGGCTCAAACCAGATGGGCCTATTGAGGTTTGGAACATCAGATTGAAAGGATAGGGGGCAGAAAGAGGGTTTTTCGTATCTGGAGCAGTAATGCCATATTCCTTGAGCTTTGCACCCAGTTCTTCAGGAGAAAGATCATCCAATACAGCAAGAATATGTTTGAGTTCTGCAGCCTTCTCTGCGGTAAGATTTGAGTCCTTCTCGAGCTTCTCCTTGCAAAAGTCTTTAAGCAAGTGATCAGCACGGTAACATGTACCGGTCTTTTCATCCTTAACCATGAGGTCAGTGAACTTATCAACATGACCCGATGCCTTCAGCACAACCTCTGGCGTCACACATGGGCAATCAACTTCCAACATGTTCTCTTCAAGCACAAAATGCTGAAATAATGATGGGATTTAGGTGAGCTACAAAAGTATGTATAATACAGAACAACTGACCACATGGGGGACGGGCTTCTTTAATCATAACAGGACTATTGACCAACATCATACAGAAAACCACAATCAATAACTGAGAAAACACAACATAAAGGGAACAAACAAAGAAGCCTATGAGTGTGTAGAAACACAAACACGCATAAAATATCACAAACACATGTGCTGAAATACACACCACTTTTTTCTTTACATATATATAAAAATAAACTTGAACAAACTTTCATTTAGATTGTTCACACTGAGCACGAGCAACAACTAAGCCTATAGCCAGAATGTCAAAGAAGCATGGAACTGCCACATATACAAAATTTATGCAGCAAACCATTCTCGGAAAACGCCAAACATAAGTGTGGACTACTATGCATGGGAAAACATTTCACTCGTTAGTTGTGTTTAACCAATTTAACTAATCAAGCTTGAAGCGGCAAACCCCAAGTGAAATTATCAATAACTAGTGAACTTCAGTACAATAACATTTCATCCAGAACAAGTAACAAATTCGAGAATTAAATAAGTCCTTAATGACAAGCTCAAATTAGCCACTAAAATCAATGAATTGCAGTACAAATACCATTTCCTCCAGAACAAGTAACACATTCTAGCATTAAATAATTACTTAACCACAAGCTCAAACTAAGACTCACTGTCAGTCACAACTATTCATGACCCATATCATATCATGGCTCAAAAGGGCAACAACTACACTATCCCCAAATCATTGTGAACAACTGAATCAAAAATCAAGCTGTAAGGCTAATGCAAGTCTCACCACAAAACCCAGATATTATTGCACACAATAAGCCATACCCATCAATCTATTCACTAAATAAATAAATAATACAAAGGGTTTATGAGAATTCACGACACACCCAGATGGAAATTCAAAGGAAAAATAAAAATTGAAGTTGAGAAATGAATTGGGTAAAAGCTAAAATAGAAGTTAAAAGTAGAGTAAGAGACCTGACGCCAGAAAGCGAGGACATTGGACTTGACGGCGCAACCAGGAGGGCCGTAATCGTAGAAACCAGCGACGCCGCGATAGATCTTGAAAGAGGGTATGTAGAAGAGACGGCGTTCGAGGGTGTTGACCACGGATTGACGGAAAGCTTCCCTGTTGTGGGCTTCCTCCATTTTCAGGCCAAATCAACTATGGCCCTCAGTCTCAAAGGATGGATATCGAGATATGGAGGTGGAGGCAGATGGGCATGAGATTGTCTCTATATATCAGAATAAATATTATATATATATATATATATATGTGTATATAAAGAGAGATAAAATAATGACTTTTTTTTTTTTTTTTTTTTTTTTTTTTTTTACCTTTCAAAAAAAAAAAAAATAATAATAATGACTTTTTTTAGTACGCAGAGTCTGTATACAGTGGATATTGAAGTGCTGGCTGCTGGTTTGAGAGGGCCAGTCAGCTCATAAAAGAGTTGTCTTGCTAGGGTTTGGATAACAAATTTCAAAAGGGAAAGCAGTAAAAGCAAAGGATATGACCTTTCTTTGTGTGGAATAAAATTTTGGATAGAAAAAGCAGGGGAACGTAAAAGAATTTGTGTATATTTTTTTTTATCAAAGACAATATTTAGGTATGCGTGTCTGTATTTACGAAAATAATTTTTTTTCAGGAAAAAAATAATAATAATTTTTTGTTTTTTAAAAAGTTGTACAAAAAGTCTATTTGATTAAATGTTCTGAAAATAATTTTCAAAAAATTCAGTTATAAAATATTTGTGTTTAAAAAAATTATTTTTGTTATTTTCATAAGACAAATTTTCGTTCGCATTGAAAATAGTTTTTAGAGATACAAACAAATAAGGCCCTTATTGTTCTTTGTTCTTAGGTAGACCTATAAACGATCCAAGCCGATTATCCGACGAATTTTTTGCTTCCTTAATTCATATCCAATTTCTTTGATATTCGGATCTCCGATCCAATAGCCTGATCCGATTATGAATTTTTTTTAAAATAATATTTATTTTTGTTATTATTTTATGAACATTAAAAAAAATTATCTATTTATACTTATAATGCATATCCATGGCAAATATGAAAGTTAAATAAGAAACAAAAATTTAGAACATAATTAGATATTAATTACCATATACAATTAATAACATAATTATATATATTAAATATATTACATTTATTACTCAATATTTATATATTAATAAATAGTATATAAATTTAAAATATAAATACTGAAACACTGAAATAATTTAATAATACTATATTTGATCAATCATTATTAATAAAAAATAAAATAATTAACAATTAACATTTATATATAGATATAGTATTAAATATATACACATAAAAATATCATATCTATATTGATATATATATATATATATATATATATATTATGTAATTCGGATCGGGTAATTATTGGATCGGATTAGTATAAATCCAAATTTAATTTGTTAAGAAATCAGATTATCGGATTCGGATCGTAATTGGATTATCGGAATTTATTTTAAATCCATATCCGACTAATCGAATTGGATTCGGATCAAAATCCGATTCATTGACATGTCTATTCTTAGGTAAATGTATGGATGGTAATGGGGCAGGGCGGGGTCACCATGAAAAAATATATATCTTATGTAAATGAAAATAATATTTTAATTTATTAATTGAAACTTTTAACTTAATATTATTATACAATTATTAAAGTAATACATGCAATTTTGTACATATTTGAGATGAGATTAATGCGAGAAAGGTCAAGAGATAAGGAGATTAAGATTTGGTATGAGATGAAATATAAATATATAAAAAATTACGAATATAGGATTTACTTGTGAGTATGTGTATTTATACAGATACACAAGTGTAATATATATAAAATAATATTGATAAGTATGTATTTTTACTGTGTAAGAGATTTTTCAAAGGGTCACTCATCCTGGTACTACTCCACATCAAATACGCTTAACTGTAGAGTTTTGGTGGGTTCTCAACCATCACGATTTTAAAACGCGTCATGTCATAAAAGGGTATGAAACTCATATATAGCACGTAATCATCCCTTACCCATGCAATGTGGGATTGTACACCTATAGTTCGCCCAGTGTGGTAGTCTGTCAGTGCAATCTGCACTCGCTCACATAGGTCGCCCCAATCCACCTCCCTAGGAGGCCCGACGTCCCCATCGACACACTTCCCGCCGGGTCAGGCTCTGATACCATTTGTAACACCCCCCTCCCTATTCTGACACAATACTGTTCGCTTTTGGCTGACCCGTACCAGAAACTTCCCAGGGGGTCATCAATCCTGGGATTACTCTAAGTAAAACACGCTTAACTGTGGAGTTATGGTGATTTCCCAACCATCACAGTTTTAAAAATGCATCATGTCATAGAAGGATATGAAACTCACATATAGCACGTAGCCATCCCTTACCCAGACAATGTGAGATTGTACACCTGTAGCTCACACAATGTGGTAGCCTGTCAGTGTCATCTGCACCCGCCCACGGCACACCCACCCCACATAGGTCGCCACAAACCCCACCCCATACCCGCTCCAAAACCCCGCCGAAGATTTTTTCCTTCCCCTATACTTGCCTCCATTAATTTAATCGGATTTTCAAAACCGCTTAAATTGGGGCGAAGTTGGCCGATCCCCATATCTGCCTCCATTAATTTATTATAAATACAAATTTTTTTCTTCTAAATTTTCATTAAAGAAAACAAATATATACAGTACCCTGGAAGGGAACTGGTTTATTTTATAAAATTTAATTTTTCAACAAAAAACTATTTTTGACTTCTATTATATTTTTCCATTTATTTCAATTCCCACATATTTTGTATGAAATATTAGTCATACCAAATTCAAAATATAAAAATATGTGTCATAAATCATTTAATTTAAATCAAATTACTAATAAATGTACTATCTCTCACCTACTTAGAGAAAGACTCGCATAAATTTTAGTTCGGAGATTGTAATACCAAATGTACTCTAGATGTACTATATTTCTAATATTTACTATACTCGTTAAATATTAATTAATAGTTATTAATAAATTTCGGTCTAAATAATAATTAAAACGATAAATTACAGACCTTTCTTGTATAGGACTATACAAAGGAAAAGTCAATCAAAATTTTGCAATGATATTTTATATTGCATTTAACTAGAGTGAAATTACTGAAATTATTACCCTTTAACTCCAGAAATTCAATTTAAAATGCTCTATTTTGTATCTTCTTTGTTTTTCATAAAGTTATACACATTACAACACTTTCCCGCCAAAAGAAAAAACAGAAGAAGGAGAATGGCGAATCGCGGGAGATCTCAGAGCTCTCAATCGTCTCCATCAATGGCGACGCTTCGATTCAAGCTCACGAAAATCGCGTCCCACCACGAACAAACGAAGATCGCATTCCACCAGCTCAAATCTCAGATCAAAATCGGCTTGATCGAAGTAATTTCCCTCCAAAATTCGAGTTTCATTCACTCTAATTCACTGTTATCATTTCCCCCCCAAACTCTGATAGATATTGAAGTAGATCTGTAATGTATTCGATAGAGTTGCGAACACTTTTTGGAGTTTTTGAATCTGAAACTATGGTCGAATCGTTGGAATTTTGAATTTTGATTGTCGATGAATCGGTGTTTTCGCAGGCCGAAGATGTGTTCGCGTCTCTAGCGATTCCGCTTATGAGACTAGTAGGTCTCAAGACTGTTGAAATGGCTCAAGAAGGTAGATTCAGCACCATTTTCATGAGCACCGCTTCCAAACCTCGAGTAATCTTCCTGATCCCTCTCTACATATGCATATATATATATACACACACATACAAACAAATATGTATATATATATATATATATATATATACCTTTGTATACACACTATCTATACATGTATTTATGTACAGAGACGTGATATCATGATTATCACGGATCTGAGCCCCCAATTAATCTACATTTTCCGAGTTTTATATCCTTCACACACACAGATGTATATACAGATATATATGTATGTACATACACATGTTTTGAGTATTCTGGTTAATTTTTTGGCAGGGACTACATATGACCAAAACACCGGTGACTGCACCATCTAGTGTTGAGCAAAGAGATCAGAATGATCGAATTCGAACTATCAAGGTAAATATTCGAGAATTTGGAAAAGAAATTGAGATGATTATTAATGCTTAGGATATGAGCTTATACAATCATCCTCAATTAAGTTGTTTTTGGCATCCTTTCATTTCTTTACTTACTAAATGTAATATCTTTACAGATGTATATACACAACTAAGCTGTAAACTTTAAAATTGAGGCAAGTAAATGATTTTAAGCAATCATATGCATGAATTTTTGACTGCGTGGCAGTTTAATTGAATGACGGAAGTGGTTGTGATAGATCATAGATCAGTATCTTAGTACTGCTTAATCATGAAATGCTTATTTGAATTTAGGTTGCAATTTCTTGTCTCAAGAATGCACAGATTTTGGACCCTAATGGTCTCCAATAACTTTATCTTGCAGTTTCCTCTGATGTAGTTTCACCCCATGTAGCTTACAATTTCACCTTCATACACTTGTGGTAATTGTGCGGAAAAAAAAAATATTGAATTAAATTGGGGATTTCATCATTGTTATGGATTTCAACAACATAAAAACTTCACCATTTTTCAGAAATTATAAATTTAAAATATGAGTTCTACCACTTTTATAGACGAGTGAAAGTAGGTGAATTTTCAGCGTTGCAGCGGTGAGATTCACCATCTAAAGTGGTGAACTTTCACCCTGGGGAATTGCAGGGAAAAAATTACTGAGGAGGATTTTGATCTTCTCAAGTTTAGAATGACTGACAACATAAATAACATCTATATGTAATCATTGTTATTTCTTCATTTTGTTTTATGTTTTTAGCCTGTAAGAGATTGCATACATCACAATTAATACAAATCTCTGACCCTGCATCAGTGACTGAGACTATAACTGCAAACTATGGAACATCTTCAGTGTAAACGGAGATTTAATTTGCACTGGATTGCACTATTACAAAGTCCTTATTACGTAACCATAGCACACTGTTTTAGTAGATTAGTGTCCTAGAAGAGCTTTTGAATATTAGGTTACTTTGCCGTTGGATGTGTATGGTCACCTGCTGTTCAAAGTGTGCAGGAGGATAGCTACACTACTAAAGCCACCATGGCAGGCAAGGAGCTCATACAGAGACAAAGACTGCAGCTAATACATCTAGTTAATCTCCTTCGAAAAATTGAAATCCAAGTTAACTCTAGCCAAAATGATATCCTTCAGAACCTTGCTGACCATCGGGCTTCCATCCACAAATTCTTCCAGAAAGCTACTGCATATGCCTATGCTATTAACCAATCAAGTCCAAACCACGGCACCCTTATTCTCACATTAAAGGTCCTAAAAGCTCTATTTGATCATGTGGGTACAGCCCTCAGCTCAGTAGAAGCCGATGTGGAGCTTCTAATGCATGTACTGGCTGAACAGATGTGTAATCCAATGGTGGAGTTTGCAAAGTCCCTTAAGACTGAAATGACCAGTGGAGCGTGTCCACGACTATTGACCATAGTGGAAGAGATGGGAGGAGCTATGATGGATAGAAGGCTAGAACTGGAAAAAGCAAGAGAGAACGCGAGAATAGCAGAGGAGAGGAAGACTGAGGCTTTGACCATGTTGAAGGAATCAGAAGAAAGGGTAAGGAAAATGAAGGAACGCCTTGAGTTCCCCTTAGAAGTCAAAAAAGGGTCCACAGAACGTTCTCTCCGGCACAAGGTATGTCTTGCAACTTCGGTTTCTCCATGACAGATTCAGCGGAATCATAACTTGCATTTCAGTTTAAGGTAGGTCCAGTTAACCTACATAACATAAGAAACCATTGCATATTTAACCAATTTAATCAGCATATTTTCTTGCTAATTGGCACCAATAAGTCCCAAATCTAGTGACTCCACTACATATTTATAATTCATTGATGCGAAGGGTCCCATTAGTTCTATTTGTGATGATAAATGACCCACTTAACTCAGTGACTGTAGTATTGCTTTCATACGCTGGGAGTCATTGGTTCAAACTTCAAATCCAATAGTAGGTACAACTTATTAGATACCAGAGTAGACGGTAGCTAATAACTCAGTGACTATAGTATTGCATGACTTAGTTGATCTGTTCAATGAATATAATTATATATTTTTCTCATTAAACCTCTTTAGTTATGCATCATCTTCAAATGAAAATGCAGACATTGCTGGACATACTTAGATATGATTGTGTGTGTAGTCCCAACAACTTGTTCATCAATCTTATTTAATGGGGATGCATGACATTTGTGCTTAATTAAATCAATTATTGTCCAAATCATGCAAATTTCGTTGTGCTCATCCTTTGATGGGAAATTAACAAAGTTCAGAAGACTTGTTAATACACATAGTGACTCCAGTGGGTTCTCCCCATAGTGTTTCTACTAGAGATTATTCGTTTTAAAAGATCATATTGTCAATCAATTCATATTAAACTGGTTGTGGGACTTGTTGACATGATAAACATACTTTGTCATCATTTCCTGGCAAGCATTTCGTTTCTTGCATTGCTTGGTTGTTGAGACCAATAATTATTATCGTTCTTTTCTGAAGGCCTCTTTAATCAGCATCGTCTTGGAAACATGAAAATGCGACAGTATGTTGATGTCAAAATGCACAACTCTAGAGTCTCAAAAAATTGCTCATTAACTAAAGGAATCTACTCCCAAAGCATGCAAATTCCCTTGTGCTTATCTATTTTAGACGGAGTTAACAAAATTCAAAAAGCTTCATAATTCGTTCTGTTTTATACTTGTGTAAAGCTTCTAGGAATGGAGGAAGATCAAGCTAAGGATGAGAACCTATTGTGGGAACTACTGAGAAAGAAAAGGAAATACCAGACACCGGAGAGCCCACTAGGACCTGGGCAGCTTCAATGCATAGGACCTAACAAGCACTTCAAATCAGCAGCAATAAGAACCCCAATGAGTAATAGGCCAAATACACGGAGTTACTCACGAGGACTAGGGTTAAGTCCACAAACCCCATGCATGAATTCTTGGCTGCTACCCTTGGGCTCATCGCCTTCAGCTGCAACTCTTCAAGTTCTGTCGCGCAAGCGTGTTACCCCTTAAATCATACCAGTGGTACCAACATGAGTAAAAGAGTAAGTACCAAAACTTTTGAACTTACAAACCTTTTCCTCATTCACTCTTGTGTTTTTTTACAAATTCAACAAATGCGGTGGATGGGTAAATATAAAACACCCAATCGAATCTAGTTTTCTGGAGGAATAATGTGTTGAATTGCTTAGTGTCGTTTGTGTTCTTATGCAAGATTATGTAACAACCATGAATTGTGGAGGAACCACCTTTAGCTGTGAAGGTTAGCTTTTCCTTAATTCACTCTCTTATCTTTTTTATTTTACTAAGTGCTGTGGATGCATAATTAGAAAACACCCAAATAAGTCTATTTTTCCATAATAATAATAATAGTGTTAAATTGCTTTTAGTGTTGTTTGTTTTCTCTATTATGCAAGAGATCAGAAAAACTATGAATAAAACATGAATTCGCGGAGGCACCACCTTTTGCTGCTAAGGTTAGCTTCTCACACTATTTTCTTTTTCTTTCTCCCCCGTTTTTGTTTGACACTCACCCTTGCGAGTGATGGGAATTTATGGAGCTATGAAAGAAAAATAACTTTACTGTAGTTTATCATCCCTTCTTTACGATTCTTATATTATACAAGTTTAGCAATTCAACTCAAATTCTAGGGTTTGCTTGGTTTGGTTTATATATCCGAAAGCACACCCTATTTCATATAAGGTCAATGGTTTTTCTTTTTTAAACTTTTTTTATTTTATTTTAAACATAGATCTAAGGTCATTGTTGAGGCAGGCTTAAGAGACCATGTAAGCTGAAACATGAATTTGCTAATCCGATCTCGAAATGACAGTTAAAATGGCATTATTTATTCAAGTGGACTCTGCTCCAACTTGTCGTTGTTTAAAGTTATCTTTCTACTGTACTTGTAATGGCAGTACTGGTCCTTGAATCTCTTATATGCCTAAGAATATGTTTAGAATTTGAAGACAAACATTGGTCAATTATAATTCATTGAACATGGCTGAGTTAATATATGTACGAAAAACACATATAACAAATATATATTGTGTCTAACATAGATTAATACTGTGTAAATATATATTGTAAAAGTACTCTACGATTGTTACCGTGATTCTTAAGCAGTGAACAATAAAATACGAAAATGTAATATTAGTTTTGTACGTACGTATAATATATATAACTATAATCAGAACAAAATATATACATATATATAGGTAAAATACAGAACAGAAACATGCAATACAATATATATATATATACATGAACAAAATGAGAAGGAAACTGTAAACATAATGAAACTCACAGTACAGTCCAGAAAGTAGAAAATCGAAAATGGAAGATAATCCGAGCCCTATGCAACCAAAGTTTCCTTAAGATAAATTTGCTCCATCTTTGGTGTTCAAGGTTGATGAACAACTGTCTCTCAAGATAGAACAGATTTTGCCTCTGGAGAAGTAGCACTCCAATCTCCAGAAGCCAACGAACTCAATTAATCTGTGTCTTGCACTTGAACCACACTATTCTAAAATATGTATATGTATGTAGAAAGAGAAAAAGAGGAAGAAGAAGAAGAGGATAATGTCCTCTGAAGCATCTACCAAGAGTTGTGACTTAACAGTCACATTCTTTAGTTAAATATGTTCTAACCGTCAAACAATCACACCCCTTAATAATTAAGATAACTAATTTCTCATTCATAATTTTTCCAACAATATAAATTTGTCATATATATATATATTTTGAGCAAGACAACTATAGACTCTAGGTAATTTAATATTTTTATATTAGAGCTATATAATAATATATTTATGAGATGTATTGGTTTTATAATTCTAAGGCCCTGTTTGGTAGGTGATTATGGTTCCACCTGGTCTTGGTTTTCAGGGATCAGACCATGTTTGTTTGGAGTGGTCTCAAAATTTGGAACTAGACCAAATTGAACCAAATGTGGTGTTTTTGGAACCAGTTTTTTTGGTGGTTCCACATGGTCTGGTCTGGTCATGGTAACCAAAATCAGATTTTTGAGACCAATGATTAAGACCACCAAAAACCAAAATTGAATAAAAATAATAATAATATACAAAAAAATTAAATAATACATAAAAACAATAATAATGAATAAATAATAAATTAATAAAATATATTTATAAATAATTAAAAATTAAATAAAAATATTTAAAAATAAAATAAAAACAACCCTCCAAGAAAATAAAATAATACATAAATACCTATATATATACATACGCCTATATATACACACACTTATATATATGAATATATATACACACCATCCAAGATACATCCAAACAAAGTATTTGAAATTGCATTTCAATTCCAATGCAATTCCAAATCCGTGCAACCAAACCGACCCTAGGCCCTGTTTGTTTTTTGGTTCCAAGTCCATTTGGTCTGATCTGGTCTTGGTTTTTAGAGACCATATCATGCTTGTTTTGACTTGATCTCAAAAATTGAACTCAGACGAAATGAGACCAAATTGAACCAAATGGACTATTTTTGGACCAACTTTTTGTTGGGTAAAGTTGGTCTGGTTCCAAAATTTGGTAACCAAAATCAAAATTTTGACACCAACCACCCAACAAACAAACAAAATAAATTAAATAATAATAAATAGATAATAATATAAATAATAAATTAATCAAATATATTTATAAAATAATAAAAATAAATGAATAAATAATAAATTAAATAAAATATATTTATGAATAAAATAAAAATAAATGAATAAATAATAATATAAATAATAAAATAAATCAAATAAAATATATTTATAAATTAATAAAAACAAATTAGTAAAAAATAAACAAAATAATGAATAATAAACAAAATGAATTAAATAATACATAATAATAATAAATGAATATAATATTAAATAATAAATAAATGAATAAATAATAACATAAATAATAAATTTATAAAATATATTTATAAATTAATAAAAATAAATGAATAAATAATAAAATATATTTATAAATAAAATGAAATAAATGAATAAATTAAAATAAAATATATTTATAAATGGTTTGGTTTCATTTTTCTTAGACCGAGACCATCAGACCAAACTGCTTACCAGACTGGACCAGTTAACAAACAAGGCCTAAGTGTACATCGTACAAAAATGCCCTTCTTTTCGTTGTTCTTTCATTGTTGAAATTCATTTGCACACTTAAAAAAAAAATTATTAGATACTTGGGATTATATGATCATTGATTTCGACTAACTATAAAAATGTCATGCAACCAAATGAGTCAGATTACGAGATATTATTGCATTGCTGAAGTACCATTGGTCTCGACATATTAGCTAATAAACAAGTAAATGTTTATTCGGATGGGGACCATGTAATAATTTCTGAAAATTTATTCAATTTTTAACTTCAATGACAGACTGAAAGAGTTAAATCTGCCAATAGGGAATAACTACAAGTTCACAGTATACAAACCACGTTTCTTAAATCCCTAACCAAGGGATTTAATAGATTGAAAATCTCTGAAAGCCTAATTTTTTAGGCACAATCAAAATATCAGTACAAAGAGAGAGATGGAAAAACATATTTATATATATATATATATATATATATATATATATAAAGGAAATATCCTAGAAATTGAGATCTCAGTACAAGTACCCAAAGTTCATTTTTTTTTTTAAAGGTAATCAATATTATTTATAAGAAAAAGAGGCAAAAGCCTTACAAGTACCCGAGGCATACCTCTGGGCAGAAACAACCATTACATATATGGAAACCTCATACCCACCAAATAGTAAGAAAACAAAAAACATATAACAAAAGCACAACCATATTAATGGCTTTACAAAGAAAAACAAGTAAAGTACAAAGAAAATATAAATCTCAGCAGCACCATTCCTTCTCATCACAATTCTTGCAATTTGGCATATGCATCAGAAGATTGATAATTGAAACACCAAACACATCACTGTCTCTAATTAGCACCATCATCAGAAAAACAAGGAGGAATTGCAGCTTCATAGACATGGACTTGAAATTTTCCTCGAACCAATCCCATTCTCATGTTTGCATAGCATGAAAATCTCCATCAAATTTTGAAATAGACATAATTCTATATTGAACTGAAGTTTTAATCTCATGAGCAAGGTTCTTTGCATTTTTACTCTCTCCAGCAAAAAGTCTATGATTTCTCTCTCCATATCATATACACCGTAGTAGCCAAAGACAATCTAGCAACAATAACTTGAATGTTTTTTCCTTTACAGTGAATATTACACCAGTGCATCAACTCTGACCACACATGATTCTTCTTCTCCAAACCAGGACCCTCAGCAACCAAAGTTCATCTTGTGAAGAAAAAGAAGAGGAACAAATCATCAATAATTAATATGTTTTAAAGGGACATTATGAATTTGATACCTATCCAGGCACAATATTGTTCACTTTTGGTTCTTCTGGATCCTTCAACACGCCCCTCACGTATGGCCTTCAAGTCCAACACGTGGAACAACAATTTCAACAAAGGGTGGCGGTGAGATTTGAATACGAGACCTTTGGCTCTAATACCATGTTAACTACCAACTACTTTAAAAACTTAAGCTTTTAGAGTAGTTGGTAGTTAACAGGGTGACCACCCATCCCGGTACTACTTTAGGGTAAACAAGTTTAACTCCAATGGAAGAGTGTTGAATATAAATACTTCACTTTCCTCATTCAGGCGATGCGGGATTGTGCACATATAGCTTGCCCAGTGCTACCTGTACTCACCCACAATACTGGTAGGTTCACAACCATCATGGTTAAAACACGTTGCATCATTGATAGGACTGCAAATGAACCGAACCGTTCGTGAGTAGACTCGGGCTCGGGTTCGTTCGCCTAGCAAACGAACCGAGTTTGAGCACATTTTTAGGCTCGTTTATTGAATGAGTCGAACTTGAACATTATCGAGCTCAGCTAACCAAGCTTGTCTAAGTAAAATCATAAGATTATTTTATAATCCCCAAAAAAAGATGTCAAATTTGAAAAATATATGTACCAGTGAAAAAAGAATATAAAATAAACAAAAATCATAGAACATGGTATTCGAAAAATGAAAACATCTAAAAAAAAATATGCAACAACTCAATCTAGACGACTATTGACAAAAGTAATATATGTTACACTAAACCCAGTCGGTGAGCAGGCTCGGACTTGACTATCTAAAACTAGCGCTCGACTCGGGCTCGTTTGTTTAACAAATAAACCGAGACTGAACACAATTTTTAAGCTCATTTAATAAATGAATCGAGCTTGAACATTGTAAAGTTCGGTTTAACTCGGCTCGGTTCGTTTGCAGCCCTAGTCAAGGAAGAATACTGAACCAACATAAAACACTTCACCTTTCCATTGTGCACCTGTAACTTTCCCAACATCATTAGCATCCTCCCACGACACACTCGCCCATAAAATTGCCACAATCCACCCCCTAAGAGGCCTGACGTCCCCGTCACACATTTTCGGTTAGGTCAAATTTTAAAATAATTTGTATGGCCCCCTCCCTATCTAGACATAATATTATCCGTTTTTGGCCCTTCCGAACCAGAGACTTCCCAGGAGGTCACCCATCCTGATACTACTTTGCAGGTTAAACATGTTTAACTCCAGAATTCGTGTAGGTTCACGGTCTGTCTTTAATACGCGGTGTGTCATAGAAGGGTGTTGAACCAACATATAGCACTTCGCCTTCCCTCACCTAGGCGGTATGTGTGTACTTGTAACTTGTCCAGTGTAGTAGTCTGCCAGTACTCCTTGCATCCGCCCACAACACACCCACCCACAAGGTCGCCACAACCCTGTCACTAGAAATATGAGATCATGGAGGAATTCAAAAGATATTTAGAGATTATATGAGCAAATTCCGGAACCAAAATGTGTTATTGCTATGGGAGCATGTATTCTCAAAGTACCTAGACAAACAAAGAACATTCATGATCGGGATGTGAATGAGTCAAACTGTACTCGATATACAAAACTCTAGGAAGTTCCATTTATCAGCTATCTAGGATTAAAAAAGAAGAAGCTAATGTCGATTTCATTCATGTAAGGTAAAATTAACCACTAGATATTTGGTCCAAACAGTGATTAATAAGTAATAATTTGATTCACATCATAAATAACTGTTCTGGAGTTGCAAACGACTCACCGTTCGACTGAATTCACTCTAAGTTCAGTAAAGTAAAATCTGCGGCAACCATTAAAAGACAAGCTCGTAGATTCAATACCAGCTTTCAATGGCTGTCGACGGTATAAGCGGCTGCTGTCAGTGATGATCCTTCTATAACTTTGGACAATCAGTTGTATTCAGCAACCTCAGGTGCTTCCTGACCTGTAGCAGCCCTTGACGAGTTTTAGACTTCAAGAAAGCTCTACTCTACTCTCGAGCGCCTGCATGTTCATAATACATATTGTACATTAGGATTTCGAAACGCATTATTAACTCCACCAGAAATTAATATTTGATTTCAAGAGATAGGGAACAGTTAGTGTAACGCACTTGCAACTTGGTACTCTACAATTTGAATCTGTACACTTTTTCGAATGGCACAACAGGAAATTCTTGGTTATCTGACATAATTTACATTGCCCAGTATCCCGAAGACCGCATTCAAGTTTGTGGAAAATGAACCTTTTGATTCTAAGGCATGTTGCGTTGTAGCACGGATTGCTTTTGGTTGCACGGCATTTGATGGCATGTGAAACACCATCCACTAATTCACAGAACTGCAATACCTAATAATACACAAAAGTTTAAATTACCAAACAATGACGGGCAGGGTTTGAGCAACAATTGCCAAAGCAATGCTTATAGAAATTCTTAATAAGCCAATTGTAAATACTGACACAGTTAAAAAAGAAAAATCCTCCATGTCACAAAAATCTCAACAAGCTACAAAATGATAGTGTTCATCTCAGTTTTCAGGAAAATGGGTTGATTGAAGGATTTAAACACAAAGCACATTAAAATTTTCTGCTTTTTACTTGAAGTAGCAAATAAGGACAAGCCAAAGTAAAACACTTATTTGCTAATTACCTAGCTAATTTTTCACCTTTGGTTATAATGTTATATATATAGTGTTTAAACATCCATATTGTGCATATTGTAGCTCATACTCTGGCTATCGTAATTCATTATCACACGACAACATTAGTTTTACAATCTTTTACGCTTGTTTTTCACCACTAACGTCCTGTTTATTTTATTTGATGATTTATTTATATTTGCATTAACTTATGTTTCCTCTAATGTAGATGGACAGCAGCCCTTACATTACATTATTTTTGAAATCTATTCATGCACTTGTATTTTTGTACCTTATTCCAAGCATTTCCAATTTCCTTTTGCAATATATATTGTGTTGAGGGAATGTATCAAGATACTTTGATTTCTCGGCCAACCAAAAGGACGATTGTGTCCTCGTTCTATTGGTTTGAGTGTTGTAATGAAGAAATGAACCTTTGAAAATACTTCCTGTGTAATTGTCAAATATCGCTGCCAAATAATATTGCTTCTAAAAGTAAGACACCCGATTTGTTTCTCAAACACTTTATTACTCTTAACATACGATTTTGAAATAACGACCCGTGCCTTGGTTTTAACGTGGAGAATCGAAAGATAAACATGTCTAGGAATAAATTCTGTGCGTGTGAAAAGAATCAGAACTCGGACATGTGGGCTTGTAAGAGATTTTCTTCATACCTTTTCTTGCTTTCGCAGAGCATGTTCACTCTTTGACTCGCAATCAGCAGCGGAAGAACGCCGAGTTAACTTATGACTATGACAAGCACCCGTTTTTATCTGATAGCATGCAGCACAAACTTGAAACTCTGGGCATACGTCACAACGCCAGCCCTGGCTAACCATAATATCCTTATGGCAAAAGCTGCAGTTGGTCCCACAACTTTGTGCCATCAGATTGCGGAGACGATACAGAATCATGAGTGAAGAATACTTGGCACGGCGAAGTGCATCAAACTGATAACGGTTCTCCTGACAGAAGTTTAAGAAAGTATCCCTAGTCTCAAGAAAACCATTATCCAAAGAGAAGTCATTGTCCTCAGTATCAGCAGGCACATCATTCATCACCACCTGAAGAATATAAAATACAATATAAATAAGAGAATTTAGGCAACAGGTACTGGAATTCATTATAACCACAAGTGATGTTCGGAAATTTTGGTGTTCGGTATTCACCTGAGAGAGCAAATGTCTTTCCCTGCTTTGGGAAGTGTGTGTTCCATCCTTATTGACATTTTGCTTGAGATCATGGCATCTGAACCATATAAGAAAGGGTGAATAAATATATCATATTGTAAATGACTACTATAATACACTTCATAAGCCAATATGTAGAAATCTGATACGGAACTTCAAACAAAAGAGAGTTTTCTGATGTGAGGTGAAATAAGCCTTGAGAATAATGCTACATTGAGATTAAGAACAATAAACAAATATCTAAAGAATAGAAGGCAGAAAAATATGAACGGGCACCACCAACTTGGCTTTAGTTTTTCTTTATCCATTTTTTTCTACATATAAAAAAAGAAAGATCGTGTTGTTTCTTCAAGAATTTCTGATCTCTAGTGGACCTCTCAGTAGGATTCGAACTCAGATATTCAACTACCTGATGCACAACGTAGATAAGGAGTCAAAGCTTTAAATTTTTGTCTCACCAATAAATTTTAACAACTTGGGGTAGCTAATGTAGAAGGTCAAAGTGGCCACTTAAGATCTACTTCCTAATTTGCTATTCCACATTGACTTTTTGCAATTATCGGATCATAGGATGAAGTGACTTTTGAGAACTAGGGAAACTTACAGTTAAAGGAAGGAGTAAGCAAGACTCAATTGGATATTCATTAAAGGAAATGCAGGAGATATCCGTTATTGGGTAAAAATAACACATACGATTGATGGTGGGACGGAAAACAAACTAATAACATCTATGTAAGTATTTAACAGTAAGCAGAATATAAATTTATACATCATAGCCCATGAAGATGTATATCTATGGTAAGATAAAGAACAAGAGCAGTTTTATTTTTTTTCGAAAAAATAAATAATAAAGCATGAGTTTAAGACAGTTACTACCTCTCACATAGGTGAAATTTTGCGCAATGATTGCAATCCCATCTGCGTCCAGTTAGTATCACTTCATGACAGCAGGTGCAAGTGTGTTGCAAGTGAACCACTATAAAGTCTTCCTTCCGGGGTAAGATGGTTTGCCCCAGCTATCAAGGGAAAGAGAACAACAACAATCAAATACTGTCAAAATCTTATTAAGTATAAAGAATATCAATAGCTTCTTATGTTTGTGGGCAATGGAGGTTGGGAAAATCAAAACAGCCAGAAACTTGGAGAATGGGAGAACTTTTTTGAAAGAATCATTTTGGGGATACATTCCTATATGTCATCATGTATAAATGTAAATCTGTATTTTAGCAATAAAAGTAAATAAGAAATAATTTTTGAAGAAGCTGCCGAAAAATTGAATTCTGTTGAAATGCTTAAATGTAAGATATGTTCAACACTTCCCTCCAAGACTTGCATCTCTAACTGAAAAAGCTTTACAATTAGGGTTTAATATTCTTTGTTTTGACCTGACTCATCATTTTAGCTGTAACAAACTTCATTTGAAGTAGGAATAAGCTTTTCACAAGCACACGGGTTGGGATGGGTGCGTGTGGAGGGAAGATCGAGCTAGACAAAAACTTAGTCATCACTTCTGTAGAAAAATTTGGTCGCCAAAAGGTTCATTATAGACTGATTATTTAGCCATAGAAGTTTCAAAATGAATACTAAAAGCATAGCACAGTATGTATGACATCCTATAGCACAAGCAAGAATCAACCAGAGCCCTAATAACACAAATTAGTGACATCGGTAAACATTAAATGAAAAGACGGGAAAAAATTGAGCAGAAATATACCTCATGCATCAGTAGAATATCTTTCACAGAAACATCAGAAGGATTGGTATGTCCCATGGCTTTTAAATTCCTCTTTGTCATTAGCGGCTTCAGCTTCTTTTGTAAATCTCCTGCACTTTCTTTAATAATATCTCTTATCACATTTTCAGCAGCAGTTGACCAAAAGGCACCCTCAAAATAGGGTAAACGAGCTGCAGTTATCTTGTTTCTGTAATCTCCAGTAGAAATAAAGAATTGATCGTATAAATTACTGATATCCACCGCAATGTTCTCTTTGGCTGCTTTTTTTAACATGCACTTGTACCTGCAAGCGGAACATCTTCCAGTCAAGACATGCACAGGGGCAAATGCTGCAGAGAAGGGAATCTGAGCACTCGGTGCGTAATGACCACATATGGAATCAACTACCTAACAAAAAGCTGACCAGGGTACAAGCGGAAAAATCCTTAAGAGCAAGATAAACATGACATGATACCATAATCACATTCATGCAATCGTAATTAGGTTGATGTGAGCATGTACACACACACACACATGATCATGATGCTTCCAAGGCCACGTGGAACATGGATTAACATTATGTCCTTCGTGCAAGTGATCCCCCATCCAAGATTTGAAAAAGTGCTATATGAGGACTTTGAGAACAGATATATTATATTTCAGAGAGAGAGAGAGAGACATACCACCGCCGCAGCTTATCTGGTTTTGGTGTTCTTTGGGCCTCTGGATGACAATATAAAATATAATCTTCTCCTCTTAAAGGTGGACAGGCCCATATATAGCACTGTGTAAATCCTCGTATCTTGCAATACTCTAGGTACCCTATCTGATAATGATACAAAAGAAAGAAAAAAATAGGAAGCCGATCTTGTTATTTACATGTGTAAAATAGAAAATTAAATAACTCTTAGCAAAATAAATAAAACAATAAGAAATTTCAAGAACTAGCTCTGAACAAAGAATAACATATAAGGTAGTTACCAAAATTTCATGGTAAACGAAGGTACGAAGAGCTTCCCCGCTGGCAGTCTCTACCTCTGGTGTGAAGTACTTGACAGAATCAAGATATGATATATAAACACAGCGTTGATTTGGTGGACAGCATTCCGAACCAAACTCTTGAATATACATTCCGAAAAGGCATACATCTACACCTTGAATCTTCTGAAATAAAAGAATCACCTATTTGGCAATACCACAAACATTGTTAACAGCGGCGACAACACACATGGAAAACCACAGAAAGAACATTTCAAGAAAATAACAGACTTTTCGTCAGAGACTTTGAAATAACATGACCACTCACGTGGCTTTTATATCACCAGTCCCTCACTTCCCATACTTCAAATCTTTCAAGTGGTAAAACAAAAAAAGCTCTTGTTACTTCAGAAACTTAAATGATCTTCAGTAAGTTGCCCTAATAAAGACTAAGCAAAGTGAAAAATAATAATTGTGGCTCACTTAGATTTGTCTCACCTTCGATCTGTATGGGAATTCTGCAGGATAATGCTCGTCTCGAAAGATATCTAAAAACTGCTGCTTCACTTTCAATTGTTTTTTGACAGAATACACCACTCTGACGACAAGGTCAGCTGCTTCAGGTACCTAACAACAGGTAAATATTACACATGAAATATCAAGCAGCTGAAGTAGATTTCAATATTCTCTTATTACACCAAGAATGAGTAGAAAAAAATAATAATATATCATACTAGCTATATATATATATATATATGGATATATTTCTTTTGTCTAAGATGATTATGTTTCAATCAATCAAAAGCATTTAAAATTCCAACTCATCAAGCAGTGTTTGCATCATACCTCATCAATGTTCTTCCCTGAAGCCTTTGCCCTCTCTTCTCTCTCTTGCTTGAGACGCCTAAAGAGCCTTTGCTCAATATGATCACTAAGCCTAGTACTTTGCAGATTTTTCGCTCCAAATGTAGCAGTCTTTGATGAAGGCATCCGCTGTCCATTTTCTATTTCTTCTAAGCGGCACTTTGGACAAATGTACTCCGCTTTTCCTTCCAAATCTTGTTTCTTACTGTAGAGACCACATATCTGGTGTTGCCATCGTTCACATTTACTACATTGAACCCACTGCAATAGCACAAGAGTCAAAAAATTGAACTTCTGAGAGGTTATAGAATTGATTTATGTGATGACAAAACAAAAGTGCTTACAGATTCTTCAGTTTCCCCATTATTGCAAGCCTTGAACAGATTTGTCTTGGAGATGGAAACCCCTTGTAATGAGATGCGACCACCACGAGCCAAGTTAAAGCATGGGGAACAAATGCAATGTTCTGTTTCCATTTCATCCAGTCCGTGGTAATAATTTACAAGGGGTTTTATACGAGCACCGCAAGCTGAGCAATACTTGGGTACCGGAGCAAACATAAGGTCCCCCATGGTACACAACTGGCATGAGCCTTTACCATCAGCATGTCTCGTTGCATTTTCTGATGCTTCCTTCATGATACACTGTTTTTGAAAGAAAATGCATCACAATACTAGTCATTTACATGAGACCATCTTTAGGCAAGTCAAGATTACATGCATGGTGAAAACCATAGATATATCTTAATGTAGAGAGAGAACTAACAGCACAAGATATAACATATATTTACAGGATACCCCCCAACCCGCAAGCCTATTTGTGAGAAATCATCAATCAAAGCAATAGAAGTTTTAAGAAATTTCCGCTTCAGTTAAGAGGAGAAATTTGAATAAGTTTTTTTATCAAAGATGCACAAGGTTTCTAATTTTCATTTATGTGATGGGAAAAAAAAGGAGATTCAGATATACTTTATAGGTACTTCTCATTGAAGAATAGTAAGTTCCCCAGTAAAAGTAAGATGGCAGACGAACCAACATAATCCCTTTTGCTCAGAATGCAGAATGAAGCAAACCTACTAAAGTTCTATAACTTCATCTGAAGCTAAATAATTGACAGAGTATAAAAAAATACTTTACACACACCCTCTTTAACAATTTAAGCTCTTAGAGCAGCACACTTCAGTTATAGTACCTCTAACAACTTAAAAAAAAATTAAGTAGATGGTGGTCAATAAGAACCTTCATATGTTGTTTCAATCAACCATTCTAATAGCTATATAAATCAGAAGGAATTAAGTAAAAGAAAATCATGAATAACAATGATTCAACTTGCTATCTACATACCTGATCATTGGACTGCCTAAGACTGGCTATATGCTCCTTTATTTGCTCGGCTGTGAAAAAATCAAGAAAAGACACGATCGGTCTATTTGGTTCCTCTGACTTCAGTGCAGACTCATTATCTGCTGCAGAGGGAATTAAATCACCTTTTGTTTCAGGGTTGGCCTGGTCGGACATGGTTCTCACCTGAGGTCTACTCTTGAAGTCCAATCTCTGAACAGTACCTGAGGCATCGTTCCAAGTTATTCTAATCCTTCTAGGGGCAATGGAAACACCTTTTGTTTCAGGGTTGGCCTGTTGGGACACTGTTCTCACTTGTATCTCCTCCTCTTTATGACTATTAAGGGCCTCTTCTGTATGACAATTTTCTGCAGCAACCACCCTTGTCTCAGTATGTTTACAACAAACATTGGACTCTTCAGCAAGACTAGGCGTACTCTTGCAGTCCAATCCCCGAGCAGTGTCCGAGGCATCATTCCAGGTTACACTACTTGTGGTGCCTGGTATGGGAGTGATAGCTTCCATGTCCACCTCCATTGCAACTGAACTATCACCTACCGGAGTTTCCTTCTGTTCCATCAAGCGTGAAATTTGTTCAGGTGAGCAAGGTAGATTAATTGCCGGATTAACACCATGAAAAACTCCACTTTTGGAGAACTCGTGAATTTCTGTCTTCACACATTTTGAAGGATGCAAAACCCCTTCAGTGACACACCTAATGTCACTAAGTTCTCTATCACTGATAACCCTTTTGAGACCTTTGCTTGGTGAATGTAGCTGGGGCAGCTTAGATGCCGCTTGCCCTGCTGTTTTATTACAACGTCTTACGTCTTCAGCCACATAATACTGTGACTGGGGTTCGGATGGCTGATCAAGTTGCACAAAAGCCTGTGGTGCCACTGATGAGATTCTTGACACCTTGGCATCGACAGCTCAGACTGAAATAAATCCTCAAGGGTTGATCTAGGAGGATTAAAGATCGGGTTGTTTGATATATTAGAGACTTCAGGGATCCACTGTATACCCTGTTGTGAGTTCTGCAAATTTGAATAAGGTAACTGCAAGTTTTCCTCCCACTGTGATGGAAAATCCACATGACGAACATTGTGATCATTCTCCATGAAACCATTATGCTGTGAGAAAATCAATTCCCCTGGAAAATGAAAAAGTAGAGAGAGCAGATAAGAACACCTGAGCTTAGTCAACCGGTTAAGGAATTATTTTTGCCAGATTCTGAATTGTTAATGTCACCACTTTGTCTGGATAAACAATTTCAGGACATGATTCAGGTTATTTTATGGTGTAAGGAGTTATGTGGGAACTTTGGAGATTCAAAAACCTAGTATATGTTTAAATATTCAGGAGAAATTAAAATGTCAAATTTTGATTTTAGGGGGACCAACAACAGATAAAGAAGAAGAATATTTTGTAAACAACAATGTCTGTGAGTACTTGCTTTAACTTCCGGGTAAAATATGTCTGTGATGTTCATATAATCATGCAAGTTGGAGAATTACATAGAAATACTATTTTCTTTGTGCAAAAGTCCATCCAAGATGTTCTATAAAATTTTACCTGTGTAATCGGAAAGCATATCCTGACAATAATATTGCTGTTGAATAAAGTTAACTGATGGGTTCTCCGGCATATACTGTAAACTATTGCCAGGAAGAGTTGGTTCACCATTAAAATGGCTATTATCATAATTCCCGTACTGTACTGGACATGCGATGTTAGACGAGATCTGTTCAAAAGAAGGATCTGTCTCGTTGTTTCCTTTGCAAGTATCGACAGAAGTGCCCCACAAAAGGTTATGATCATCACACAAGGACCCTGCTTGAACAATGAAATGTTAGTGTACATCAAACCAACAACTAATACAAGACTTCTCAGGCATCAGTTATAAGGAATTACTCACCTCCAGAGAAGTTCCGTTCACAAGCATTGTCGATCCTCAATGTATTACATCGAGTTCTGGCAGTCACAAAGTTATCAAACGTAGGAGAGTCTTGAAACCCGGGGGACATCCCCAGACCTGGATTTGTCATATATAGGGGTAAATAGGAGGTAGCCGGACTGAAGAGTCCTGGTTGACTGGCATTACCATCAAATATTTCACGCTGAACCAACCCATGTGCAAAGAAGTCGTTATCCCGAGTACTGTCAGTCCTCCACGCATTGCATCCAATTCCATTGGTCAAAAAGGAATCAAAAGTGGGGCCTTGCAAACTTGAGTCTTGAAATCCAGGGGACATGGAAAAGGGCGAAAAGGGTTTTTGTTTTCTGGCATTAGCAACATATATTTCAGGCTGAACTACGTTTCTGAACTGGCAAGGTAGTACCTCCTTTTTCATGGGGTCCTGAAAGATTGAATATTCATAAACTTAAGTTATTAGAAATTTACAGAGATAAAATCTCGCACAAAATCTACAACAGATTTATCCCACAAGGCAAGCAGTAGCTTTAGCAATTATTCTACCCGAAAAGTAGACTACGCAAGAAATGATTGGTTAATTACAAAACTATTTCTGAGTACAAATATCAACATCAAAGTTTCCTTTCTTACAAAAAGAGAGATCGAAAGATGCATAAGAAAATAAACAATTGAGTGTTGAAACAAACGCTTTCCCGCATATCAGATTGATTGAATGGCTAGAGACCATACACTCATGGTTAAAGAATGATTGCAAGTTCCACAAATTTGCAGATGATCATGGCAAAATAACAAGAAGCAGATACAATGTAATGAAAAAAATAATTGCAAAGCAAATTGGGAGTCGAAACAATTTGTTACACCACTTTTCTAATATCTTATTATACAACGGACCTTTGAAGCAGCATTTGCAGACAGTTGATTATTCAGGGGAACCGCATGATTTGACCTCCACTGTTCCCATCCAGGGATTGATTGCTGAATACCATTTTTCGCACTGCAGAAAATATTTGATTGGTTATTACAAATATCACATGCATTTAAAAAAAATATTAATCAGCAGCCTTATAATTCACTCTTCAAAAACCCTTACAAATGCAGTTTGATTTAGACTTTTTAGACTTACATTCTATTACGGATCGAGTGACTATGTAAATCGAACCCACGCCGCTGAGCAATGCATGAAAAATCTTTGATAGATCCATTCGGCATCTGGCCGCTAAACTGCCCCAATCCGTATGCTTTCAAGTCATTCATTCTGCAAACCAGGAACAAAGGATGAATAACTTTATGCTCAAATTCCAAAGTTACAGCAACTGCTAAACATGTCAATTTTTGCAATGAGAAGTGCAGATACAACACCACAATTTGGTTGTTCAATATATGATAATCAATAAATTTTGTGCGCAATGCGTAGTGTATTTACATTAAAAAAACATGCTACATTACTCTAACTACTTCATAAAAATGAAAAAATCATGTGTACAATCAGATTTCTATATAAAGACGCTTACAAGGTCATGCACAAGAAAATTTGTGGTAGTCAGAACACAATATATGACTAACATTGAAAGAATGGAAAAATTAAAACTAACATAAATTTAGATGGTAAGTAAAGAATTGAAAGTATGATAGCATATACTTCAAAGAAGAGTTATTGGCCTTAGAGCGGAGTAACGAGACATGATTCACAGTCCCAATAAGTTGAAAAAGGATGTATTAAGTTGATCTTCATGATAAAGTATACAAATTTTGTATATATACAAAGCAAAGCGCGGGCTCTCAACGACTAAAATCACTCAAACGGCCTTATAAAAGTAAGGCTAAACAACAGTCAGTGTTGTAAACTGTACACACAAATACATACATATACATATATATGCAAAAAAATTATTGTAAACTCAGGTATATGAGTTTATGCACAATCTGGTATGAGAGATTCAATGAAGTTCAATTCCACAGCAGAACAAGGGTATGTTGTTCATAGAGTTACTCTAGAAAGTTAATTGGATAATCTGATCGGCCCAATTCCCTAATATATATATATATATATATATATGTGTGTGTGTGTGTGTGTTGATGATTTAACTGGAGAAAAAGGAATACCTAAATTCAGAGCATGCCGCTGAATTTTAGGGTTCAAATTTCAATTCTGAACAGTTAATTAGAGTTTACTTGATCTCCAAGCAAAACAATAAAAGAAGAATAGTAACAACAAGAGCAAGTTCTTGATTAGGGTTAGCAACAAAAGTACACTAAATTGTAGAAAACTAAGAAAAGGCACATATAATTTCAAAGCATGATCTTTAATTTGAGGGTTTAAGTTCCAATTGTCCTGAAGTTCTTAGCAAAACCCTAACTACGAAGAAGACTAATTGAATACACACACGCACATGTTTGTGTGAAACAGATATATTACATTATACAGTTTCAAACGAGCAATTTTCCACAGCTTCGATTGAACAATTTGGAGCTTCAAATCAAAAACCCTAGAAACAGAGGCCAAGACAAAAAAAAAAAAAAAAAACAGAATAAAGAAAACAGTAACCACGAAATATATAAATAAATTTATAGTTGAAGAGAGAGAAAAACCTAGAGAGAGATTGCTATGGCCCACGAAATCAGTTGTGTGCGTGTGTGAGAGAGAGACAGAGAGAGAGAGAGGGACCAACTAGAAGTCACTTTGGGGTTGTTACCAAATCATATTAAACTTGGATTTGGAAAGAGAAAATATGTAAATAAAGAAATACTTGAAGAATTTACGATAAATATCTTAATTTAATTTCAAAACTTAATATGTGTGTTAATTAACTTAATTTCTAACAACTGACTGAAGACCAACATTAAAATTAACTTCCCTCCAACTGAACTTTTTTTTAGTGAAGTTACTATTCACTGGACGATTAGATTTTTGTGACACTCAATTAATTTTTATTTAAATTTTCATCAGAGAAAAAGTAACATCATCTCCTTAAACCATCTTATTTATATGGAATATACCATTCTTAGTAATGTGCTTATTAACAAATTACTTTTAAAAAAAAGGGGATTACTAAGGCAACATAAAATAATAATAAATCATAACTATGAGTTGTATGTGTGGTAATTAATTTAATTTCCATTATTAGGTTGAAATCATCATTATCATCTGTTCTTGAAAGATCTTAATTTTGGAATATATCATGAGTTAATAATTAATAAAGCAACATAAATCATAAAAAAAGGAAAGAAAATTTAGCCTAGCTATGATTTATTTCTCATCTTCACAAATACCACTCATAAAAATCACTTCATTTCTTTAATTTTGTTGTAACTTAATTTATCAATGTTTATGAAATATATTTTACCTATTTTATTCGAAATCGATTGTATTTTACATATTTTTCTCTCTCATCTATTCTTTTTTTCTAAATTTAATGGAATAGAACATTTATATACAAAAATTGTATTATAGGCTTATATGTATTAGTACTTTTTTAGCAGGTAAAAAAATTTCATAAAAGAAAAGGCTTGGAAAAAGTTTTCTAAGTAATTGTAATTTGAGTTGTGTTCTTCATTTTGTTGGGGCCTTCTCCCATTTCTAATTAAATCTGACGGCCCTTTGGAGCCCAAACAAAGAAAAGTATAAAAATAAAAAATTTTACAAATGATAATACGGACAAGATATGATAATTTATAAAAAAATAAAATAGGCACGAATACGTAAAAAAGAATAAAAATATGATAATTTATTTGTTTTTTATATAAAATAAATTTAATTTAATTTATTTAAATAATTATAAAATACTAACATTTAGATATTAACTTTCATATAGTTGATTTTTTTTTCTTAAATTTTATTTTATATTTTAACGAGTCCATAAAATACTTTTAAGTTATATAAAAATTAGTTAAAATTTATCTCGTCGTGTTCTCGAAGTGTCAAAAATTTGTTCTAGAAGTATCCGAAATGTGTTCTCAAAATATTTTAAATCATTTAAATTTTAAAATAATTCTAATCGTACCCGACATGGTACAATACACTTAGACGAAATGTTCGTGTTCATAGACCTTTTCAAAATATTGAAAATAGTCAAATAACATATTTAATCATAAATTTGGTAATTTTCTCTTATCATTATTTACCAATTTGAAAATTGTCTTTGTTTAATGACATAAAAACCTCTTCACAAATTTTTTTTGCCAAATTGTCCTTTTATACTAAAATGATTGTATTTCCCGAAATAACCTCTGTTGTGAACTAGGGTTAGGTCCTCACCTCATCCACATCTCGTTCCGGTGACATCTGGTTCTCCGGCGAACTACTTCAACATCTACACTATCAGTTCCAAGTTTTTGAGGTATGTCCTTCAAAAAGACTCCTCTACTCTTCTTCTTTGTGTGTGTGTGTTTTCCAAAAACAAAGAAACAAAATTGCTTGATTTCACCGGAAAAAAGTGCTGATTGATATTGTTATAACATGCTTATTATACAGAGAATTTTTGTATGATTTGTTTGGAAAATTATTAAATTCATTATTGAATTCTGTCATATTTAGATTTGTATGTATTGCACTATACTATTGCCTTGGGCCCGTTTAGTAGTTAGGCCCAATATGCATTGACCAATTTTGGCCCAAAACAAAAAACTTCTTCAAACACAGCCCATCAAACCAACAAATTTTAAGTGTACAAATTACAATCAAAACACGGAAGGGGCAAAAAATATATATATATATATATATATATATATGGAATGTAAAAAACAGCTGCGTTTGTTTTTGGGTTAAAAAAAACTTCTTCAAACTTGTGCTAAAGCCTAAATCTCTTCTCTGGCTCTGTTCGAATCGATTCTTCAACAAGTTTGCCTCTTGAATCTCTTCACTTTCGCGACAACAAAAAATTTCTTCCAATTCTAGGGTTCGAGAGACGACGACGTGCTCATCGATTTGGAGCCGATTTCTTGTCAGATATGGTACGAAAGCTTCTTCTCTTCCTTGTATTTCGATTTTTTTCCTCCAAATTTGGACCAATTTGTGTTCTACTTTGCTGCGAAATTGATGGAAGAAATTGATTTTCTTTTTTCTCTTTTCATTTTAATTTTCTTCATGTTTTGGGTGTATCCCTGTATAATAGTCATTACTTTTTTCATAAGGATTTTAATATACAATACCTCTATAATTGAAAACCTCAATATGAAATTTGTTAAGAAAATTCGCTTCACTATTCAGTCTATTCTTAATAAATCTAGCACTTGCAAGTTGCAACAAGCCATCAGATTAACATGACCACTGTAACAATAAGGATTTGTATGCATGATAAAGAAAATGGCTTACTCTGCCTCCGGGACTCTATGGAAGAAATTTATTTTTTCCTTTTGTTTTTTCCTTTTAATGTTCTTCATGTTGTTATATTGAATATGAGAGGAGATATATTGATTTTCTTTTCTCAATTTTCTATTATATCAGTGCTTACATATGGGAATTTTCTTCAATTTGAGGATGGATACCTAGTTGAAACTGTTGTGGAAGGAAATGCAATCGGAGTCATGCGGTGCCTTACCTTTAATTCTATTGTTTGATTTTCGGTTAGTTCTCTCATCTCATCTTCATATAAAACTGTTGTGATTTTCTTTTTTCGATTTTTCTAATTCAAAATTTTGGATTTTTTTAGAATTTCATAAGTGATATTGTAATAAAAAATAATAATAAAGTAAAACACAATCTAGCTAAAGAGTCTAATTGTTTAGTTTTTATAACAGGTATGTCTACAAGAAAATTTGAATCCGGGAATCAAAAAAGAAAAAGAAAAGGAGAGAAGAAGAACTGATCCTATCCCAAAAAGGTGCTCTTCATAAGTTTTTTTTATCAATAATTTAGTTGAAAATTTAGTGAATAAAGAACATAGGAATGAGAATGCAACTGAAGAAAAGTTCAATGAAGATGAGGTTGTAATGAATGATGAATATGAAAATGAGAATCAAAATGAAAACGATCATGTTGATTTGGTGGATGATGAACATACAAATGAGAATGATAATGTTTCTTTGGACATTAATGATCCGGGAAATTGGAAAGATGTGGATACAAATTTAAGAGATTTATTAGTTGAAAGAGGTTTAAGCTTGAAGATTTTCCTAAAGACTCGGAAAATAGACATTTTTCTTCTACATATTACACGCGACACTTGCCAAATGGTGAAAAATTATGATAGGAGATGGTTAATTTATTCAAGTACTTTGGATAGAGTTTTTTTGCTTTTGTTGCAAGTTTTTTAAACATGATGAGAAAAAAAGTAAATTGACAAATGAAGGAGTCAAGGATTGGAAAAATCTGGGTGATAAGCTTAAACGACATGAGATAAGTAGTTGCCACATTGAGAACATGCGGAGTTGGATTGAACTGTAGTTTAGATTACGAAAAAGTGTAACTATTGATAAAAGTGTGGAAGAACAAATAAAGAAAGACAAAGAGCATTGGCGACAAGTATTTCTAAGCATAATTGCCATTGTGAAAACACTTGCGAAAAACAGTTTGGCATTCCGTGGGATAATGAGAAAATTTATGAAGAGAATAATGAATTTTTTTGAAGTATAATTGAAATGATTGCTAAATTTGATCCAACAATTTTTTAAGTATACTGTATAATGTATAGTATACAACATGTAGATGTCTCACTGTTTTGGGAAGAAAAGTACCCTTTATGTGGATTCCTCTCTTAATGCATGATTCTTCTGCGTTTTGTGAATTTATTGTATGTTGTTTGTTTGAATGCTTATTCTATGTGCTTCTTATGTTATTTTAGGATTATTCTAGATAAATTACTTGAACTCCAGTATTTATTTATTGTTGTGTTTATAATCTGATCTTGTAGACTGCCTCATTCTATAAAGGAGGATTCTGATTTTTACAATCTTGGCTCAAACGGATTCGAAAGCATTCAAATATATTAAGCAGGAGATCTTCTTCACTCTCTGTTTGGGGATAGGCAGTAGAGTGATGGGGCTTCTTAGTATCATTCGGAAGATCAAGCGGAAAGAGAAAGAAATGCGACTTCTTATGGTGTATGCCTATTATCTGTAGCTTACACACACACACAACTGCACATGTATACATGATAAGTTATGATGAATACCCATTTTTTTCCAGGGGTCTTGATAACTCGGGAAAGACTACGATTGTTATGAAAATTAATGGAGAGGACACGAGCGTTATTAGTCCCACACTGGGTTTTAACATCAAGACTATGACTTATGACAAGTAAGCTTTTTTATTTTGCCTTCGTTTTAGTTTCAGTTTGTGTATTTTTGTTGGTCGTTTTTTTTCCCTCTCAAGTTTGTATTGTTAGAAGAGTGGATTCATCAAGTCTTATTGTTTACATGATTGGCTACTAACTTGAATCAATTGGTCATCTGAATTTTCTGATTAGGATGGTTTAGGTTTTGGTTACTACAAACTTGAATCTATTTTTTGACCTGATTGACTGATTTTGAATGCTAAACGTCTGATTTTTCGAAATTTATTTCACACTAGTTTATAGTCAATGTGGAAAGTCTGCATTTTTTTAAAAATTCTACTAGGTTGTTCAGCTTATTTTGCTAAGTTTTGTGTCATTAATGATAATTTTGAAGTTCTAGGAGTACTATTTTTGAAGATGACTTTAGTATTTGAATTGATATGGGCAGATATACCCTTAATATATGGGATGTTGGAGGGCAAAGGACAATAAGGTCTTACTGGAGAAACTACTTTGAGCAAACTGACGGTTTGGTATGGGTTGTTGATAGCTCGGATCTTAGAAGGCTGGATGATTGCAAATTTGAGCTAGATAATCTTTTGAAAGAAGAGGTATTCACAATCTAATATCTCTTCTTTTCTTGTGCTAGATTGCTTTTGTGCAACTTGAGAAAATATGAACACGTATATTACATGGACTCCTAAAAATTGCACAAAGTACTCATGCAAAGACACATTTACAAATAGTGATGACAACTGAGTTTCTGTATGGATTTCTCTAAGCCCTGCCTTGACACTTGGTCCGATATTTGTCTTGAATCCGGGACAGGTTTTAAGTTCTTCTGCCATCCTTCTTTACAAAGCAAGTAAGAAACACTCACATCCTGTCATGCTTTGTTAAAGACTAAAAATTAAAAGGGTTGACATATCTACTATAGGAACATATTTACATACATTGATACATTTTTTTATATATATTTAAGGTCTCCTCTCCTCAAGGACAACTTCAGATCAGATCCAAGCCAATTTCCCTTCAAATCACCAAGAAAGAGCTAGAAGTAAGTCAAAGTGACGAGACACCGGAAGCCATAGACAAAGCATGGGATTGATTCTTTCTTCCTTCCCCAACTAAGATTCCAGCACACGGGCGGGTCAAGGAGCGGTGGACGATTGGAGGGGTTGATGCTCACATACCCGATCCTACCCCAAACCCAGAGTGGGTTTAAATAACTTAACCGCGTCCATTTCCCATTTAATACCTCACCATTCCCATTCCATTTAGGACGGGGCCGGGCAGAAACCTGTTGACTCGTGTTACCCTAGGTATGAGATATGTGTTTGATAAGCTAGTGGACCATGCATCAGACAAACATCTCCAGTCTATTATTTAATTGTGCATAAGATTATCCTGTTTTATTATTATTTATTGCATTATGGTTTTAAAGAAAGTGAAATACGTGTGTGGGACATTTTATAATACATCAAAACATTACAGAAAAATGAAGAATATTAAACAGTTTGAGTATTTAGTTGTGTCCTGGTACTTTGGGTGTGGGAAGTTGATAGATATGAGGCTAGACATATACCATGTAACACAATTGAAACTATGAATGCTGCAATACTTCTGTTTATGGTTTCGAGTCTTTTTTTTCCTTTCTAAATATGGAGAAAGTCCCAGTGATTAGACCTTGCATTTATCTGTTCTATTTATCTTATTAGCACATCTCTTGTATATTGTTGATTGATATGGATGCGGTATTTCCATCCTACTTGGGCCATATGAATCAATAAGAACGATTACATATAATTAGGAATGCACATTATAATTTCAAGATGGTGTTAAAATTATGGGCTGAAGAACATGAGAGAATAAGGTGCAGGCTGTAGCCTTATTCTTTTGAGTACCTCATTAATTAATGAAGAGTTGTCTACAAATCTATAACTATAAATTATTATTCTATAGAATTTAGTAGATCACATATTCTTTTAGGGACAATTTAAGACATTGAGGGTTGTCAGAAAAGTATTTTTAACTCCAATTTTTTTAAGTAACTCAGAATGATGACAAATATTCATAACATTAATTCTTGAGTAACCTCTAGTTCAACTAGCAAATGTGGTTTTCTTTCTGGTTCTCAAAGCCTTCTATGCACCCACTGTGCAGGGGCCACCTTCATTTCTTCATTAATTTTTCCAAGGTGTATAGTGACACATGCAATTATATACTTATGATCAATATTTTCTTTCTTTTTAGCTGGCTGCAATGCTAACATAGTTTTTTACATTGGGAGCCTGTTTCTGGGAATGATTTACAGACTTTCACCTGCTGTGCTTGTTCCATTTTCCGGCTCAATATCTTACAAAGAGCTTACATATATTTTCTTACTACAGAGGCTATCTGGGGCATCATTACTGATTCTAGCAAATAAGCAGGACATACAAGGTGCACTCACACCAGATGAAATAGCAAAAGTAAGGCTTCTGAGATGGGATATCATTTGCATGCCTTTATTTAGTTGACTCTTCCTTCGCTATTGATAAACATTAGTTTTGAGCATTTAATGCTCAATTTCTTTGACAAAAAAAATATATTTTTATGAACTTGAAAACTATATAATTATTATTTTGTGTCAATTCACAGTTTTTCACCAGTCACCACCAACTTGTGGCATTTCAGATGTTCTGTTTTTTGTCTCTTCCCTGGTAGTTACAGTGAAACTAAGTAGCATCAAAGGTTTTAACACACTTCCATACATGTGGTATGAGAATGAGATTGGGTCGAGCTGGAGGGGAACTTTTATTGCATAAGAGCTCATGTGCTCCCCTTCATTGTAATTTTAATTATTCACAATGTAATGAATCATGATGCATTCCAATTTTGATTACTGTCATATTATGCCATATCAGCTTATTTATCATTAAACAACATCATCTTATTCTGAGAAAATCAAAACAAAAGGATTTAAGCTGATCTAGCACATTCTGAACAATAGAAATAGAACTAAGTATGGCAACATTGGAAAAGAAAGCAAATAAGACGAAGTTGATCTGTCTATAATTATATATATGCAATATGATTAGTGGAGGAAAACACATTGAAAAATAGAGTAGCATGTTCTCTGCCTTGGTTTAGTAACCAAATTATTGCTAGTGGGAAAATTGAGACCAGTATCTTTAGAATGACTGAAGTCTCTCAGGAATACAGTTCGACTTTTATTACACTCGTGCAGGTGCTCAACTTGGAAGCCATGGATAAAACCCGACACTGGAAAATTGTTGGTTGCAGTGCTTACACTGGGGAAGGGCTGCTCGAGGGATTCGATTGGTTGGTTCAGGACATCGCCTCTCGAATTTATATGCTTGATTAGCTCATGGTTGTATCTAAATCATATGTTTATGGTACCAGACAAGTTACTGAGATGTGTTATGGAAACTATTTGAAATTTTCAGAACATTTCCATTAATTCAATTTACTGCATGGACCAATACTTCCCGCAAATCTAGAATCTGCGTTAATTTAGTTACTGTTTTGGTTGTTGGCCCCTGAAGGTGCTCTCTGGTCAAACTCTTCTAGTTAGATGGTTGTGGTGTGTAATTATAAGTCTCATGTATAGATCATAGCTATAAAGCCATCAATAAGTGCATAAACACTCCAACAAGATCGAATTTTATACATTCCATAACCATCCCAAATTTGTCAAAAATAAAAAACCCATTATCAGCCTTGTCTGGAGTTATGTTATAATAGTTTTGGGGCTAGTTGGCCCATTCTCCCCTTTGCATCCTCTCTCCCTCTCTAGGAACCCTAAGAACCAATCACCGACTGCATCAACTTTCCATCTCCATTCCAGAGAGGTTGACAACTTGACATTGGTACAAACCTTGAGAAGAAAGGTGTGTTATCTCACTTTGATAATTGTCTAGATAGTAGTACCTAGTAGTATTTCTTATGAATCATGTTTTAATATGAAGCATATTTTGCACTAGGCTCTCAAAATTCCTGAAGTTTTAGGAAGATGATGCAAAGCGGGCTGCAGATGCCAGGATATGGAGAGCGATGGAAGAGAGCATTGCATCATAAAAAGCATCAGCAAACATGTTTCTGGCAAAGAGAAATGTCATGCACATTGCAGATTAAATGGATTTTTTGTTTGATTTGTACTGGAGGTAAATACCTTCTGGCCACTAGCTGCTGATAATTTACGTGTTATTCAAATTCATCAGTTTGAATTTGAATTTTTCGTTAGAGAATTACATATATCACAAATACTGTACTAAATTTTCAAATCCTTTATCTTTATCATTTCTGGCAGTTGGCTTGTAGCATTTGCAATTCTTTCGAAGCATTTATGTCTTCTCAATGACATTCCTTGGAGGGTATCTAGTACACATCCTTCTGACTCAGGTTTCTTTTCTCAAACTTTTTCTCCGCTCTCTCTATACATTTTTCCTTATTATTATTATTTTTATATATATATTTGAATTATTGGCTGCCGTAATTATGTTGCAGCATGTTAAATCGCGGCATTATGGATATGTTTTTTCGATCTAATACTTGGGGTTAACGAACGCATACCAATTTCTTCTTGATTTATGGTTCCTAAGTTCCCTAGTGGCTAACAAATCCTTACATATATCGAATGAGCGGCAACAGAATATAACATGGGGAAGGAGTAGTGTAGGTAGAAGGGGATATGTGATTGTGAGGAAACATGAAGAGGGAAGATTTTTGTTCATTTTGATGACGCCCATTCTATTATTTGGTTTAACAGCAGTAGACTATATCATTATTTTTGTCATGGTCAGGGTAATTATTGTTGTTTAAAAGCCACGTGTGTTGTCACTGTTGTGTGATATGGATATAACTATTAAATTAATTCAGTTATTTGCTTCCTTTATTTTTAGTGCGTGTAAGAACAAAGATTATTAAATGAGCCTGAGCGGTAATTTCTCACTTTAGACGAAGCACTGCACTGATTTAAAAATTAAGTGTCTGTTTGACAATCGGTGCGGTATGGTGTTGGTTTTTGGTTTGGATTGGGTTGAGTTGGGTTTGGTGTGATTTTATTTTGAATTAAAATCATGTTTGGTGCAGATGATTTTGGTGTGAGAAAAAATAAAGCCTGAAAAATCAAATTATGTTTGGTAGAATTGGTATGGCAAATTTTGTAGAGTTGGTATTATTTTTATTAATTAATTATTTATAAAAATTTTGTTTATTATTTACTTGATTTTATTTTATTTATTGTTTTTAAATATTTATTATTAATTAATTTATTATAATATTTTTGTTTATTATTTATTTGGTATTAATTTATTTATTATTTTTAAATATTTATTACTCAATATTTATTAATTTATTATTATTTATTTATTATAATATTTTTGTTTATTATTTACTTGGTTTTTGTAAACACCTTAAAATGTTCAACACTTCTTCGAATCCTTCTATTAATTTTTGGAATTTCTTTATATACATATCCTAAATGGACTTCATCCTGTACATTTAATCAGGGTCCTTCATTACATACCTCTTCTGAATGGGCTTTATTATTGGGTTCATAAATAGCTTGCTGACCCATAAACTTGATGGGCCTGATGACAGATGGGCTCAATTGGGCTGGACATTTTCACTATTACACAGGCCCTATCCTTTGTGATGGGTTGTCGATCTTCCCGGCCCATTATAAAGGATACAGAGTGGGGACAAGATACATCACCCCTGATCGGGATGACGTGGCTGACACAATTAATACGACGGTTGTACAATCATTGTAACATTTGAAATTCGTGGTCCGGGTGGCCTTGGTTGGCGAGAAGGGAGGTGCACGTGAAGCGAGGTGACGTTTCGGTTCCCGAGCGCACGGCTTTTCAGGCGCCCCTGAGGCTTCTATAAATAATGCCTACAGTGCTATGGATTCATTCCGTTTCACAATTTTAAAAATTTTTAGAGAGCTCCCTGCACTTGAGACCTTGACTTATCATTGCCAGAGTCTACCTCCACTCTCAGGAAAGCGTCAGAAATCCTTCGGGGTTCATCTTAGAGTAAGTTATTTCTTTTCATCTTAGCGTCTTTCTTTTCGAAATATCTGATAGTGATGATACCCGGTCGGGTAGCGACCGTCTACCCTCCTCTGTAAACCCGGACGCATCCCTTAGTTCACCCTCAGTGGAGGTGGTTAGGACAATTGTGTCTAGCCCACCTGAAGTTAACCAGAATGTAGCAGCAGCCGGAAATCCGGTTGCAGGGGTTTCGGGGGATCAGTTCTATGCTGATCCCCTTCCCCCTATGAACAGGGTAGCGACAGTATTAAAAAGGTTAAGGGTTAAATGCGGGGTACCCGATGGGGTGATTATAAAAAATTACCCTAAAAAGTATGATTTTAGGAAGGGCGAGGGAATTTTGGACCATCAGATTTTGTTGTCGGCTTTTCACCTTCAGGTTATTAGATTCCCGATCCAGCCCTTCTTCCTTTATGCCTTAGCCACTTTAGGCTTGGCCCCACTTCAGGTGGGACCTAACTTCTTCCGGGTCCTGGCCATGATCTTGACGATCAATCGGGATCTGGGACTTGACCTTGGTCTGGCGGAACTTCTGTTCTGTTACAAGATACAGGCCCAGAAGGAGTGCAGGGGCCGGTATAACCTTTTTCCCATTAGTGGGAGGAAAATTTGTGATGGTACGGAAAAATCCAATAAAGGGTGGAAAGAGAGGATGGTCCTTGTGAGCGGGAGTTGGAGACTCCCGAGCTCATCTAGATTCAAAGTACCCAATGAGTTTAACCAACACCTTTTCCCCTCTTTCAAGCCATTCCATAGGGGGGTATGCAACTGTGATCAGTGCAATGATAAGTTGGGCCTCCATGTGCTTGAGTTTTTGGGAGCACCCGATGAATATAAAACCTCAAACTATATCAGAACCCGTTTTGAATTGCTTAAATCAAAAATTTGGGGACAGCCTTTGAGGATGTGTACCAGTTTCTTGACAGGTTCTAATTTGCAGGCCCTATCCACAGAGATGCTGAGGATCCCGCAGGCGGTGTTGAAGAAGAAGACTAAGCGGGCAGTCGGGCCTCAAGCCTCAAATTCAGCCCCCGGTGAGATCCAGACCGGGCAGGAATCACAAAGTGTTCCAACCCCTCCGGCTGTTCCCGTTATCCCGCCCCCAGTAGAGAATATCCCGGTAGTTCCATCTCCACCGATGGGAAATGTGCAAACCGGCCAGGCTCCTACTCAAGGATCAGAGGAGGTTGTTCAATCCTCAGTGGATGTTCCCATCCATGAATTCCGATTGGTTGAAGGGGAAACGAGCCTGACGGGGGCGCGACATCCCCGATCGGAGGAGAATCCACCCGAACGGTCCGTCAGGGCCCGAACGTCTACGCAGGAGTCTCCTATCGTTCTAGATGACAGTGGGGCCGCAACTGAAAAGGAGCTGCCCGTGCCCTGGGCGCCGAAGATTAGACTCCCGGGCGGCGACTTTCTGGTTGCAGGGCACGCAACAATTGACAACGACACTGCCCTTCGGGCTATGGGATCTCAGATCTGGACACCCATAGACCGAAAGAGATTGAGAAACATCGATCGGGAGGAGTTGGCACTGACAGGTCCAGAGGTTGCTATGAAGGTAGTGCTTGAATCTACAGACTCCTCCATTGCTTTTAATATTTTATTTATTTCCTTATCAGGCTAACACTTGATCTTTTGGCAGATGCTCTACCTGACGCAAGCTTATAATGCGAAACTGGAGGAGGACTCCAACTTGCTCAAGAAGTCCAACGAGCTCCTGAGACTGAAAGAGGAATCTCGAATGAAGGTCGCCACCAAACTGTCCATATCCAACGAAAAGTTGGATGTCCAGTCCCGAAGGGCAATCGCTGCAGAGCAACAGCTTCGGGCGGCTGAAGACAAAATTAAGGAAATGGAAGCAGTTCGGCGGGCTCTCTTTGCTGAGACGGAGGCCCTGAAGGCTGAGAATGGGAGCCTGAAAGCTAATATTGAGAACTTGACGGCTTCCAATTCGAAGCTCCTGGAGGAGAGGGCTGAGATTGAGAATCTCCTCGCTACGGAGAGGTCGGTGGTGGAGATGTGCCACCGGGGTGGGAACGAAATGTATAAGCGTTTCTGCGAAACCTCCCAATACCGGATCGGGTTTGGATGGAGGTCATGCTTTAGTGACATGCAGAAACCCGTCGAAGAAAGGACTTTTGCCTCGGTGGAAGAACTGGATGAGAGTTTGGGCATTTCCCCACCGTACGACGATCCAGTTGGTGGTCCAGACGACGTTCGTTTTTGCGAGTTCCTGACCAAGCCTCTCCCAGGAATGAGCATAACCGCCCCTCCTGATCCTCCGGCTCCCGATGGGGCCATCGTTTCAGTGAACCCAGATGTATCAGGCACCGGCGTCGTCCCTTAGCATTTACTGTTTATGAAATGCATTGTAAGCCTTGGCCACAGGGGCCCATTTTTAATGAAACATAATTGGTTTTGTCCCGTCGACTTTTGACTTTTACAGTTATAACGAATATTGGTTATTTTGTTTATTTTTGCAAAGTTTTACAGTTAATGCATCACTTAACCGGGATCCGTGTTGTGACTTCGGGCTCCTTAGGCCATGCGAAAGTCAATGCAACACTTGGTTTATTTTTGGAACAAGGATCACTTCAGGATCTGTGTTGTGACTTCGGGCTCTTCAGGCCATGCGAAAGTCAATGCAACACTTAGTTTATTTTTGGAACAAGGATCTCTTCAGGATCTGTGTTGTGACTTCGGGCTATTCAGGCCATGCGAAAGTCAATGCAACACTTGGTTTATTTTTGGAACAAGGATCACTTCAGGATCTGTGTTGTGACTTCGGGCTATTCAGGCCATGCGAAAGTCAATGCAACACTTGGTTTATTTTTGGAACAAGGATCACTTCAGGATCTGTGTTGTGACTTCGGGCTCTTCAGGCCATGCGAAAGTCAATGCAACACTTGGTTTATTTTTGGAACAATGATCCCTTCAGGATCTGTGTTGTGACTTCGGGCTCTTCAGGCCATACGAAAGTCAATGCAACACTTGGTTTATTTTTGGAACAATGATCACTTCAGGATCTGTGTTGTGACTTCGGGCTCTTCAGGCCATGCGAAAGTCGATGCAACACTTGGTTTATTTTTGGAACAAGGATCTCTTCAGGATCTGTGTTGTGACTTCGGGCTCTTCAGGCCATGCGAAAGTCAATGCAACACTTGGTTTATTTTTGGAACAATGATCACTTCAGGATCTGTGTTGTGACTTCGGGCTCTTCAGGCCATGCGAAAGTCAATGCAACACTTGGTTTATTTTTGGAACAATGATCACTTCAGGATCTGTGTTGTGACTTCGGGCTCTTCAGGCCATGCAAAAGTCAATGCAACACTTGGTTTATTTTTGGAACAAGGATCTTCGGGCACACCAGCAGATTTTATGATTTACTTAATTGGCCATAATAATGATTTTTAATGACCAGTTGCTGTAGCCTTTTTACAAAAAGATCCAAGTAAAAATAGGACTTGGACCATCAAGGGTAGTACCTCTTGAGGCGAGAGGCGTTCTGGGAGTTTGGTTCCATTCCGCCATCAATATTCCTTCGGACTCGGTATGCTCCGCGACCGATGACTTCAGTGATGGTGTACGGGCCCTCCCAGGGCTCCCTGAGCTTGCCTACAAGCCCGATTTTGCGCCTAAGGACCATGTCCCCGATCTGGAACTCTCTTCTTTTGACTCTTTGATTGAAGTGGTTCCGGACTTGCTGTTGGTAAGCAGCCAGCCTGATCCCGGCAGCCTCCCTTCTTTCATCCAGAAGATCAAGATTCTGAGCCAAATGCTGGTTACTTGGTCCCTCGACCCAGGCCTCACTCCGGAGAGTTGGAACTCGGACCTCAGTCGGAATAACAGCTTCGGCACCGTACGCCATGGCAAAAGGGGTCTCTCCCGTGGGTTGTCTGGGGGTCGTTCTGTATGACCAGAGAACTTCGGGCAGTTTCTCTAACCAGGCCCCTTTGGCTTCTTCAAGTTTTTTGGCCAGAGTGTTGAATATAGTTCGATTTGTCCTTTCCGCCTGCCCGTTCCCTTGCGGGTAGCCGACGGAAGACGTGTTCTGGTTGATACCATGTTCGGCAAAGAATGCTCTAACCTCCTTGTTGTCCAGGTTTGTTCCGTTGTCCATCATGATCGTTCTTGGTAGCCCGAATCTGCATATAATGTTGGTCCATACGAACTTGACGACGTGACTCCCTTTGACGGTGGGATAGGCTTCTGCTTCAACCCATTTGGTGAAATAGTCGGTTGCCAGAAGGACGTACGCATTCGACCGGATTGCTTTCGGTAAGGGTCCCACTATATCCATTCCCCACCGGGCGAATGGGTGCGGTACTATAGTGGGATGCAGGAACTCAGCTGGGCGATGGATTGCATCCCCGTGCATTTGACAGGGCTTGCACCTTCGGACGTATTCTTCGGTATCCCGAGAAAGGTAGGGCCAGAAGTACCCTTGAGACAACACCTTATGGGCGAGGGACCTGCTGCCGGAGTGGTTTCCACAAGCTCCACTGTGAATCTCGTGCATCACTGCTCTAGATTCTGACGGCGTGATACATCTCAGGTAGGGACCAGAAAAGGATTTTCGGTAGAGTTGCCCGTTTATTATTGAGTACCGAGCCGAATTCCTCCTGACCTTGTGAGCTTCAGCTTTACTTTCAGGAAGAGTTCCATTACGTAAATAATTTACCAGGGGATCCATCCAACTGGGCTCCCATGGGATGAGCATTACTCGTTCGGGCTCTTGAATGCTGGGCCTCTGAATAAAATCCAACAGTGCAACCCGAGTTAGATCCTCTCCCGCTGAGGAAGCTTGATTAGCCAGGTGGTCAGCCTCAGAGTTTTCATTCCTGGGGATTTGGGTAAAGGTAACTTTGTGAAAACTTTCTGTCTCCTTCAAAACTAGCGCTCGATACAACTTCATTGTCGGGTCCTTTGTTTCGTATTCCCCGTTGATCTGACGGACAATTAGTTGAGAATCACTGTGTACTGCTAAGGACTGAATTTTGAGGCTTCTGGCTACCCTCAAACCGGATACGACGGCCTCGTACTCTGCCTCATTGTTTGTGGCTGGGAACTGCAACTGCACCGACATATGAAGGCGTGTCCCATCAGGTGTTAAAAATTCTAGGCCAATTCCTGATCCGGAAGAGCTGGCTGATCCATCCACAAAAATCTTCCATGTATCCAGTTCACTGCCCGGGTCTGGCTCCTCAGTCTCACTTTCGAGCAAAAAGTCCGCTACAGCCTGTCCTTTGATGGAGACCCTGGGTATGTATGTCAAATCATATATGCCCAACTCGATGGCCCACTTAGAGATTCGCCCTGAAAGGTCAGGCTTCGACATAATAACCCGTAGGGGTGTAGCTGTTGGGACAACGATCGGGTGGGCTTCAAAATAATGCCTTAGCCTTCTCTTGGCGTTCACCAGTGACAAAATCAGTTTTTCTTGCCTGCTGTATCTAGTTTCTGCCTCAACCAAGGATTTACTGGTGTAGAATATTGGCATTTGAAGATTCCCGTCCTCTCTGATGAGGGCGGCGCTGGTTGAAGCGGAGGATACTGCCAAATAAAGGTATAAGACTTCATCGGGGGTTGGTGTAGACAAGACGGGGGGCATGGTCAAATATTCTTTTAGCCCCGCCAGGGCCTCCGATTGTTTGTGACCCCAGATCTCTCCCTTCTTTACCTTTATTGCCTGAAAGAATGGTCGGCAGCGATCAGTGAGTCGTGAGATGAATCTGCTAAGTGCTACCACTCTTCCCGTCAAGACTTGAACGTCTTTATGTGTTCGGGGCTCCTTCATCTCTAGCAGGGCTTTGACTTGTGTCGGGCTGGCTTGGATACCAGTCCGGTCCACGATGTGCCCCAGGAACTGCCCAGATGATACACAAAAAGAACACTTTGCTGGATTAAGCTTCATGCCATGGGACCTGAGGGTAGCGAACACTTGGCGCAGGTGAGTGATGTGGTCCTCCTTCTTTCTGCTCTTGACTACAGTATCATCAATGTAGGCTTCGATTACTGTGCCCATCATGCCTTTAAAGATCTTGTTGACCAATCTCTGGAAAGTAGCACCTGCATTTTTCAGTCCGAAAGGCATAACTTTAAAGCAGTATGTACCTGTTTCAGTAATGAAGGAAGTCTTTTCCTCATCCTTAGGGTTCATTTTTATTTGGTTGTAACCTGAATAGGCATCCAGGAAAGTTAGACGGTCATAGCCCGAGGTAGCGTCAACCATCTGGTCGATCTTTGGGAGTGGAAAACTATCCTTCGGGCATGCCTTGTTCAAGTCGGTGAAATCAACGCAAACTCTCCACTTGCCATTTTTCTTTTGGACAACCACGACGTTGGCAAGCCATTCGGGATACCTGACTTCCCGGATGAAGCCGGCCTGGAGCAGTCTGGATACCTCATCTGCTATAATTTGGTTCCGATGTGCACCCATTCGCCTTTGCTTTTGCCTGATTGGTTTGACGTTTGGGTCAACATGCAATGAGTGCTGTGAAACGTCGGGATCTATCCCCGGCATGTCTGTATGCTCCCATGCGAAGACGTCGGAGTTGTCCTGCAGCAATTGTGTTAGTTCTTCAAATTCAGAATCGGTGAGGGTTGTACCTGCAAAAGTAACTTTTTCCGGGCTGTTGGGCACAACACAGATCGGTTGTAGTGGTTCAACCACAATCGGGGTGCCCGGCTCCCCATTCTTTAATTGCTATTTGGAGCACGAACTTTGCTCCTTCGATCGAGGTACCCCTGGGGCCTGAGCCTTCCGGATCTCCTTCAGAGTGACCGAATAACATTCCTTGGCGGCCACCTGGTCACCCTTGACATCAATGGTGCCTGTACCGTCAGGGCTTAAGCATCTCATGACCTGGTGAAGAGTTGAAGGCACACCTTGCATTCGGTGAATCCATCCCCTTCCCATAAGCAGATTGTAGGAGGGTTTGGCGTCCACCACAACGAACGTCTCGTTCAGGGTCCTATGGGCGGCAAACACAGGTAACTGAACTTCACCGATCGGCTCGATCTGCCTGCCGTCAAAACCCGCGATGGGGCACCGGGATGTCATAATTTCAGAAGGGTTGATTTCGAGCTTTTCGAAAGCCCATTTGGTGATTATGTTGGCACTGCTCCCAGGATCGATCACGACTCTTTTCACAAGGCAGTTGGCCACCATTAGGGTCACAACCAGAGGGTCTTCATGCGGGGTTTGGACGCCTCGAAGGTCCGACACCGAGAAAGTGATGTGAGTTAATTCAGCCTTGTACCGGGCTTCACTAATTTCGTTGACTTTTCTCATTTTGTGGGCTTTCCGTAGATAGCTTCGGCGCGATCCTTCGGTTCCTTTGGGTGGGGGGCCACCATGAATCATATTGATGATTTTAACCGGTTGTGCATCCGAGGGGTTTCGAGGGACGCCGGGGGCGCGTTGATCGGTTCTTGGCCTGTTTCGTTGTACGTAATCCCGGAGTACTCCGCGAAGTAGTAACGTCTCCACCTGTTGCCTTAGATTGCGGCATTCGTTAGTGATGTGCCCGAAATCACCATGGAAAGCGCAGTGTTTTGTCTTGTCTCTCTGGTCAAGTGGTTGTCGCATGGTAGGGGGTTGCTGGAAAATCCCTTTGGCCTTGTTCTCCTGGTAAAGCTTTGCAAGGCTCACCTTCAGGGGTGTTATCCTTTCTTCTAACCTGGGTCGTTTGGATGGCTTTGGGATTGATAATCCCGCTGGGGCAGACGATCCCGGTGGAGTTGATCGCTTCCGATCGGTCAATCGATCCTTGGACTGAATTTCAAGGCCGACAAAGGCTGATCTTCTCTGCCTGATAGTTTCTTCCTCTTCAATTCTCAAGTACCCCTGGGCCCTAGAGTTTAGTTCCCCAATTCCCGATGGAGGGCGCTTCACCAAGGATTGATGGAATTTTGTTCCAGGAATGAGGGCCATCCTGAATGCCTCGACCGCAGAGTGCTGGTCACAATTATCCACAGAAGAGGACTCGATGTTGAATCGGGATAGAAAGCTTTTCAGTGACTCTCCTTTCTCCTGGATCATGGTGAAGAGGCAGGATATGGTCTTCTTCTGTCTCTTGTTTCCATAATACTGGGCGATGAAGAGCCTGGTCAACTGTTGCCAGCTGCCAATGGATCGGGGTGGCTGCTTCCTAAACCATAATAGGGCGGCCTCAGCAAGGCTTGTGGAGAACACCTTACATAGCAGGGACTCGTTCTCGGCGTACATGGTCATTTTCTGATGAATTTGGTATATGTGCTCTTCGGGATCCCGCGTGCCATCATAAGGGGTGAACTGTGGCATAACGAACTTCTTTGGGAAAGGCTCTTGGGTTATTTCCTGAACGAAAGGCGACTGTATCAATTCAGTGGACGCTTGGATGGCCATGTCGTCCGTAGATCGAGACCTCAAATCTCCGAGAACTTTCCTTTGGAACTCGTCCATCATTGCTTGAAGTTTCTGGGGGGTTATAGACTCGTCGACTGCTGGAGCCTTTCGCGAGCGCTGAGAAGATTCGGCGTGCTCTTCAGGTTGGTTCAGAGAATGGTCGATCGCCGCCACCGGAGGGTTAGGTGTAACTGCCGGTGAGGCAGCTGCTGGTGGAGCCAACCTCTCCCTGAGCTCTGCATTCTGTTTCTCCAAGGCCATGCTACGTTCCTCTGCAGCCGCCAAGCGTTGAAGAATTTGCTCCATGGTCTGGGAGTCCTCTGCACGATTGTCCTCAGTGGGCAGAATGCCTGCCTGTGAACGGGTGACTGGCATTCTCGTCCGGGGAGGCGGTGAGTGGAGGTTTTTTGGAAGTGGAGGGTCTTTTGCCTGTCAAACAGACTTAGCTTTTCGAGATGGGAAGAAGGAGGCGATTTTACAGGTACCGAAGGGCATTTGAAAAATCAGGAACCTCTCTCGTTCCCACAGACGGCGCCAATGTGTAAACACCTTAAAATGTTCAACACTTCTTCGAATCCTTCTATTAATTTTTGGAATTTCTTTATATACATATCCTAAATGGACTTCATCCTGTACATTTAATCAGGGTCCTTCATTACATACCTCTTCTGAATGGGCTTTATTATTGGGTTCATAAATATCTTGCTGACCCATAAACTTGATGGGCCTGATGACAGATGGGCTTAATTGGGCTGGACATTTTCACTATTACAGTTTTACTTTATTTATTATTTTTAAATATTTATTTATAATATTTTTGTTTATTATTTATTTGGTTTTAATTAATTTATTATTTTTAAATATTTATTACTCAATATTTATTTATTTATTATTAATTAATAATTATAATATTTTTGTTTATTATTTATTTGGTTTTACTTTATTTATTATTTTTAAATATTTATTACTCAATATTTATTTATTTATTATTAATTAATAATTAATATTTATTGTTTGGTAACTTTTATTTAGTTATTTAATTAAATAAATATATATGTAATATGGTTATGTGTGTATTTATATATATATATATATAACACAACACACTCACACACATCATGGTTTAATATTTTGGCTCCAAATCATACAAACCATGTTAAGAGATGATATGAAAAATCAATTATTTGATACATCATGATTTCACATTTTAGCTCCAAAATCAAGTCATCAAATAAGAATTGGGCTAAAATTTTCACACCAAAATCATAAATTTGGCATTAAAACCATAAGCTAAACATCACCTAAAAGTGGCACTTTATGTCGTATCTTTATTAAAGATATAACAGGGGACAATAGTTGTAAGTTGTAACTGTGAAAGAAGCTCAAATAGCGTATAAATGCTATATGAATAGCCGCAAATTTTGACGTTAGCAGTCAGCTGGCTACACAAAGTGGGTGAGAGTTGCCGCAGCAGTGGAGTTGACAATAGCGTGTCGGCAAGGTTTGGGTGGCACTTGGCTAAGCGTATTGTCTTCTTCTTTTGACCATTTTGGTTGACCCTTGACATACTTACCCACTTGCTTCTAGTAGGACGAGACTTGGGTGCGTTTGCAAATTCTTGTTTTTTATACTGTTTATAAGAACAAAAACATGTTTGCGTGTTCAAATTTTGTTCTTGTTTTTGTGAACAATATTGAGAACAAAAAATATGTTTTTTCACCATTAGTTCAAAATTTGAGAGCAATAAAAATCTGTTATTTTATTCTTGTTTTCAAAAAAAAAAAAAAAATCAAAAATCCAAAACTCTGCAAATTCTCTCTTTCGATCACCACCACCACCACTCCTCCACCCTCCACCACCACCTCTCTCAGGCAATCACAGTCGCGACAATTTGGAGACCTTCATGCCGCCGGAGACCCAAAACACCGTCGTCTCTAGACGACGTCGAGGCCAAGCTCAAGGCCTTGAAGCTGAAATACCCATCTGCAAACCTTAATCTCAAGAACGCCGTTCAAACTCTACCTTCACATTGGAGGCGACACCCTCAAATCCAAATGGGTCGTCTCTGACAAGCTCACCACTACTCCTTCATCAAAACTTCCAAAGTCGACGCAATGTGGGTTTTGACAATTGGGTTTTAAAGTGCACGCCAGGATCGATTATGGTTGCAATTGAAAACCCTGGGTGACCATCGTCGCGTTGATTTTGTTTCCCAAGGTGTTTGGGCCATAAAATTCTTTGCAAAGGAAGATTACATTTATTGAAATCCCTCTCTACTCTTTTTTTACATTTATTGAATTTAGGGTTTTGGATTTGGGGAGAACAAAAATGAATTTTGATTTTGCCCCAAATAAGGTCTTGTTTTTTTATTTTTTTTTAGGTTAAAAAAAACAAAGACAAGAACAAGAATTGTTCTTGTTCTTTCATTCAAGAGACAAGAACAAAAACAAGTCATTTCCAAACGGGCACTTGGGTCCTACTTTGATTGACTTTTTAAACATTATTTTTGGCTTTCTAAAGGGAAAAACTGTTTTGAACGGTATTTGGTAAAAATTTTAGAAGAGCTTCTGAGGTTTTGGAAGAGCGTTTTAAAGATGTTGGGGTACTAGCTTCTCAAATCAGCCGTTGCTTTTCTTTTTTCTTATGTTAAAAGTCAAAAGCAGAAACTATGCCAAACATGGTTTTACTTGACTTAAGACACTTCAATCAATGGGAATAGATTTCAACGTTGTTGTTGTGTATATATATGTATATATAATATTGGTAATTAGTCCTAATTTTATTTTAAATCACAATTTGAAAAAAACAAGAAAAATGAAATTAATTACAAAATCACTTCGTATCCATGAGAATTGTTGGTTCATTTGTTTGTTTTCAACCAATGAACTGTTATAGAATGTAGAATTATAAACCAGGCTTAATAGAAACTTGGGTCGTGGACGCGGGTATACAATATACACACATTTATGTTACAACAAACAACCATATTATATTATATGCATATAATTATATTTGTAACTGTAATCAAATTTATATATTTGCAATACTAAACGTATTTTCCTTCCATAATCACTAAGAAATGAATTATCATATAAGAAGTAGGCACATCACATTCACATGGGGTCAAAAGAACACATCTTTCCAGTGGCGGTGCCGAAAGGCAAAAGGGTTGCGGAGATGCAATCAATTGGACGTGGAATAAGACCTGAAATCAAATCGTAGCTTCTCTCTATATCTATATATTTACTCAAATATTTCCCTCTTTTTTCTTTTTTTATTTTATGTATTTTCAGGTAATTGCGTACAAAGTTTCAAAACACGATCTAAAATCCCAATTTTTTCATTATTAAAAGAGAAAAAAATTAGTTTGCTTCCCAGGTCCTTTCTTATTTCAAAGTGAAATATATTATTTGACCGACACTAGGAAAATATTGTAGATCTCATAATCATTTGTTATCGAATTCAAACTCGGTGAATTCAGAATGATGAGGGGACAAAATTTTCAAACTACACGCCTCGAATCTATAAGGAGTACTCTCATGAGTCATTCCAGATTAGTTATTAATTTTTTTAATTTTATTTGTCCCAAAATACGTTCAGTTTTGAATTTCAATAATATAATTTTATATTTTTTCAAATTATTTTTTGTTTATTAGTTTTAAAAAATAATAGGTCACTTTAAAAATTACAACTAAACTATATTATCAAAAGACAAAATTAGGAAGACAAAATAACAAAAAAATATTAAAAAATCAGACTTGAATAACTAATTTGGAACAAAAAAAGTAATATTTTTTAGCAAACAGTCAGTAATTACAATATTTACTGCCGGTAAGATATTTTCTGACATTTTTTCTTATTTTTACTGGCACTTTTCAAGTGAATGGTAGGAGTGCCAGTGATACTCACAATTGTTAGAGTGAGGTAATAGAGTGTTCTAATAAGCGTCATGATAATTTAACTAAAGTCAATTAATAATTTAATATGAAGCATGGGTCCAACTCTGGAATTTTTACAATTTAAATAATTACATACTTATGGTATGGTTGGTTTATCTCTGAAAATGATTAACAGGATTATGATAATATTGAATAATTTTATGAGAATAATAAAAATGAGTTTTTTGAAAATGAATATTTTTATAATTGAATTTTTAAAAAATTAAACCAAACAAATTGTTTATAATTTTCTGATTTTTAATTTTTAAAAAATAAAAAATTATTCCCTAAAATACAAACCAAACAAATCCTTACATTTTCATTTATAACACTAGTATTTTCCCTACTATTTGTGCAACTTTAAAATTTGTTTATTTTATTTAAAAACGTACATAGACCGAAGTCACCCAACCTGATTAATATGCAAAATGTATATAACCTTCCGAAAGGAGAAGACTTTATGAAAGATGACACGGCCGGGTCAAAACAAAAGACTTGTGAATGTGATGTATATATTATGTTAATAGTTATAGGGTAAATTGTTTAAAATCCCTCTCAAGTTCACTCTCTTTCTCTATTATACTCTCTCAACTAATTATACTCCCTTAAACTTTTATTTTCTTGCACCATGGATTTGCTCTCAAAATTTTTTACCCTTTTACCTTCCAAACTTTTTGTATTTCCACCTTATCTTTAATCTCATCTTTACTATTATATTTCTTAATTCTTTAAATTACAAAAATATTATTTATTTTAGTTAGAATATTAATTATGTCAATTACCTTTAATATATTAGACTAAATATACTCTCAAATGTTAGTTTTTTTTTTATAAGTTCTAATTATTTTATTTGTAAATCAATTAACTTGCTATTAAATTTTAGTTTGATTTAAATTATAAAACTCAATCCTAATTAATATATTCATAAATAAATCACAATTTATGAAAACAATATATATATTTGGAACAAAATATATATATTTCGGAATATATATTGGAAAATGATATATATTTCGAAATATATATATAATTCATCAAAAATATATATTTTCCGAATTCTTTTAAAAAAATATGAATTTTTTCCGAAAAATAATTTTTTTGGGAAAAATATATATTATGTTCCAAAATATGATTTTTTCAGAAAAATAATTTTTATTGAGAAAAATATATATTATTTTCAAAAATATGAATTTTTTTCGAAAAATATATATTATGTTCCAAAATATGATTTTGAGTCATAATACCTAAACTACCATCAATAGTATAGGAGGGTTTAGTGAAATTAAACCTTCAAAAAAATTATTTTTTGAAAAAATATGAATATTTTGGAATATATATATATATTGGAAAATGATATGTATTTCGGAATATATATATATATATATATGATTCGTCAAAAGTATATATTTTTCGAATTGTTTTAAAAAATATGAAATTTTTCTGAAAAATATACATTATTTTCTAAAATATAAAAAATATATATTTCGGAAAAAAATTATATTATTTTAGGAAAAAAATCATATTTTGGAAAATAATATATATTTTTCTCAAAAAAATTATTTTTTGGAAAAAATTCATATTTTTTTAAAACAATTCGAAAAATATATATTTTTGACGAATTATATATATATATTTCAAAATATATATCATTTTCCAATAAAACTTAATTTGATTTAAATCATAAAACTCATTATCCTAATTAATTTTTTTTTGCCAAATGAAACTTTCTTTTCATAAAAATATATTCATAAATTGTGATTTATTTATGAATATATTAATTAGGATTGAGTTTTATAATTTAAATCAAACTAAAATTTAATAACAAGTTAATTGATTTATAAATAAAATAATTAAAACTTACAAAAAAAAAAATAACATTTGAGAGTATATTTAGTCTAATACATTAAAGGTAAATGACATAATTAATATTCTAACTAAAAGAAATAATATTTTTGTAATTTAAAGAATTAAGAAATATAATAGTAAGGATAGGATTAAAGGTAAGGTGAAAATACAAAAAGTTTGGAGGGTAAAAGGATAAAAAAAATTGAGGGCAAGCCCATGGTGCAACCTTTTATGAAACTTTAGGGGGTTCTAAGCTCATTTCATAGTTGAGGGGGTATAGTAAAAAAAAAGAGTAAACTTGAGGGGGTTGAAGCAATTTACCCATAGTTATACTTAAATAGCAAATCTGAGAGGCAAAACATTAAAACCAGTATATCTATATATTTACTCAAACATTAAAACAAACACGGAACTTTCAGGAGAGAGAGAGAGAGACTTAAATCTGAAGCAATACATAATCGTACTATATAATAAGCTAAATAAATCCTACACCCATATATATGTGTGTGGATGTGATTGTGTAATGTGTATTACTGTAAATATAGTGTTTTAAAAAAACACGTATCTATCTTTCGCTTTCTAGAACAGGCTGACCAGTGACCATATTGTCTTCAAATTCAAACCAGTATATATTGATGGTGCACCTCACTTTGTCCGCCAACTACAGCCGATTTCCACGACTTAGATGACTATATACACTTTTTTAATTACATCCTCTCTATATACTTTCAAACTTTCATATATATATATATATATATACATATAAGTAATATCATATTATACAATATTGAAGCTAGCTTTGGATGATCGTCTTCTACTTTGAGAATCTCAATGGGAATGCGATTCAAACTCAACTACTAGCTAGCTTCTGAATGAAGTATACCTTTCTTCACTCTCATGCATGTCCCCTCTTTATACCTTCTTTTTCTTCTTTTTTTCTTTGCAGAATTTAAATCCACGTACTTTTTTTTTTTTTTTTTGGTAATGATTTATCTATATCTGTGTGTTCTCACTATATATTTGTTGTGTGTTTCTTTATGGTGCATGCAGCTAAAATATAAACATTTTAGGTGTCTTTTACAGTTTGTTGCCTTTCTCACCAAAAAAGTACATGGAAAAGAAAAGTTTGGTTCGCCATGACGAACTTGGCTGTACGCAGGGGCGGAGCCTTTCATATTTATTATAAATATATTTACAATATTTGTATACTCTTTGAGGATTTGCATGACAAGATAGTGAACTTGGCTGCTCCTTTCTTTCATTTTTATTATTTTTATTTGTTTTATTAATATGTACATTGATCTTTCTGGATTTATGCTAAATTCCCTACTTTTTTTATTCTAAGACAGCCGAATGTAGAAGGAAATGGAAAAGGCAAAGCAAAGATGGAAGTTTATCTTCCTTATCCTAGTGGTTCGGTAGACCAATAAGGCTAAATGGATGAAAGGATGAGGATGAATCTGATGATATATATATATATATATATACAGACATATAATTCCCTTGTTGGGTTGTTGAGCCGGAGTAAGGTCGGCTGCCTTTTGGCCCCATGCCAATTCATGGGCTTGCAGATGTGATCAACCTGTGTTTTTTTTTTCCTTCGTAGTAGTAGTAGGGTACTGAAACAAACTTTTAAAATAAACTAACATTGATTCTATGAAATTAAATAAAAGAAAATAAAATTCAAGACTTTCTTGGAAAAAATATACGGAACTGTGCACACGTTTTCTAAAAATTAAATTTTTGTGCACACGTTTTCTTAAAATTTAGTTTTTGTCACCAAATCCTCTTGACGGTATTAGATGGACTTCGTATGATCCAATTCAATCAAAATTCTCCAAATATCCATATGTTACTTCAAACACGAAGCTGTCAGCACAAGAAAGTAATATATATATTTATATATATATATATATATATATATATATGCAACTTGAAATCTTTATGAAAATAATTAGTCATCCAACCTCCATGGATAAATATTGTATCGAATGCAATATTAATTCATCACATAAAATCTCCTTTTGACTGTTAAAAATTCCTGCCATGATACAATAGAAAAACCATCAAACCAACAATTTTTGAAAACTCGGATATTTTCAGCTGCAAAGAACATATTGGTGCTTTGGAAGTGAAATTGGAGAAAATTTAGTTCAAAAATTTTAACCAGTTTTTCTCCAATTTAGTTCCAGGACACCAATCCCACGCAACCTTTGCCCTCAAATTAAGAAGAAACCAAAAAAAAAAAAAAATCACAACATAGATAATATGATGTATCCCCCAAGTTAATTAAGTAGTCATCTTCAACTAGTAGTACTCCTTGTATGTAGGTGAAGTGAAGTTGGATGAATCATCACCCTTTTGAATCATCATTGGGATCATAATCTTCCCAATTCGAGGAAGGATCGAAACCCGAAGAAGAAGAAGTCTTGGAGTAGTGTGATGAAGATCTTCTAACCTCCCCTCCTTGTTGTTGCCAATTATTATACGTTGATGCAGACGAAGATGTTGAAGACGAAGACATAGACTGCGTAGGATACGTTCCTCTTCCACCATGGTACATACCGGACGCTATGGCCCGGTTCAAATTATGATCCCCACTACCAACAACTTGTCCATAATGAGCCAAATTAGGATACGTAAAGACTTGATGAGGAGGAGGAGGAGGAGGAGGAGCAACGGAGTGATCAGATGGTAGTCGTTGAGCAACGATACGCGAGTCTTGATGATGATGATGAGGAGGTACTGTTAGGTAAGTAGTGAGCTCGGATCGCCCTTGAACCCTTTCGGGAAAGTTGAGCTTAGCTTTGTTTCCTTTGAATCTAAGAGCTGCTGCATCATATGCAAGTGCTGCAGCCTCGGCTGTTTCGAAAGTGCCTAGCCACACTCTTGCTGCTTTCTTCGGGTCGCGTATTTCGGCTGCCCACTTTCCCCATGGCCTTTGCCTCACTCCTCTATAATGTCTCCTCCTTTGCTCCCCTTCACAATGTATATATATATATGTATATATAGGATTTCACATTATATATGTATATATATATATATATAGGATTTCACATCCAATATTTATTATTGGACGAAGTATTGTGAGAACCAAACATATCCACACTTATCCATCCAACGGTGAATATGCATTCACTATCCTAATTTTGCTCAGTAATTCTCCTTTCATGTAATTCTTAATTATCTCTATTTTTTTCATGCTATTTTTTCAGGTTTAGGGTATGTGAGAGTGAGTGTGTTTCCCATGCTTAAGCAAGCATTCTAACTGTCCATATTTCTCTAAAAGAACAAAAGATATATAATAAAAGAAAAAAAACTCCTGATTAATTCCTTTTCTAATAAATCAAATTTAATTGCTTAGATCATTCATTAACTTATAGAGGAAAATATGAACTTAATTGAGCACATTCAACATCCTAGATTCAAACACAAGTGGAAGTTATCAACATGTTGAAGTCTAACTTGTCCTTATATATACAAGAACATATACTATTAATTTATGAACAAGATTATCTAACCACATAATAAGATATATGTATATATTTATATATATATATGTTACCTTGTTCTTGAATATTAGGTTGAGAGTGATGAGGAGGAGGCACAGTTGCACCCATGCCTATGGCTATTGAGCTTCCATGAAGATGGTCAGGGTCTGTGCTTGTGTTGCTGCTTCCAATAACTTGAGTGAGGGCTGAAACCATGGCTGACATGTCTTGTTGGGATCGAGCCGAATACACCGGAAATATATTAATATTGTCTTCTTCTTCTTCTTCTTCTTCTTCTTCTTCTTCTTTTTTCTCCGATGATTCATTATCATCGGTTCGAAGTGGCCTCTTCCCATGCCTGTTTAGATCCACTTTATCACTTTCACTTGTCACAACTTATATATATGATTAACTATATATAGAGTTGGTTGAATCTATATATATATGTGGTGGGTATGAATTGATCCGTGCATGATCAAGAAGATGAGATATGCATATGTATGTCTATATAGGTGGGTGAGGAGTGATAGAAGACTAAAGAGAGAAGAGGATCTATTAAGGTTATAATGAAGATGTGGAGGAGGTGAAAGAGGAAAATAGGGTTTTGGTAGCTTGCTATATATATGGATTTTTATATATACCTAGCTTGGTTTGTAAGACTCAAGTGTGAAAGCAGTTGTTGACCAGCACTATTGGACAATTTTTGTTTTTGTTTTTTTTTCCAAAAGTTAAATAAGTTGAAAGAAATTTAAAAACTGTGCAGAGATAAGAGATAAATAGATAAGGCTAGCTAGTCTGAAAAGGCCCAGAAGCCGAAACTAGCCTGACACCAAAAGAGTGAACAAAAAAATAAGGAGGGAGGCGCCGCATATGTGCATGTTCATTTCCATGACCTTTTAGGCTTTTATTAATTTCATTGCTAGCTTGTCTGAACGGAATATATATATATATATATATAGTCGTAAAAATCTTTTTTTATTTTTTTGTGTAGTGTTTGTCATTTCCTGAACACAGTTACATATTTGTAAACTGGTGGAATTTAACCTAAAATACACTGAATTCTGTCGTAATCATGTATTACAGCCTACTGCATGTACTTCAAACATTGTGGTGCAACAATTATTAATTTTTTTCTTTTCCCTCTATATTTGAAACTATATACATCCCTCCAAGTTGCCTAACAACTAACAACACTCCCAATAACGCGCGGCAACAAAATACTCCTACCTTTTTTGCCTTATTTTCACTGAGTCTTAAACTCTAGGCCTCTCATTTGAGAGATAGGGTATCGCTTCCGTTAGCATTAATTCTACATAAAATATAATTATTTTTTAAGTCAGCCATAAGTTCGTAAAAATATATATTTCTGCACGATAATTATAACGTTCATACTAAAATGTCATTCTTAATCACAATTTATTTTTGTGGTAAATATATTTGTGACCAAAATTAAAAAAATTTACCGTGAATTCAGATATTATGTTATTATATAACATTCTTAATTAACATTCATAGGCCTGTAGAGACCTTGTTCGAATTCTCAAATAGTTCGTTTGGCTCACAAGAAAACTGTTTTCTTTTTTTACTGTTCACCCATTTCAAAAATAAAAACATGTTTGGCAAACGCGTTTACTGTTCAATTTTTTTTTTCCCACAAAAATTATTTTATGTGAATAGTGGATAAAAGTGGTGAAAACACCAAATATAACTTTTAGTTGTTTTTTGAGTTTTTTCACTGTTTAGGATACCACCTCCGCTACCACCCCCATCGCCGCCGCCACCAACCACCACCACCCCCCGCCACCGGTCGCCGCCGCCGGCCCCCACCACCTCCGGTCGCCGCCGCCGGTCACTGCCGCCCACCAATACCATTTTATTTTTCAATATAAATTTTGATCCAAACGTTTTTTTGTTTTTAGTTTTTTGCTGAAAAAAACTAAGACAAATACAAATACATTTTTTATATTTGAAGATAGAAAACAAATACAAAAAACAGGTTTTCCAAACGCACCCAAAAGGATAAGTGAACGCCTGTATGCATTGCCCGGAGTTAAAAAATATATATAATTCTTTATTATTTTATTTCTTTTTATTTTTTGGGAAAATTTATAATTTAGGGTTATTATCAGAAAATCCCCTGTAGTTTCAAAAAAGATCAACTTGCCCCCTCCTATACAGAAAACCTCATTAACGTTAACAAAATTGATCAACTTTCCCCATTTTCTACAATTTCGGACAAAACTGCCCCTGAAACTAGAAGGGGATTTACTGATAAACGATTTTTTTTTATTTATGCCCAAAAAAAACATTAATGCAAAAATAATTTTTTTTGAACTACCAATTAGTGTCAAATATAAAAAAATTAAGTCCGAAACATAAAAATATTTCGAACTACAAATGAGAATTTTTTTTTTCATTTTTAACTTTGTATTTTATATTTTACTATAAACGAAAAAAATTTTGATTTATGCCGAAATAAAAAATTAATGCATCAATATTTTTAACTTTTCAATTAGATATTTTTTTTTGCATAAATCATTTTTTTTTGTTTATTGTAAAATATATATATATAATTAAAAACAAAAAAAAAATCTCATTTGTAGTTCAAAATATTTTTTATATTTCGGACCTATTTTTTTTATATTTTACCCTAATTGGTACTTCAGTTAAAAATATTGATACATTAATTTTTTATTTGGCATAAATCAATTTTTTTTTCATTTATAGTAAAATTTAAAAACAAGTTAAAAACGAAAAAAAAATTCTCATTTGTAGTTCAAAATATTTTTTATGTTTTAGACTTAATTTTTTATATATATTTTACCCTAATTGGTAGTTCCAAAAAAATTTATTTTGGCATTAATGTTTTTTTTCGGCATATATAAATAAATAAAAATAGTTTATCAGTAAACTCCCATCTAGTTTCAGAGGTAGTTTTGTCCGAAATTATAGGGAAGGGGATAAGTTAATCAAATTTATTAACGTCGGAGGATTTTATGTATAAGAGGGGTATAAGTTGATATTTTTTTAAACAAGATGTGGGTTTCCTGCCTATAATTTACATAGGGTGTGGGCCTGAGTTAGGTGACAACTGAAACGGGCCACTTGGTCCAGAAGATAAGAATATGGAATAACTGCGTGGCCCAGATCCAAGCTACTCGCTGAAAACTAGCAGCCCATTAGCCCATATGAGAAAATTTGGAGTGAAATAAATGCAATCTAAAAGTGGCACTTTATAATAGCATAAAATAATTTTAGTATTTTAAAAAATATATAGGTCTCATTTTATTATTAAAATATAATAATAAAGTAGTTAAATATTTTATTTTCTTTGATCTCTTTTACGTTTCTCAAACAACAATGCTATAACTATTTTTTACTCTTATTCAAAATTTATTACAACATTAATTTAAGTATATACTATAATGTTCATTATTTTAATTTTTGTATTACAACTCTATTAATATTTATCCTACCAGATTCAGAAAGATTCTTCATTATTGATGGTGATCGGTCATGACCTTTATAGCATTGCCTCTTTTTTAGGTTAAATCTTGATTTCATTTAACTTCTCCTGTGGTCGAATCTGATCTGACTCACACTCTTTCCACAACACGATAAGTTATTAATATATCAAAACATCGTGAAAATTCATACAATATATCTTTAATAAATTGTATATCTTATACGCCCACAAATAAATAAATAAATAAAACTAAATAAATACACTTTTTATTTTTATTTTAGGGTAAATTGCAGTAGCACCCCCTGAGATTTAGGTCAATGCCACTAATATGTTAGTCAATACTTTTTCGGTCCCATAGCCCCCTGAGGTTTCAATTTCATTACAATGACATCCCCTGGGCTGGTGAAATGACTAGAATGCCCCTTTAATTGTTTCACTTATTACATTAGGATAATATATAAAGTGTGAAATTACCCATATGCCAAAACACTTCACCCCCTAAAATTACTAATTACACTTCCACCCCTTATTACAAAATATATATATATATTACGAAAATTACAATTTGATTTTTTTTTCTTTATAAAATTCTAAATAAACACAAAAAATTCGAAACAAACATATAAAATTCAAAAAAATATATATAATTTGTAAAAAACATATAAAATTCGAAAAAACATATAAAATTTGAAACAATATATAAAATTCAAAAAAAACATATAAAATTTGAAACAAATATATAAAATTCGTAAACAATATATAAAATTCGAAAAACATATAAAATTCTAAAAAATATATAAAATTCAAATATATATATAAAATACTTATTATAAGTGCAAGTTTGACAAAAAATTGATTAATAAATTTTCACTTCTTATAGTACTAAAAATTAGAAAGATTATATGGACATAATGATTAAAACAAAAAGGCATATAATGAAAACTCATATAGAACTTAATAATATTCAAAATTATAACTTAATATATTACTCAAACGTAAGCCTTTTAAAGAAATAAGATTTTATGTTTATTTTTATAAATTATAAAAAGTATATAGAAAGAATCAAAATATTTGCACTTAAGTAAACTACATGACTATTAATGGTGCCTTATCAATTTTTTTAATATCCTAAATCATAATGACATTTATCATAACATATAATTAAGAGATGAAATACAAAGATAAAAAATACGGAAAAATGTATAGGAATTTTTTTTCCTTCACACTTTTATAGTATATATGTGTATTCAAAATAAGAGAAAAACACTTTTATTTATCTAGTTTGACCTCTTTAACGAAATAGAAAAATATGTGTTCATATTTAAAAATTAAAAAAAATGGATAGAAAGAATTCAAACTTGCACTTATAATAAGTATTTTATATATATTTTTAGAATTTTATATGTTTTTCGAATTTTACATATTGTTTACGAATTTTATATATTTGTTTCGAATTTTATATGTTTTTTTTAATTTTATATATTTTTTCGAATTTTATATGTTTTTTCAAATTTTATATATTTTTTACAAATTATATATATATTTTCGAATTTTATATGTTTGTTTCGAATTTTTTGTGTTTATTTAGAATTTTATAAAGAAAAAAAATCAAATTGTATTTTTCGTAATATATATATATATTTTGGAATAAGGGGTAGAAGTGTAATTAGTGATTTCAGAAAGGTGAAGTGTTTGGGCATATGGGTAATTTCACACTTTATATATTATCCTAATGTAATAAGTGAAACAATTAATGGGTATTCTAGTCATTTCACCAGCTCAGGGGGTGTCATTGCAACGAAATTGAAACCTCAGGGGGCTATGGGACCGAAAAAGTATTGACTAGCATATTAGTGGCATTGACCTAAACCTCAGGGGGTGTTACTGCAATTTGCCCTTTATTTTAAGAGAAGGAGAACACTGACCGCCACTAAAACTCAAGTCTCAAAGGGAGTTGTATTTGCAACAGAAATTCAAAGAGAAAAAAAAACAAAAATGGTACTTGTCGGAGTAATAGGAGGTCCATTAATGGTCACTCCAAGTCTCGCCATCAAATCAGAGGCCAATACTCATAAAAGTTTGAGTAAGAGAAGAAGCTCAAGCAACATGTCCGCTCTCGAAGCTCGAGTCTCTCTCGTTGTTGCTCTCGCTGCCCAAACCTCCTCTCTCTCAAACCGATGTATATATCTATTCATTATATATACGTATATATTATTATATCAATTATATATATATTGAGGACTAAATGGAAATTTTATTTTTTTATTGCAGTTTTGATGGATTTGGCGAATGAAACTGCAAAATATGTATTTCCGCAGAGGAGGTTCGAGAGCCGGAATTTAGAGGAAGCTTTGATGTCTGGTGGGTTCCTCTTCCGTTGCAGTATTTGTCTATATATATATATATATATATATATATATATAGGTACCTCTTTCGATTATTTGTTATGATGGTCATTGGGTATTTTTTTTAGTTCCGGATCTTGAAACGGTGAACTTTAGGGTTTTGAGCCGTAAGGATCAGTATGAGATCAGAGAAATTGAGGTATGAATTTGTTGCCTCTTATTTTTTTCCGTTATATTTTTTTATTTTTTCCTGTTTATTTGTACATTTTTTCTTAATTATTTTATTAGGAAAGTGTAGATAACAACCCTACCCACAATTCCCATTTTGTTTCTAATTTTTCCTTTTACATGACATCTCACACATTAAGTTATATTTTTGAAACCATTTTTAATAAAAAAATTCCACAGCCCTCTTTCCCTTACCTTCTATAATTCTATTGCCAATTTGCTACTATTTTCCAAAGATGAGTATGTGTGTGTGTGTTTTTTTCCTTTTTTTTCTGTGTAATTTTTTCAAAGTAAGTTCCAACCCGTGTAGTGTAAGGCACAAAATACTCGGACGTATGTCTATGGAATATGTTTCTGAATACTTTCGGTTGGCCATGCGCATAAAAATCATATCATCTTGCATACTTTTATTCTATAATTATATCAAAATGAGTGAAAGTGAAATGTGTATATAAGACAGTATGAACCATAAAATATCTTGTTTTTGGGAAAGTATTGTTACAACAATGTATTAGATTAGTCCAAAAAATAATAAACAAGTAGTAAATGATAGGAATATGTAGTTGTGTCCTTCCATTTGAAGATTTTATGTTGGGTGTGTGGATGCATATCCGACATACGTATCTAAGTCCATGCAACATAGCAATTTGCCTCGATTTCTTTCAATTGTTGTTCTTATGGGGCATATGTTTCAACTAATTATGAGTGTAATTGTGAAGCAGCCTTACTTTATAGCTGAAACAACAATGCCCGGTAAAGATGGATTCGATTTCAGCGGTGCATCACAGTCCTTCAACGTATTAGCTGAGTACCTGTTTGGTAAGGTAGTTTGAACTGTTTGATGGAGTTTTTAAGATTGAATAAAACCATTTCCATAAATGTATTTAAAGTACCTAAATATATTGTTTTCTTATTTTTTTACACACCATTTGCAGAATACAGCAAAGCAGAAAATGGAGATGACAACTCCAGTTTTTACTCGCAGGACTCAATCTGATGGGGAGAAAATGGAAATGACAACCCCTGTCATCACCAAGAAGGTAGGTCTTTTACATGGGCACTTAGTACTATTTAATGATCAAAAGCTTGGAAGACCCATGGATTTGGCATAAATAGCAAGCCTATTTGGAATTAGAATGCATTAATTACAATTTTGAAAACTTCATAATTTTTATTTTTTAAAAATAATAATCAAATTTCCTGTTTCATGGTTATACACAAGGTTGAATGTTAAGAATATCAAAGATCAATTTCGTTTGAGATGATGTAGGCTCGGAAATAAAATAATAGTTCATGAATTTGTCTCATTCACTTTGTTAGTGTATATATATAGTTAATCATAATTTTGTGGAGGGGATAATTGCTCCTATAGTCCTATGTTCAGTTAAGGACTATTACCTGTAGAGATATCATTTACATTTGCATCATGTTGTCCACAGCCACTTTTTCATGTTCATGTCATATCATTTTGAATTATGTGATATGATGAATTCAAAAATGATACGATGATCAAGGTTTATTTGTTGATGTTTGAATTTTGATCGTCTTGCTGATGTGGTCAAGCTATGAAAAACAGCTGCAAACTCATTTTTAAGGGGCAGAGTAGGTCAAGTGTACTTATTATTCAATTTTACTTTTCAAAGCTATGTAATTTTTTTCGTCATCATGATCTTAAGAATATTATTCAGCTGAAAGATCAAGATGGGTGGCAGATGTCTTTTGTCATGCCTAATAAGTATGGTTCTGATTTGCCACTGCCAAAAGATCCATCTGTGAGGATCAAAGAGGTGCCCGGGAAAATTGTTGCAGTTGCCGCCTTCTCAGGTTTGTTCTTCCCTAGAACCAAAACTTTTTTGAACATTAGAGCTGGAGAGTAGTATGTGCAATTTGGATAAAGTTTTCCTCGATTATAATCATTTCATGAGTTTAAAACTCAATTCTGCATTTAAAAATGAAACCAGTAATGAGGTGCTCCATAATTTTAAGTGCGTGTAATGTTTGAAATTTTCCATTAATTTCAATGCGTGTGTGGGTATGCGGGTATGCATGAGGTGTATTTATGTCTGTTGGCATATATGCACGCGGCACATTTCAATTTTGTAATCAGAACTGTTAACAATCTGTTGGATAAGATTAGCTATGAACTATTACACACCATATTTTCATGTTTTGGTAAGATATGACTTGAGGTATATCAGTAGATTGGATGATTAAGCTTTGTTCAGCGGTAATTTGTGGTGTGCATTGCGATTCAAGTCACGGCTAGAATGACACATTATAAATGATCTGGCCTTTGTTCCCTTTTCTTATTGAATCAGGCTTTGTCACTGATGAAGTAGTTGAGGCTCAAGAACTACGATTACGAGATGCTCTGAAGAACGATATTCAATTTCAATTGAAAAAGGATGCATCAGTGGAAGTTGCACAGGTACATTTTTTTTTCAAAAACCGAAAATGAATTAGGAAAAAATAAATAAATCTTCAAATACCCAATACTTAGGCCATTAACGGTACAGAATGCTGCTTTGAATGACTTAATTTTCCGCATATGTGGTTGCAGTATAATCCACCATTTACACTCCCATTCAATCGTCGTAACGAGATTTCTCTGGAAGTTGAAAGGAAACAAGAATAGCTCCCACACATCGCCCCGATCCTATATATAGCAAATTCGAGATACAAAGTTATAGTTTTCTGCTGGCAAAAAAATAAAAAAAAAATTCACTTGATATCATCCAAGTCAGGTATGATTATGTAATATATGGTGTAAATTCCTCTAACTAATCACAATGATAACATATTCAAATACTAGTGTAATGACAAGATTTGTCCTCTATTTCTCCGACATCTTTCGGCTAGCTAGTTTCAGCCTTGTTTGGCATAACTTTTACTTTTGATTTTACGCAGAAGAAAAAGAGAAGCAGAAACTGTTTTGAAAAACTGATACCCCTAACTTTTTAAAAATGTTCTTCCAAAGTCTAGAAGTTCTTTTAAATTTGTTGTCAAACGCCGTTCAAAATAGTTTTTACCTCCAGAAAACCAAAAGTAGCATTTGAAAAGTCAATTCGAACAGGACATTCGTATATACTTTTGTACATTAAATATTTCATGGATATTTTCCATTTTTCCTACCATGGTTGTGAATTGATCTTCCATTTGTCCCTTTGAATACTCTCCACACTTTTTTTTTTTGTCTTGAAAGGTGAGAAAGTATCAGCAAAATGCCCTTAGATTTTTAATTTTTTTAAATGAGTCAAATTGGTAAGATTTCATACAATTTTCAAAATGAATCAAATTTGGATTTGTTGGTTAATTTGTCAATATATGTGTATATATGGAAATATTTATCTTGTCTAGGGTTTATTTAGTGGTCTATTAGTTGAAGATGATAAATACCATGACTCAGACAACAAAGAAGAATAAAATTTATACTCAGAGCATAAACTCTGAAACTCATATTGAATATTGACAAACAAGCTACAAGAATATACACAACATATCAAACCATAACAACTGATACTTACAGTTATCAACATGAATATATTGATGGAGTTTGCAGTTTTTAAAAATGTTAAAAAAGATATTTCGCGTATCTGCAGATATGACAAACATATAATCACTCGAATTTATTTAATTTTTTTATTTATTAAAACTCCAAAATGAGTTGTTTAATTGCGAGTATTCTACAAAATTAGTGACCATTCTTAAAAGTATTACAAACTAAATAATATCTCGCGTGAAGAATATATAATCAATTAAACAAGAGAATTTATCTAGAGATGTTTGTTGGCTCTTACATATGTTGGAATAATAGAGGATAAAAAAAAGGTTAATTTCAAGAAACCCCCTATATTATTCAGTTTAATCAACTAGCTTTCACTGTGTCTACTTTGCCCCATATACTATTCAATTTCATCATTATGCCCCCTCACCTCAAATTTTGAGTCAAAATGCCTAAACTACCCTCAATAGTATAAGGCGGTTTAGGGAAATCAACCATTTAAAAAAATTATTTTTCGAAAATCAATTATATTTTTTGCAAAAAAATTATTTTTCGGAAGGAGTATATTATTTTCCAAAATATGAATTATTTCGGAAAAAAATCATATTTTGGAATATAATAGTATATATTTTTCGCAAAAGATCATATTTTGGAACATAATAGTATATATTTTTCGCAAAATTTTTTTTCGGAAAAGATCATATTTTGGAACATAATATATATTTTTCGCAAAAAAATTAATATTTTGGAACATAATAAATACTTTTTCGCAAAAAAAATATTTTTCAGAGGAAAATCATATTTTAGAACATAATATATATTTTTCGGAAAAAAAAAATCATATTTTGGAACATAATATATATTTTTCGAAAAAAAAAAAAAATTCAGAAAACAAATCATATTTTGGAACATAATATATATTTTTCGCAAAAAAGTTATTTTTCGGAAAAAAATTCATATTTTGGAACATAATATATATTTTTCGAAAAAAGTTATTTTTCGGAAAAAAATTCATATTTTGGAACATAATATATATTTTTCGAAAAAAATTATTTTTTAGGAAAAAATTCATATTTTGGAACATAATATATACTTTTTCGCAAAAAAAATATTTTTCGTAAAAAAATCATATTTTTCGAAATATATATTTTTTGAAATTTATAGTTTTTATGAAAAATATAATTTATTTTCGAAAAATATTTTTTTAAAAGGTTGATTTCACTAAATTCCTTTATACTATTAAGGGAGGGTAGTTTAGACATTTTGACTCAAAATGTGAGGAAAAGGGGGTATAGTGATGAAATTGGATAGTATAGAACAAAGTGGACACAGTGGGGGTTAGTTGATTAAATTGAATAACATATGGGAGTTTCTTCAAGTAAATCCATAAAAAAATTATAAGTAAAATATTTATACTTAAAAGTAAATAATATATTGTATAATAATTAATTCTTCCTTTCTTTTACACTGATAATAAGTTTTGGAAATGAGTTGTGGCCCAAACACTTACAAACTCATACAGGCCCAATAAAAAAATAAGGCCCATTAATTTGAAGCCCTGATCAAGAAATAATGGTCTCTCCGACTCGATTTGCCGAGCGCTGATTTCCTGAATCGAAGCTCTTACTTCTCGGTAGAGTGAAGAATATATCTATATAGATATATATATATACACACACACAACTGGGTGCACCATTTTGCCGTTACATAGCTGCAGGTAATTCTATTTTATTAAATATTATTTTTTGAACTGTTATCAAACTATTTTTGCAGAATCTTAGGGTTTATGATTTGATTCTACGATTTCGATTTCAGAGACCCCAAAATGATTTCACACAAAATCCCAATTATTTAACTCCTTCTCTCTGTTTTGCTTTCAATTTCTTGAATCTGAAGCTATTATTCAACATAGTTTTTGCTTTCTGTTTCAGCTCCACAAAATCAGAATTAATCGTAAAAACTTCGCAAATGGTACGAATTTGAATTGATTATTCAGAAAGTAGGTAGTTGTTATTTGGGTACACTAGATTCTGCAATGCAAAGAAGGATGCTTTATGAAATCTCCCATTTCAAGGCATTCATTTCGCGGGTAAATTCTGATTTTTGCTACACCTCTAGAAGAGTTAAAAGTTCAGGGGTAGTAGAAGGAGATGATGATGCATTGTATGTGGATGTACCAAAGCCTCCTAGGACCAAGTCCGAGAGGAAACCGTATCCAACTCCTATGAAAGTTTTGATTCGGAAGGCGAAGGAAGAGAGAGAGGCTAGAAAGGCCCAACCTTGTAGAATTCTTGAAGAACCCCCTGATAATGGCCTTCTTGTTCCCGAACTTGTCGATGTTGCTCACCGAGTCTACCGAGCTAGAGAGTCGCTCATACTTGGCATGGCAAAGCTTGTTAATGTCATTCCTGTTCAAAGATGCAGGTAAAGGTATGCAACCCTTTTTTTTTTTTTTGTGTTCTTTTTGCTTCAAATTTTCCATTCAAGTTTGTAGTTTTGCTTCATTTTCAAAGTATGGATTGCTCTAATATAAAAGAATTGTCCTCAACTATGCAAAAGGTTGTTTTTCGATTCATTTTTGAGTTGAGGATGAAATTTAGTTTGTCTAAATTGAGTTGATTTCGTTGAGGGACTGAGATGTTTTTTCACGAAGCTCGAATTGTTGAAGCTTGTTTGCACTTTGTATGGCTCATTTGGAATAAATAACAGTTAAGTCATTTGTGTTGGCAAAAGGTGATGGGTGGAGGGTTCTTACCTGGAACTGGATTGTTATGAAAACTGTAAAGACTATATGAATCACAAAGACGGAATGCGACAATTATTTCTGAGTGCTTATCTTTTCACCCAAATTGAATATATATATATATATATATCTAATTTTCTTAGATCACTTGTCTAGTAATGGCCTTAATTTTGTTCGGATGGAGTATATAACTACGCAGACTTAGTGTGATTATTATATTTTGATATTTCTATATGCTGCGGTCCTTTTTTGTTCTTCTCATAAAAGAATACCTAATGAAAGACCAAGAGAAAGAGCACTGGAGAGTGAAATGAAATGATATTAGCTGTTATCCAATCTTGCGTGGCTAAATGGAAGTGTTTTATATTTTGAAGGTACGTACTGAAAGTGGAAGTCTTAGGTTATTGGTGTTTCTGGATCAAATTTAGTGTCTATATAGAAAGCTAATGGATCTTCAAACACCAACTTCTTTTAGCTATCTTCATATCCAATCCTCACAAGAAGTGCACCCATGGACAAGGTTTCGGATAAAAGTCCCCTTTTTTATCACTATTTATATATCGTTCTCGCGCAAGTTTCTACTGTGTAGAAAGCTCTGAATGTCATTAAATATGTTGTTCCTAGCACTAGTTGATTGATGTTGAAGCAAATTGCCCGACTTGTTGTGATGGAGTTATTGGCCCTTGAAAATTATCTAAGCATCCCATCTTTTAATCTTCTCCACTTCTTTTTGTGACGATAATGTCCAGATGTGTAGGTCAAAGCAGGTTTAGCAGTCTGCTACAACATGGCATCTGCAATATAAGATTTGCGGCGAAGATGGAAAATGCTCTCTGTTGCTTCTAAAATACAACATAAAAAATTCTCCCTCCCCCCTCTCCAAATCAATGAAATTCTTTGGTTGCTGCCTGTCTTCTGCATCATACAAATTTGAGAACCCTGCTTTATTCATTTTTAAAGAAAATTTGAAGGTTGCTGCTGTGAAGTTTGTTAAACTTTCTCCAATAAGCATATCAATTATATCAATTTTACCAGAGACTAATATACTCCTTGCTTTAGTTGTAGAAGTATTAAATGTTGTTGGACATTTCATATGATAATCTTTATGGTTTTTCCTTCTCAGGTACTGCTTTGAGGTTCACATTGGCCATGTGGGTCATGAAATCCGGACTTGCACTGGCCCAAATAGTGGTTTTCGCAGTGCTACTCACGTTTGGAGAAAGACCGGAGTTCATGATCTGGTTTATTTTCCCAAATGCTTCCACCTTTATGACCGTGTTGGAAAACCAAGAGTTGGACATGATGAGAGGCATAGTGTCAGGAGAATTCCTGCCATTGTAGAGCTTTGCATACAAGCTGGTCTAGAGCTTGATAAGTTCCCTACAAAAAGGAGAACAAAACCTGTTTATTGTATGGAAGGAAGAATCGTAGACTTTGAGGTGGAGAACAAAACGGATGAAATGAGTCCAATTTTGGATTCTGCGGATTGTAATGTTCCTGGAGAAGAAGATTCTGGGAAAGAAGGAATCCCTGTTAGTTTGAATCTAGAGAATCATACTAATCCTTTGGTGGAACTCAACTCTGAGGAAGGAAAGAACTTGAGGGATATAAGTATCGACACACTAGAGTCGTGGTTTGAGCTAATATCAGGGGCTAAGAAGATCATGGAGAAGTATAAGGTGCATACTTGCGGATATTGCCCCGAGGTTCAGGTGGGGCCGAAGGGACACAAAGTAAGAATGTGTAAAGCATCAAAGCACCAGTCTCGCAATGGTCTGCATGCATGGCAGGAAGCAACAATCGACGATTTTGTAGGTCCCAACTATGTCTGGCATGTGCGCGACTTGCATGGCCCTGCATTGAATAACAACCTGAAGCGGTATTATGGCAAGGCACCGGCCGTGGTTGAGCTGTGTGTGCAAGCGGGGGCACCTGTTCCTGATCAATACAGGAGTATGATGAGAATAGATGTGGTTCCTCCTGATCGCGATGAAGTTGATCTTGTTGCTTGATACCTTAGCTCCATGTAGGTAAGATGCACCGGTAGAATGGTTTTGAGCTCCTGAGACTGACCGGTAAATAACACGGTAATTGCTAGACGTCGTGGTGATTGATTCTGCAGACCAAGGGGCAATGTCTTGTGATCTCCAGGATTTCGAAATAGGATTGATGCAATGAAAAGAGAAGCTTTTCATGCAGACTTTGAAGGTAAAACAATGTCATGGTAAGTGTGGAAAGCTATATGAGTTCTAAGCTGATGTAGGAATGAGGTTGCCTCAGCTTATAAGACTTTCCTAAGCTTACAAGCAGATATTGGAATTTAACATGGATATGAAGGTGGATGTGAGAGTGCTGTATGTTTTCTTCTCCTGGAAAGAAACTTTATATGTATATATATGTGTAATGATCCTAAGGCCTGTGTATTAATTCTTTCTTTTGTTGTGTATGGGAGTTTTCCTTGGCAAATTAATATGAATTTAGTAAGAAGTGGCACACTCCAACTTGCTTCAAATGATTCTGGTCTAATTCTCTACAATTATGAAAAATTATTGGTTACCACAAGGACTATTATGACGTGGTATCTCAAATTAATTAAAATAAGTGGTGCATATTACGAGCAAGTGGCAATATATTACATTCATTTTTATCGGTCATTTTTGTTTCAACTGTAATTGCCTTGTGAAAAAGAACTGCGGGTTTTTAATTGGGCTATGTTTGTTCCATTGGCAAGACTCTTGAAGCAGTATTGAGTCTATTGACTTGACAATGGCAAGACTGCCCAATTTTAGATTTTAGTTACCCCTCAACTTCTTCCCATTCTCAGTGATTTCTATTGTAATTATATATATATTAGAAAAAAATGTAAAATTAAAAATGGTTTTTAACACGAATATTAATTTTCTGATCAAAATACAATTCCTCATGTATCACAGTATCAGTAGCCACAAACTCATAATTTTCAGTACAACTTTTATATTGCATAAAATAATTATTAATCACTAACCATAAGTATTTTGTCACCAAAAAAAAAGAAAGAAAAAGTTTGTGACAAAAATTTTAATTACTTGTAGCGCTTCCAACAACTAATATATTTAGTTTGCATGAATTTCTTAATTATTAACCGATAAAAGATCATTACACTTCTCACAAATATTTCATTATGATATTAAATTAGAAATAAATTTATCATCATCAATACTCTCTAATCAGAATGGTAGGTGTTTTAACTGAGGTGCTAGGCATAAAGAAATGATAAAAACAATATTGTCACACAAGATAAAAATAATAATAATACTCCGTATCAAAAAATCTAAGGGCTTGTCATGAAAATTGAAATTAAATGCTGTATAAATCCTTCACTCTTATAATGTAACGCATAAGACTTTGATCCATGAAAAGACAAAACTACTCCTCATTATTGATTTAAAAATCAAATGTACACAAAGCAGACGACACACAAATATATACATTATACACATATATATATGGGTGTGTGTATCTGGGCATAAAGTACAGAGATCAAACCGCCCCAAAGAATGAGCGCGCCTCCGATTCCGAAGAAACCCAAGATAGAGAGAGAAGAAGAATCTGAGGAGAATAAAAATGGAGAAGAAGAGAACAGCAGACAAGAGCAAGAAGAGGCTCTGGTCGCTCTGATTGAACACCGAACCAAAGAAGTCGAACATCTCCGCAACCGTATCTTATATTACCAATCCCAGGTTGTAATCAATCACTATACACTATCAAGTTTTATGGGTTTTTTTTTTTTTTTTTTTGTATAATCAGATCATATAAATATATGTATATGTGTATTAGTGCCAGTTCTATGGTTAAGTATTGTTTTATCTGTGGTGTTTATAATTCAGTGTGTTCTTAATTTGGGTTTTTTCTATGTTGGATTTTTTTGTGTGGTATGAGGTGTTAATTATTGTTTTTGGAGTAGTTTTTAACTTACCCAAAAAGGATAATGGAGAATATTGCACTAGTTCTTAATAGTTGATTTCATTTTCTTGGTGATTAAATTTCGAGATGAACTTTGGACTTTGAATGTGGGTCGAATAAATTCCGGTGACGGAGTGCTAGACTAGTTCTGAACTTTATGATATATGAAAATAGTGTTGAAGGTGGTACTAGGCATTTGCTTACATTGGCTTGAAAAAGAGGAAGTGAGAATGTCTGCATTAACATCTTTGTCTATTGGAGATAGAGAATTGAAATCACATTTTAAGCATTTAAAGTAGATAGGATGGTTTTGGCAAGTTTAATCTGAGGTGTTACAAATAATTATTTGTTGTGGAACATACCGCAAACAGATAACATGCCAGTCGAAAGATTTATGTGGTCCGGCGTAAACTTATATCAATGAAGAAGATTCAGCAATGAGTTCTCTTTACAGACAATGGAACTAACAAGTTTGAACCCCAAGCCCTAGCTCTGTCCCACGCTCTTTTGTTGTCTCAGAACACATCCCGAATCCTAGATGCCCTTATCTAGCAGGCCACAGGAGAATTTAACAGGTTCCCCAAACTGCAAAAGAAATAGGGTTAATTGAAGTTTGGGCCACAACATCGCAACAGGTTTTATGAGTGAAAACCTTCCACTAGCTTTTTATGGCTATATTTTCATGGTGACAGCGTTGTGAGTCGTTAGCAGATTTTGGATATAATAATTATATATGGATTTGGATCTAGCGATCCCAAGTGTGGACACTTCGTTTGTATGGAGATTGCTAATGACAACAACGTGTATATACTGACTTACATTCCTTACGTTTTGGACATTGCATGAAAATTGAAGGGAAAATTGTCTCATTAGGTAAATGAAAAGTTATTAGGAAAATCCGTTAAACTGAATTTGAAATTTTAAAGCAGTTAGACTACTTTGGTCAGGTGTAGTTATATGTCCAACAGATTCTAATAGATAGTCATGGAAATTAGTAAAAATTAAACACGTCATGGAGAAAGTGATTTAACCTACATTGATGTATGAATGTTGCATGCATGAACACGTGACAAGCAGATGATAATAGCAACTTTCCCTACTTTTTATCACTACGAAAAAATATATTGGTAGTTATTTTGCTTTCCATAGCAATTTTGGTGACGGGTGACATCATAACATATTTGCAGTTCTAGTTGTTTTCTATACTTTTATAGTATACCACAAATACCTCTTTCGTCTGTAAATGATTCGGTTTTAAAGGTCTGAAAGTATATGCACTTCAAGATTGTTATTTTTCATTTGCTCACAAGAGTTTATGTTCCTTTAAAGTTTAATTTTTTCCCAGTCACTGAGGTCACATTGCATCTGTTTATTATCCATGCCAACTTCTTTTTATCGGGATGTGCATGCTAATATGGGAATTCCCTTGGGAACTGAACTTGTGTACACATTTTCATAGTGACATATTAGACATGCGGTTATAGATGGTTACTACTTTGTGGTGCATGAATTAATGCTCTATCCTTACCACATGATGGAATTGGAAGCCTTTGATTATTTTTAAAATCGGAATAACAAATACTTGTCAGTAGTTATGTACTATCATCTCTTTGTTGCTAAACATCTCCTTCGTAAAAGTATGCAGCTTGACCAAGCAGAGAGGAGGTTAGATGATACACAGGTTAAGTTGGCTCGTCTTCGGGGGCGGGACAGTGGAATTTCATCCAGAAATTCCTTGGGAGATAATATTAAAGAGGTCAAAGATGAGCGAAGATCAGCTAGCCCTATCCAGATCAGTGAAGCTGCTTCTAAAAGACAGTTGCAATCTAAGCCTCAGCTTGTAATTCCTGCTGTGAACTCTAAAATTTCTCAATCTACGAAAATACCAGAATCTGGCAAGAATGCTTCAGTGAGTTCCAGTGGTAGAGCTGTTACATCAGTCACCACTTACAATGATAGTGCTGTGAAACTAAGACAAAACAAATCTAATAGAAACTCTTCTGAGCAGGAGGCCGCTGAAATTCAGGCTAAATCGTCAAAAAGAAAGTTTGGTAATTCTTTCACACGCTAGCTTTCTCTCTCAGTGCACTTCCTTTAATTTTTTGTTATTTGAACTTCGCATTTTCCTCAGATATATGCATCATAATTTTCTTTAATTTAGTTTTACTTTTATGATCACAGAGCAGAAGGAGCACAAGGAATTGATTCCCTTGATTAATAGTCGGTCATCTCCTTTTACAATCCATTGCCAGATGGCTTCTCTCATCTCTAGTCAGCACAAGAGAAAGCTGAGAAGTCTTGTCCTGTGTCCAACAAACAGTCAGCTATTTGTAACCAGGTAATTTGAACATTCTTGATTTTTTGAGAAAATGATATGACAAATTTGTTAGCCTTAGTATCTCTAATTCAAACTAGAAGTTTTTAGTTCTAGCTATGCTAACTGTGGCACGTGGTGCATGATGAGTGAGTGATCCTTGCTTCATTACAGAGTAGTATGCTTAGATGAGATATTTATGATGAGATTGATGTTCCATAGAGCTCGGGGACACTGCCTGAGGATGTCGCATGTGAATTTAGAAACAAAATGTTTATATATATATAATTACCGATTCTTTGCTTCTTCTTTTTTTGAAAGATCGTTCTAGTGCCTTCTCATCTCATTCTGGAGGTAAAGACAACTTCTTAGAGATAAATTTCATCTCCCTCAAATAGAATCCATGTATCCAGCTGTAATCAAAGATCTAAGTCACGATATGTCTCTTGTAAGCACACACCTTAGGCAAGCATGGAGCTAAATGTCGGATCCAGCTAGTTATTTGCTTTTGTGTGGGTTTTTATAATAGGAGTCAAAGGCTTATTTAGGCCGAGCATAACCTCAGCTCGTTCATAACGATCAAGCAGGGATTAATTTTGAAAACGTCAATTATTAGTCTAATGTTTTTGTTTTTAAATATCTTGGGAGTTTTATCAATATTGAATGTGATGGAAAAAGAAAGTCTAGATTCAATGTATTTGTATGATTGTAAACTACGTAAAATTTAAGAGAATGAAAAAATTACTCAGGAATTTATTACATGGTTCATTAGTTTGCCCTTATAGACAAGCACAAAGCTTGGACGCGTTGATATATACTTCATAAAACATCAATTGGTTCTAACTCCCTTACTGAGTTTTCTTGGGTTATCCTCTTCGCTAAATGCTAAAGAAGTCGGGAGTATTAGTTTCACGGTGCTGCTTTGACTTGAATCATCCTATTAGTAGTCAAAAGATCTTACTCAACATTGACTGATATTCATGTATTGAAGTATTATAGACTATGCTTCAGTCTCCTGGAGTCTCATGTTAGCATCAGCCATTTAGTAGGCAAAGGAAATGGTTATCATTTTTGCTTTGATTATCTGGACAAAAACAATTCTATAAAATGATTGTATCATTTCTTCAAAGAGGTGCTAGCTAAAAATAAGCAATTCATGTTATGACCTGTAGCTTGAATCGAATCCATGTTAGTCTATTATCTAGTATTGTTTCATTTTTATCCAGATGAACATTTTTACAGACCTAACGTTTGGCAATTAGCTGAAAAACATTTCTCTATTGGATATGGTTTCTGAAGTCCTCAATTTCTAACATTGCACAAAGCAATTGGAACTTAAGATAGGGGAATCAAACAACTAAAGTTGGGTTAAGAAATTAGTTATTCAGTTGTACGAGTCAAACGTGCTTCGTTCCTTTGCTTTGAAGTTTACTACACGAGGTTCGACCTTTTGGTTAGTACTTGCAGAACAACAATTTCCAAATCTGATCCAAAACTCTTTTCCCTTGGTCTTTTTCAGCCTCCGCGGTGTATATAAAACCCTATATTTTTAGGATCCAAATATATAGGTTACTTTTCATATATATCATACACAGTACGTATTGTAGTTCCTAAACTGTATCTTTTCTTGCCTAAATATACTCCCAATCCCTACTGTGTACCATTCCGTTTGCATACTCTGTGATATTCCGTCCACAGGTTTTTTAGGCACGAAAAACAACATTAGTTTCCTTACAGAGGCCTACCCTAACGGATTTTCTGCATCATGGAACTGCCTCTTAGTTAAGGGGACTGCCTCATCTGAGAGGGATAAGCGAGAAGAGTTGTAAATCAGTGTGAGGTAGAGTGCTAGTCTGGCAGCTTATTGTGGTTTTCTAGAGTATGTGGTTCCTGCACCTTGGCTTTGTAATGTGTGGTGTATAATGGAAATCTAGTGATCCATATGGCCATTGTTTTGTGCAATGGTCAAACCTGCAGTTGCAGATTTGAGCTTGACAACAGCAACTTTACTGAAGGTTAGTCTGTCTCAAGTTTTCACCATTTTCAGCATATCTAGGACTAGCACTGTCGAATGTCCTACATGCATGAACATATAATTATGGTAATCACGATCCTAGGTTCACATCCATTGCCTTAAACCACGTCCTTAATATTAAACAAGTGATATTCCTTACCACTTGCTTGATTCTATATTACAGAAACAGAAATTTTGTCTTCATTCTTACGTTGGATAAGCACAATAAAAGCCAAGTCTCTCTCTAAGTTGCGGTTACTTCTAGGATAAAATGATGGTTTGTACAGGGGACGTGAAAGGGTAAAACAAGAGAGGTTATATATCTTAGGTACTATTTTCCTAATAATAAAATCTGGTAGAGTCATAGTGAATTCCTTGATTTTACTCTAGCTTGGAACCATGAATGAACTCCTTATTTGTCTTCCACGACCAATAATAGCTGACCCACTTGCAAGTCTGGAGAAAAGTTGTTCTTATTACTGTCCGGACTACGATCGCACACACAACTTAGGTTTTAACGACGATAGATTTTGCATTCCATAAAATTTTATATTGTGCTGAAATTATTGGTTTATGAGCAGTGTATTGCCTCCATTTTTTACTGATTGATTTTTTTGAGAAGAGAATCCGTCATTTATAACATCCTCAGTATTCAGGTTTACATTTAATTTTATTGAATTTCATATTACTCTTTAGGGATCTGAGTTTTTGAAGTTTTTGTACTATGTTGCAGCGCTTTGGATGGAGTTGTCAACTTGTGGCAAATTCAGGCCAGAGGGTACATTTATGATCTCTTCCTTGTCTTCATGCACTACCAAGGATTTGATTCATATGCTTGTCGTTTTAAAATTGCAGATCAAGTGCCAATCTGCTTAGTGCTACTGATTGTGTGTCCCCAAAGCAGAGACGATGGCCAGAAGATATAGCATGGCACCCAGATGGAAGTTCCCTACTTGCTGTATACAGTGCCGATAGTGGAGACTCTCAGATTGCAGTATTAAATCTGAATAAAACACTACAGGCAAGGCCTATGGTCAAGACTTTTCCCTGGACTCATTTGCTTCTTCCACTTGCAACACACGTACACACACAATGTACAAAAGTCAATCCATTCATGACTAGGTCCATACTGTCTATTTTTCTGTGGTGCATTGATAATCCTTGATCAGAGGTATAGTTGATATAGACATTCTGTATACACATGTACAGAAATTTAGGAGAGTATAACTTGCTCAAACTTGCCAATCTAATATTTGTTGGATCCAATGTTCGCCAAGTCCAGTGCTGGATTAGATACCCCTCACACACCCTTCATGCGTACCAAATGTTATGTAGATTGGATATCAGTGTACATTTGAAACTCGTCGGCCTTTCTTGCGCTCCAATATCATGTAGATTGGATATTAGTACTCACTTTATTTGCAACTCGTCTTTCTTTTAAACGTCATGGTTGAAGAATTGGCTTACTGAGAGTCCATCTGCTTGTGCAACTTACGAACGTACTTTCATATATAATTACAACTGTTGTTATTTGCATCTTGTGTCATGGGGAATGCCTTCATGCACCTTTTATATTATCCATGTATGTATCCAGTGTCACGAGAGTAGAACTTGCTAATCTTGTAAGATTGAAATAATTATGATTCACGACTTATAGAACAATACCAACATGGAATGGACGTAAACCTTAACTCAGATGGAATGTCTAATTCTTCTTCCTCGTCCCTTTTTTTTTTTTTTTTTGAGTTGGTGTGTGTGTGTGTGTGTGTGTGTGTGTGGTGGTGCCACATGAAAGTTACTTCATGACATTTTGTGCAAAATAAGAAAACAGAGCATGTTGTGACTTTATGCTTTGTGTGTGTGTGTGTGTGTGCAGTGGATACATCATTTGATCTCATAATATACAATGTAATGCAATTTACTTGGTGTAGTCATTTGCTTTGTTTGTCTTGCCCATTGTATTTTTTACTTCCATTGTTAGAGGTGTAGTGATTGAAAAAGGTCACGGTAAGAGGCTCTTTTGTAAGAAACCATCCCTTGAAATTGCTGGTATATCTTGCATCCACCCAACCATTTACCAACAGTGAAGATTAAATAAGCATAAATTTGTCTGCAGTAAAAATTCGTGGTCAGTTTTGATTTATTATGTTGTGCGTCAACAGGGAACGCGTGTAAACTTCCTAGAAGAGAAGCCTCATGTTAAGGGCATTATCAACAATGTAGTTTTCATGCCATGGGAGAATGCCTGTTTCGTTACTGGTGGCAGTGATCATGCTGTAGTTCTTTGGACTGAGAAAGATGGGGAGAACTTATGGAAACCAAAGGCAGTGCATAGGAGTTTGCATTCATCAGCTGTAATGGGAGTTGCTGGGATGCAGCAGAAGCAGATTGTATTGTCTGTCGGTGCTGACAAGAGAATTATTGGGTTTGATTTGCAGGCAGGAAGAGTAGACTACAAGCATCAAATAGAAAGCAAATGCATGAGTGTATTACCTAATCCATGCGATTTCAATCTGTTTATGGTCCAAACTGGGTAAGCAACCTGTAGAATTTACTGTCAGTATCTTCTTGTCACCTATACTATTCCTGTTATGATGCTTCAGTAGTGCTCCCATATTAATTTTTGTTTAAACTACGTTTTTCTCTTTGCTAATGCTTGTATGCTGCACTGTTGAACTGTTTTGATTCATCAAGATTCCATCATGTTCCTCCATGAAACTATTATTGCTTTAAGGACACTGGACTTATGCATGTTAGTGCTGCAATTGCAGTGGAAATATTGACACTGGGACGAGAATCAAAGAAAATTATATGATAATGTGCAGATAAGGCTTTGCTTATTTCTAGCCATTTAGCTACTTAATATAATTTAGAGAGTCGGAAGTGTTGAAAACTCTGTGACAGTGAATTGAAGCTTGTTCGATCCTACTATAGAAAGCTTTGGTCATTATAAACAACAATATTAGCATGTTTCTGTATGGTAATAGTTGACACTCTGTAGTGATTAAATTAGATGGTTATCATAAATCACAAGAACAAAAATATTTTACAAATATGCTGCACATGACGTTTAGAGTTGAAAGTTGATGGATCTCAAAAATATTTCCTCTCTAACTTTTTGCCCAGAAGGTAAAATTTGTTACAATCAATACAATATTGGTGACTAATTTTTTACTCAAAAAGAAAATTGTACGTTTTAGATGATAAGTCATTCAAGGGTGGGTCAAGTTCTTTGTAGCTAGAACATTATCCTTGTGTTCTGTGCTCAATCTGTTGTTTTGATGTTCTTGCAAAATAAATGTCTTACATGCAGGACCCCAGGGAGGCAGCTTCGGTTGTTTGATATTAGGTTGAGGCAAACGGAAATCCATGCATTTGGTTGGAAGCAGGAAGCTAGTGAATCACAGTCGGCTCTAATAAATCAAGCATGGTCTCCTGATGGTTTATACATCACATCTGGTTCGGCTGACCCTATGATCCACATCTTTGATATCAGGTATAATGCTCACAAACCTTCACAGTCGGTAAGAGCTCATCAGAAACGCGTATTTAAAGCTGTATGGCACCATGCTCTGCCGCTTCTGATCTCCATATCGTCTGATCTGAACATTGGGCTGCACAAGATCACATGATTATCCCAAGCTGTTGTACTCAAGCCCTACATCTTGTGCTCCCTATTTTTGGAAATTTTGTATTGCATTGATGAAGAACTAGAACTTGTCAGAGAGGATGTATCGGCACAAGAACAAGTTATAACACCCCATCAATGGGGTGTATATGTGGATGTAATTTTGGGAGGGAATGTTAGAGAATTTGGAAAGTGAACTTGTATTAGCTATCAGTCTTCATATGGTCAAATTTTGGTGGGTACAGATGAGTAGGTTCTGTCCACAGTGTACCATGAACATTGTTGTTCTTTCCAAAGGGAAATATAGCAAGCTTTTGTCATTGCTTAGAGCAACATGGTATTAATCTCATGAAACAATAGCAAGTACTCTTTCTCTTTGGGATGACATGCTTCAACTTTGAGCTTTAATTTATGAGGTAATTGTGTTTAGTGGAATAACAATAGTGTTATGTACAATATATGAATCTATATATGGTGAAGATGATTAAATTAATTGTAGGTTATGTATTTTGTGATGATAATTTTCGGTATGTCCAAATTTGAAAAGGGACAACAACTTGCAACAGATACGGCCCCGGAGCCTCTGTTGTTCTTCATCCATCCGTGTGATTCTTGATGCTGGAACACCAGCAGATTCAGCAAACATAACACAGTCGGTTCCGGGTAAAACACTATTGTTACAGTTTCACCCTGCTCCAGCTATGAAATGACATATCTATCCATGATATTTTTTTATAAACTTAAATGTTTCTGCGTCTAGTTGAGGGTATTCTAGACATTTCATGTCTAAAAAAAGTAATGAGGGATCTAGCTATAATTATCCAAACATTAGGAGACGGGTATAATATATCGGGTCGCGAGCTTTTAACCCCCTATGATATGCATATTGTGCATATAACCCCCTGTGGTTCTACTTCATCTCAAATATTTTAATATAGTGCAAATTGTCCCCATTCTTTAGGCAATTCGCTCTTACTCAAAAAATTTGGGGTAAAGTAAAATCACAGGGGGTTAAACGCACTATATGAATATTATAGAGGGTTATAAGTTCACACCATTCTGGGGGCAATTAGCTCCTTTATTTTTTCATTTTCGAAAAAACCAAAAACAGGTGGGTTTATTTACCAACAAAAAAAAAAAAGAAGGTTTGTTTAACTAATGCCAAAATAATCGTTGACATTATATTTTTGAATTTTTTAATATGAAAAATCAAGGATTGCTCCTTATAAAAACATACGAGTACAAAAAATAGATAATTAACTTTAATTTATAAACTCATAAAACTAAAAATATATATATATATATATATATATATATATATATATATTATTTGAGTGATTCATACACATTTGTGTTTGTATGGCTTAGACCGTTTCTTTCATGTTATATATAAAGCTTACTTCTTCAAAAAGAAAAAATATACACATTTTTCAACTAATGGGTGTTATAAGCACAATATCTATATTATAAAGGAATTTTAAGCACTTGTTAAAAAAAAATAGGTGTCAAAACACACATTTTAAAATTAATGGGTGTTAAACGCATAATATCTATATTACATGAGTGTTTTAAACACTTGTTTCAAAAAATTAGCTACAAATATACATATTTTAAAACTAATAAGTGTTATACTCACATTATCTATATTACCCGTGTATTTATATTACCAAAGGTGTTTCGAGGACTTAACCCATAATATATCATATTGTAATTTACCCATTTATTACTTCGTTACCTTTGAAAAAACTGACTTGTCATAGGCTCATTGCACAAGCAATTTTTTTCATAACTGTAGCTAATAAATTGTAACCCAAACCGTAATACTCAAAATTCAAAGAAAGCTTAATAATCCAAACGTGGGTTGTGCAAATAGCTATAATCTCATCCATTATACCACTTTCGGATCCAGTTGAATCCACCAAAAAAACACATTATACACACAAAGCCATTGATGGACTAACTAAAAAGGTGACACCCTCAGAAACCCTAGATCCATTCTCCTCAAAAAACAATTGACTTGCCTAGCTAAAATACAAATAGAGACGCGTCCATTTTCAACCAATTGTGGTACAAAAAATTTTCATTACAAAAAGATTATTAGCTACGAATTTTGAATTATTTGCAACGAAATTGTCCATGGTTAAAACTTAATTTTGCTGTAATCAATAATTTGCTAACATGCAAAGGTTTTGTTTGGATTAACTTTTCAAACTCTGCTTTTGGCTTTCCGGAGAGAAAAATTATTTTGAACGGTATTTGACAAATTTTTAAAAGAGTTTTTGAGCTTTGGAAGAGCGTTTTAAAGAAGTTGGGGTATCAGCTTCTCAAAACAGTTTCTGCTTCTCTTTTTCTTCTGCGAAAAACAAAAAACAAAAGTTATGCCAAACAAGGTCAAATAACACAAAATGTAGCCAAAAAGGCAAGAGAGCCTCCACCAACAGTTCAATGACCTTGAGCAACAATGGCACACATTGAAGCAATCAAAGCCACGCCCTCCTATGCTCCGCCGATGCTCGATGGATTCGAAAGCCATTGTCAAGTCACTCCAACTCATTAACATGTACCCAAGAGGTCTCATGCATGTCTTCTCTACAACATGAGAGAGTGTCTCCTTCTGTGGAAGAGAGAGTGAGGGAGAGAAGATTGGGCATTGAGAGTGGTGAGTTGAAGGGTAGGAGGCTTTTTGGAGGATTTGAGAGTGAATGTGAGGTGGGTTTTGGCGGGAATGAAGATATATGTAGTGAGTGTTTTGATTTGGCTCAACATGGTGAAGTGAGGTCAATGTGCTAAGGTTATGAGGATGAAAATGATGATGATTTGGGGAGGTTTAAGGAAGAGGTGGCTCTTGATTGTTCTTACTCCGGTGGAGGAGTTGAGAGAGAAGAAGTGATGGTGGAGCATATTAATGTAGAAGAGAAAAGGTATGGTGGTGGTGGAAAATTGATGGTTCTTATGGCTTGGTTTAGTATTTTTTTTTTAATGGTGTTTACATTGGGAATTATTTCAATGAAGAGGAGGTAATTCTAATCCGAACACGAACTCTCTCATAATCTTTCAATAATTGATTTCTTACGTAGTTTTTTTCTTTTTTGCTCCTTTTATTATGTGATGCATATGTTGGTTTATTGAATTTCTAAGTATTTCGATTTTGGAGTATATAGAAGTAGTGCTTGTTTGGTAGACGGTGTGGAGTTGGTTTTTGATTTTGGTTTGGTTGGAGTTGGGTTGGTTGGAGTTGGTGTGGTTTTATTTTGGTTCCAATTCATGTTTGGTGCAGATGATTTTGGTGTGAGAAAAAGTGATGCTGAAAAACCAAACCATGTTTGGTAGAGTTGGTATAGGTTGAAATTCTGAATATTAATATATTAATAAATATTAATATTAATATATTAAAATATATTAATATATGAGTTTCACATTTTATTTATTAATAAATATTAATATATATTAATTTTATTTATTAATAAATATTAATATATTAATATATGGGTTTCACATTTTATTTATTAATAAATATCAATATTAATATATTAATATTATAATATTAAAATATATTAATATTAATATTTTTTAATATATTAATATTATAATATATTAATATATTTAATTTTTCGAAATATTTAATTTTTCATAAATATTTAATTTTTCAGAATATTTAATTTTTCAAAATTTATTAATATCAAAAATGAATTTGCTACAGTGTTGGTACCAAAACCAAAACCATGAACCATAAAAAATGATGGTTCCAAATTTTGGCTCATTCCTTCACAAAAGTTGCACCATGGAATTGCTACAGTGTCTACTCCAAATTTCCACACCATTTGCCAAATATAGAGTAGAGCAAAATTTTCAAATCAAACCCAAAATTTTGGCTCCACTCCATTTGCCAAACATATACGTAGTGTTTGATTTTAGTGTGAGACAAAAGAGATACTGACCCTTCTAGTATAATTTCTCTGACTTGGCAAGTGATGATTGGTTTAGAAATGATGTAGAATTTGAAGCATTTGACCAGAATATATCTTCCTGAATTTTGAAATTTATATAATTAATCTTGGTCATTGGTTTTATTTTGACCCGAATATGAATATCAAAATATCCGGAGAAATTAATGCCCAGAAAAACCTTTCTTGTCGTCATTTCCATCAAGATTAATTCAACTTCACAAGGCAAAATACTGTCTACGATCCAATAAATATTTCCATCCAAAGAAGCACCAGATCCATTATAAAATTAAAAAGATGTGCTTATTGAGAATAAGCAATCTTAAAAAAAATTCAGAGATTTTAGTTTTTTGGTTTGTAAATATAATTAAATACATATGTGTATATATATATATTTTTATAAACTTTGCTTCAAACATGCCATATCTCTATATCTCTTAGTTTAAGTTGTAAGAGTTCAATGTTTATCACCATAAAACAAGCACGCCTCAATTTATGCAACACACTCCACTATATAAATAACTTTATGGAAGAAACAATGAAAAGAATTTGAGCAAGCCCAAGAAATGAACATAATAAGCTAAGAGATTACTAAGTAACTAAGAAAAAAACAGTAATACCAGCCCTTGAAATGAAAAACTATGCTCCAAATAACTAACCATGTTAAGCTGGAAAAAAAAACAGATCAAGCCATCAACATCTGAAACCAGCTTCATCACCTCCAAAAGATGAATACGTGGATCTTCCATCACCTTCCTGAGGTACAATCACATCCAGTAAGTAGGGACTAGGTGTAAATTAAATTCATAATATTCAAGCTAAAACATAAAGCACAAATTATGGAACATAAATCCTAAGGATCTTAGAATCTCTATCATGTTCACACTATATTCATTAATCGAAAATAAATCATAAATACCTTTAGTTATGATAATAACTATTCACCTATTTGCGATCCATAAATCTTCATGTTTGATCCATCAGTCATCTCAGTCCATCATCATAGAAAAACTCTTATTTGATCCAAAGTCTATACATAGAAGAAAACCTTAAAAGAAATAGGGTAAGGAAATAGGATTTCTCTCTCCTGACCTTTTGCACACACATTAAACTATTATTGTGTTGTATCTATCATGTTCATAATGATGGAATATATGCACTTTAATATAGGTAGAGAGATAACTCATTTCCTACTACAACTTGTTCACCAAGAAAACATTAATTCCCACTTTCCATCAAATTGAGATAATTAAAGGAAACAATTCTCCATCAATAATATATAATCTAAAATTATATATTTGACCAAATAGAATTACAATGTAATATTTATTTACTGTACCATTACCATATGTCCAAATAATTATGTGGGCCAACAGAATATTAAAATATTCTTACATTCTCCCACTTGGACCAAATGATTATTTATTTAGTGGTTCAGTGAAATAGTCATTAAGCGCACTTTAAATTAGATTGAGTCCTTAAGGTGGTCACCATAAACATCATGACATATAGCGGTTGTGTGCCACTTAAATCGACACAGTTCATTCCATATACCACAACATTAATATACTACTTAACATGACCTATAATAGAGAAATCACATAAAGGTCCAATAATGTCTCTTCCGAGACTATTCCTGCTATCATCATCCAAACTGTAATTCATACTGTACATGTACATTAACCAACAAGAATATCATAAACACATTAAATGAGCTCCAAATGTCAGATGTATAAGTACCATCATCATCTTTATCTCTTTATTAAAGTGCATAAGCAACATTAACTTATCCACTCATAAAAGTAACAATAATTACTTATTACATTCAAGACCATCATTGCAGCATGCTTCGTTAATGTCTTGAATCGTAATACTTTAATTAGTGGATAACCATGCTTATATATTTACATCGACATTTGTTGTTTCTGGATATATTCCTTAATAAAAAGGTAATTTATGCATCTTCATTATACCTTCTATTTTTCATACTGGAAGATAATTGCGACATTAATAAATTTCAGTGACTTGAAAACCAGTATTCCAAGTCTTGAAATAAGGTTTCGCCATAGATAAACCATAAATTGTGTGTCTCAAAGCATAATTAACGAAGCCATAATGATTGGTTTGTATTTTTCATGATGTTGCTCCTCTAATAAAAAGGAACAATTATCCAAAATGAGTTTTTTTTGTCCACATTCACCAAAAATCTCCAACCAATCACTTTATATGATCAGTTTTCATAAATGTGAGCATATAATCTTTCATCACTTACAGACATATGCATAAGGAATACTTACATATCATTATGATCCAAATCATACTTAAATATCCTTATTGGAACAACATTACTTTTAAACTGATCAATATCACTACTATCAAAGAAATATCGTCGTTATATAAAATCATAATATAAACGTACTCCCACTGACCTTCAGGTATATAAACACATCAATTATGTTTTCTTTAAAACCCAAAAGAAGTAATAGTATCATTAAACTTGAGATACCATAATTGGAAATTTGTTTAAATTTACATATTGACTATATAAGTTTACACACAATGTGTTCTTTACCTTTCATCTGAAACCTTTAATTCAATCCATGCATCTAAACTCCCACTAAGAATTTTTATTTTTACTTGATGCAACTCTAAATCATAATGAGTCACTCATGCCATAATAATTCTTGGATAAACCTTCTAAATACATGCGAGAAGATTTCCATCATAATTAATACTTCCTATATGAGTGAAATATGATAATACAAGTATAATTTCATAAAATTTAATATTGCCATTAGAGTCGTGCTTAGTCTTAAAGATCCACTTACACTCGACTCTTCAAATGTCCTTCAGGCAATAACGAATTTTTCAGACTTCGTTTAATTTTAACTCTCCATTTATAGCATTAATCCTTAATAAGAATCATAAATGTGAAATTCATTCTTAATATCCCTCATTTGATTAGTGACAATTTCATTATGGAGTTCTTGATCATTCAATTGTTCTTTGTTGTTAAGCGTTTCAACAACTTGATGAACAATTATGTCTATAAAAGTCTTAGGTACAGAGATTTGTACCCTAAAGACTTGAATTGCCACATTTCTAGTCCTCCCACTAATGTCACCATTATCAATAAATCTAGCATTACGGATTTTCATAATTCTTGTACAATGTTTAGAATAATAAAATTCAATACCCTTTGGATTTCTATGGGTAAGCAATAATATACCCATTAATAGTTCTAAAATCCAATTTCCTTTCACGTGGATTTACAAATCCTTGCTTCCGTTGCACAGTTTCATAAAGTGCTTTAAATATATTTTCATCCGATACACAGTTCAAAATGAGCATTTGGAACTGTCTTACTAGAAATTCTATTTTAATGGAATGTAGCGGTTCTTTAAAGCATACATCTACGATGATATGGGTAAACAGAAATTATTAATCATACTCCTAAACATTAACATAAGGATCACCATTCTATACTCTTAAGGGAATTTAGTAAAGAAATAAAACATGTTTTACTTCATCATAAGTCCTATAATATTCATCACCTTTATCATACATTAAGAGTTTTCACCTTCTACTTATTTCTTCTTACTTCAGTTAGAAAAAATCTCAAGAACATTAATGTTCTTGAGAATTTTTTTATAGAATAAGTAGATATAATCATGATGTGAAAATCATCTATAATGATGATTAATATTTTCTTCCATCAAAGATAAAACATCAAAAAAATAAACAAATGTTTGTACAAATAATTTCAAGAAGCTCTAAAATTCATGTGACAATTTTCTTAGTGCCTTGGTTTACTTACTCTTAATGTAATCCAAAAACACACTATAATCAATGAAAACATAAGTACGGAATTTTCATTTGATATATGACTGTCTTTAACGCCACAAGTAACATGAATAATATTTATTAATAATATGAAGCAAGACTAAAAATTTTTGTCAATAAATAACTATAAGATAACAGTAATACCGAACCAACAAATTTGAATTTCTAAATCAAATAATAACATTTATTTATATAGATTTATATATAAACAAGAAATTCTCATTTGAATATGTGCTTTAGGTCCTAAAAGATTCTTGCACCACATAAAATATGTAATACCTTAGTCAATATATAAATTAATGAAGGAACTTCATCATATTTTATTTCAAAACATATATATATAAATAAAATAAAATACTTTAATCATTTTTCAAAACTATTACATATGTTCCTTCATCACTTTGATAGTGTCCAACACACAAATGACACTTATCATATTTATTTTAATTAGATTGAACAAAGTCTTTTAATTTTGGGTTATGTTTCATTAATGCCCTTTAATAGGCTTCATCCCAAAATAATTATCTTGCTACTTAAATCCTACCTCGACTTAAATTAACATACTGGTCAATCAATTCACGTTACACTTGTCCATAATAGTGTTATAATGAATTTACATAACACATACTAAGTAGATTAAAATTGAGAATAATTAAATCATAAATGACTTATTCATAGTCATATATAATTATCTCTATTTTGGCAAGAAAATTAATATCCCAAAATCATAATCATACAAGATAAAATACATCATGCATAGTAGTGATGTAATCCATAATTATTTTATGGGTTAATTTCAGTAAACCCCTATACTATTCAGATTAATCAACTAACCCCTTGTGTGTCCACTTTGCCCCATATACTATTTAATTTCATCAAATTGCCTCCTCACTTCTCAAAATGCCTAAACTACCATCAATAGTATAAGGGGGTTTAGTGAAATTAATAGTATAAGGGGGTTTAGTGAATTATTTTGGAAAAAATAATATATACTTTTTGCAAAAAAAAAAAATTCGAAACAAAATCATAATTTGTTCCAAAATATGAATTTTTTTTCGAAATTTTTTTTTTTTGCGAAAAAGTATATATTATGTTCCAAAATATGAATTATTTTTTCGAAAAATATTTTTTTTGCAAAAAAGTATATATTCTGTTCCAAAATATGAATTTTTTTTTCGAAAAATAATTTTTTTGCAAAAAATATATATTATGTTCCAAAATATGAATTTTTTCTGAAAAATAATTTTTTTGCAAAAAATATATATTATGTTCCAAAATATGATTTTTTTCTGAAAATTATTTTTTTGCGAAAAATATATATTATGTTCCAAAATATGATTTTTTTTCCGAAAAATATTTTTTTTTGCGAAAAAGTATATATTATGTTCCAAAATATGAATTTTTTTTCGAAAAATAATTTTTTGCGAAAAATATATATATTATGTTCCAAAATATGATTTTTTTTCCGAAAAATATTTTTTTTTGCGAAAAAGTATATATTATGTTCCAAAATATGAATTTTTTTTCGAAAAATAATTTTTTGCGAAAAATATATATATTATGTTCCAAAATATGATTTTTTTTCCGAAAATTATTTTTCAAAAAAAAAATTCATATTTTGGAACATAATATATACATTTTTGTTCCAAAATATTATTTTTCGAAAACAAAATTCATATTTTGGAACATAATATATACTTTTTCGCAAAAAAAAAAAAAAAAATTCAGAAAAAAAAATCATATTTTGGAAAATAATATATATTTTTTGCAAAAAAATTATTTTTCAGAAAAAAATCATATTTCGGAACATAATATATATTCTTTGCAAACAAATTATTTTTTGAAAAAAAAATTCATATTTTGGAACATAATATATACTTTTTTGCAAAAAAAATATTTTTCGAAAAAAAAATTCATATTTTGGAACATAATATATACTTTTTCGCAAAAAAAATATTTTTTGAAAAAAAAATTCATATTTTGGAACAAAATATGATTTTTTTTCGAATTTTTTTTTTTTGCAAAAAATATATATTATTTTTTCCGAAATAATTCACTAAACCCCCTTATACTATTAATTTCACTAAACCCCCTTATACTATTGAGGGTAGTTTAGGCATTTTGAGAAGTGAGGGGGCAATTTGATGAAATTGAATAGTATAGGGGGCAAAGTGGACACACAAGGGGTTAGTTGATTAATCTGGATAGTATAGGGGGGTTTACTGAAATTAACCCTTATTTTATTTACAAAATAAAATTTTGTTTACATATTTTCCAATATTCCTTAGCACAAATATTTTCAAAAATTATTTGCATAAACATAATGTTTAATCTGTTCGATACCTCCTAAACTTAAAATATTAAATTTAATTTAATACACTATAATTGAACTAAACTTATTCAATTATGATAAGTTAGTTCTATTAGAATGGAAACAGATTTAACATGCAAATTAAGGGATACAATAATACACTCATAACATAAAAGGCTCACAACATTAATGCTTTGAGTTAACAACACGTATATTCACATAAATATAATGTATAACTATGGTCATACTTTAGTAGTAACCAAAAAATACAAATAATGATGCTTATATGTATTTATATACATACTTTATTGGGTGATGTAATAAGTAATCAAACTAGACAAGTTATCTTTGGATATTCTTTACCTAGCCAATTAAAAACACATATGACTCCTTAATGCTAATTTAATCACTAATTAAATCAATTCAATTTTAAACTAAATTATAAGCATCAATAATTCATGAGGTATTGCAATTATGCATCGTACTAAATTAAATATTCATCCATTTGGTCAGGCCACTTTGACGGCTAACAAACCCTATAATATGAATTTTAATTTAGTTACAGACTTAATAGTCAATAAGTAGCTCATTTACTTCATGTTCTATTAAATTGAATATTCATTTTGGTAAGGTCACTTTGGTGGCACAAGCCCTATAATATGAATATCAATTTAGGTACTATTAATTAATCCATAAATGAAATTATGCATCCAACTAAATTTAATATTCATTTCCTTTGGTCAAGCCACTTTGGCGACTACAAACCCTTTAATATGAATATTAAATTAGATAAGGATTAATTAAATAATAATTAATTAATTTAACTTTATGTTCTAATAAATTCTATATTCATTCATTCGGTTAGGCCATTTTTGGTGGCTAACTAACCCTGGAATATTAATTTACTTAGGAACTAATTAATTAATTATTAACATATAAATCATTATGCACACATACTTCAAATAAATTTTCGTAATTGAACCAATTAAAATTGATTCTCCATCATGTATGCAGGCATGGGCACAACACTAACACTTATGATACATCTCAAACAAATTTAAATTTCTAGATTAAAACATAATTCTAGAAATTCGCATTTAAATCCCCATTAAACCTTGTAAAATTTATATCTCACAAACCGTTCATCAAAAAATGCAAATAATATATGCACGGAAAGCTTATGGAAAGAGGATTTCAGTAATATAAGTTTCATGCACTAAAACCCAGTAACGAGAGATAAAACATCTGAATAAAACAAACTGGTCCAGAAAAGTATTTTAATTTTCATAAATAAAATACTTAGAGTTTTTGCATGAAATTTTTGAGAATCGATTATTTGCATATTTTGCATCAACGGAGATCAATATTAGGAAATATAAATTTTCGAACATAATAAGCACACTTTCATTTAAGAAATATGATTTATGTATTTAAAGCATGCTCCGATCATTTACATGGTTAACTTAAAAATATAACCAACACTTACATAAAAAAGGGGATCTTAATAGTTATATCAATTTAAAGTTTAAAATATAACCCTAATACCATAATATTTTAATCACCAAATCTTAATGGTTATACCTATTTAAAATATAACCCAAACAATATAATGTTTACCGCTTCAATTTTGTAAATCATTACAATGACACATGCATATAGAAGATGAGCACAAATTAACTTCCATCATGACACGGGCACAAAGAGACCCAACATTTATATGTAACTTACATTATATGACATTGATGGCATAAGCAAGGATCAAAGCCACTAATTAATATGCATGTAATGACCTCATGATATGTATATATGTCGCACAAAAAACGGAGTAAAAAATAACATTTGCAGATTATTGCATATTCCAGTAGATGGCATGTAATAATCTGATGATATATATGTATACAATTGAATATGCCGCACAAAATTCGAGGCGATACATATGTACATAATTATCATACTGATAACAAAAGTCAGTAACAATCACCACATCATCATGGATTTATATGTTCATCGTTGTGTAGATACAATTATGGACAACACTTTATATTAACCTAATAGTCAAAATCCATTCAAACACATATATCATTATGTTGTTTTCAATATACACTGTTCGTCAATTTAATTCACGAACATAATTGAAACTTACTCAATCAGCCCTCCCATAAATCATTAAGATTATATACTAAACATACATAGCCACAGTAATATATAGACTTAGAGTAAAGTGCAACAAATTCTTGAACTATCTCAGTTTTGCAACTAATCCTCCTTAACTAAAAAATATCCCCCTAAACTATTAAATTGGTGCAATAAGCCATCATTCCCTTGTAAAAGACCAACCTACCCTTTTAATAAAAAAATTCATTCTTCTAATTATATCACTATAATTTTTATCTTTTAAAATTTAATTTTACCATTCGCCTTAATCATATTCGTGTCAAGTATATTCTCAAAAATAATAATACGGAGGTAATTATTGAATTTTTAAATAATAAACTTGATATTAGAATTTTTTTTTGATTTAAAGTATAAAACTTCTCACCCTAAATTTAAAATTTTTAAATGCTAAAATAATTTTTTTTTTCCTAAGAAATAAAAATTACTTGAATAACAAAAAAACAATTTTTTGTGATATATATAAATGGACCATTTTAATAAAAAAAATTCTTGCTTCTAATTATGCCATTATATATTTTTGATCTTTTGAGATGTTAATTCTACCTAGGGGTGTTCAAAATTGGTTCGATTCCAGTTCCGGCCGCAACCGGTTTTTTCGGCTTTAAAAAATAATAATAATAACACTAAATATCAAAAATTAATATAATTATAAACTAAATTAAAGAGAGTATTTCAAAATTTTAATTATTACAAACCTAAAGTTAATTAAAACATATCAAATTATAACTTATAATTTTAAATATAATATAAAAATATATATAAAGGTAATATTATAACACTAATATATATTAGGTTGGGTTCTAGTTCCAAAGGGGTAAGAACCGGAGCTGAACCTAATATTTCGGTTCTTTGATTTTTGGAACCGGAACCAAACACCCCGGTTCCGGTTCGGTTCTTGGACACCCTTAATTCTACCATTCACTTTAGTTGTACTCGCATTAAGTATATTCTCAAAAATAATAAAAAAATGTATAAGTTGTCATTATTAGTTTTTAAAATTTTGTTTGATTTAATGTATAAAACTTCTCACCCTAAATTTAAACTTTTTCATGGAGGATATATTATCAAATTTGTATAAATTATTCTATAATGTATGTTAATAAGAAAAATGCATAAATATAATTCAATAAGAAAGGGCATTATGGTCATTTATGAAATAATTTGGGCAACTTGTAACTTCATGTCATAGTTAAGGGTTTTTTTTGCTATTTTCAAAGTTTAGGGGGGTTTGTCAGGAAAGAGAGTATAGTTCAGAGGGGTTTATTGCACTTTACCCTATAATTAATGGAGTATAATGAGTTCCTTACAAATGCTTTGATACCATATGTAAATTAAATTTATAATATTTATGCTAAAACATAAAGCACAAATTGCGGAACATATCTTATAGCTATGATAATAATTATCTATCATCATAGAAAAACTCTTATTTGATCTAAAGTCTGCACATAGAAGAAAACACTAAAAAAAATAAGGTAAGGAAATAGGGTTTCTCTCTCCTGACTTTTTGCACACACATTAAACCATTATTGTGGTGTATCTATCATGTACATAATGATGGAATATATACACTTTAATATAGGTAAAGAGAGGACTCGTTTCCTACTACAACTTGTTCACCAAGAAAACATTAATTCCCACTTTCCATCAATTTAGGATAATAAAAGGAAGGGCCATTATCAGAAAATCCCCATATGGTTTCAAAAAAAACCATGTGGTTTCAAAAACCTCCTTATGGTTTCCAAATTGTTCAAAAAAAAATCCGTGGTTCAAAAAAAACCCTATAGTTTCAAATTTAATCAAATACCCCCTGACCTCTATAAGATTACGAAAATACCCTTCTATTTATTTCAATTAAACTCTAATTCATTCCATTTATCACTAACTCACTTTCTCTAACTCATTTACTCCAAAACTCTAATTTTTTCCATTTATCACAAACCCACTTTCAATTTAAATCCCAATTTTAACCTTATTCAACTCTAATTTATAATTATATATATAATTATAAATTGAAATTGGGTTGAAATTGGAATTTAACTATATCCAATTTAAATTGAAATTGGGTTGAAATTGGAATATATATATATATAACTATAAATTGAAATTGGCTTGAAATTGGAATTTAAATTGAAATTGGGTTTGTGATAAATTGAAGGAATTAAAGTTTTGGAGTAAATGGGTGAGAAAAAGTGGGTTTGTGATAAATGGAAGAAATTAAGTTTAATTGGATTGAAATTGAGATTTAAATTGAAAGTGGGTTTGTAATAAATGAAATGAATTAAAGTTGAATTGGGTTAAAATTGGGATTTAAATTGAAAGTGGGTTTGTGATAAATGGAAAAAATTAGAGTTTTGGAATAAATGAGTGAGAGAAAGTGGGTTAGTGATAAATGAAATGAATTAGAATTTAATTGAAATAAATGGAAGGAATTAGAGTTTAATTGAAATAAATGGAAGGGTATTTTCGTAATCTTATAGAGGTAAGAGGGTATTTGATTAAATTTAAAACTACAAGGAGTTTTTTGAACAATTTAGAAACCATAGAGGGTTTTTTGAATATTTTTGAAATCATAAGGGGTTTTTTGAATATTTTTGAAATCATAGGGGATTTTCTGATAATAGCCCTAAAAGAAAACAATTCTCCATAAATAATATATAATACAAAATTATATATTTGACCAAATAAAATTATAATATAATATTTGTTTACTGCATCATTACCATATGTCAAAATAATTATATGGGCCGTAAAATATTAAAATATTATTACTGCAGCGGTATCCAACATTTTCCAGATCTCCCTTCTTTGTCACACGGGCAGCAGGTATATCACGAGCCTTTGCATACTTCACCATATTCGGGAATACGTTGGACTCATCTGGGTCCCTACCGTGGAATAACCGTCCCCAATTATTGGTTATGCTAAACAGGCTTTAAAAGTTTCAAATTTAGGAGAACATGAATTTGAGAAGCAACTATTACTTGCTTCTACTAAACAGGCTTTAAATTTTTTAAATTTTTATGAAAGTGCGTTTGAGTGTTTTCACCACACAATTGCAATTTTATTAAACGGGCTTTTTGGACTTGAAAGCCTTGGAGGGTTTGAAAAACTCCCCTTAACATACCTTAATATTTGCCGGAAGCTATTTCGAGAGTGTTTTTTTAAGAGAACTCTTAAGTCTATTAAGACTCCTATAGTAGTTAAGAATTTTATTTTTTCTCAAATTCTATTTCCATGAATATTTATCTTTGATTTTTTTCTTCTCTTGGTTTATGATATATTAACTTGATTTTTTATTATTTAGTTTACTTTTTTTTTTTTTAACTGTGCCAGTTTGAATTTGAGGATTTCTTTCAATTTATGATATGTTAATTCAAATATTGTTTATTTATTTTATGTTTTATATCTATCGGTATTTGTTATATCACAATTTATATTTGATTTTTTTTTCTCTTGGTTTATGATATATTAGCTTGAGTATTTATTATTTACTTTACTTCTTTTTTTTTAACTATGCCAGTTTGAATTTGAGGATTTCTTTCAATTTATGATATGTTAATTCGAATATTGTCTATTTATTTTATGTTTTATATCTATCGGTATTTGTTATATCCCAGTTTATATTTGATTTTTTTTTCTCTTGGTTTATGATATATTAGCTTGAGTTTTTATTATTTACTTTTCTCTTTTTTTTTTTAACTGTGCCAGTAAAAGAAAGAGAAAGAAGAAGATGATAATTGTGTTTGTGTATATTTTCGAATACAATGAAAAGCGTAGTCCAAACTGCCAAGGCAGTGTTTGGAAACGTCGTCCATAACTGATATTGGTTCAAACAGTCACAATCCATGGGTCATAAAACCCGACCCAAATCTGTTTTCCATTCAATTATTTTCCAACAAAATTACCATAGCCAAAATAAATGTTTGGAACATTTAAGCTTCAAGTATTGTAGATACAACAAATATTACCATTGGAACCATCAAACTTTCATGATCTGACCATAAACAAGAGATTGCTCCTAAGCATCACATTGCAAAGAGAATGACAAAGGATCCAATACAGGACTAAACAGATGATATTGAATACAAATTTACACACCCAACTTTACATCAGAATACTTATCTATCCTGGGCTTTCTAGTGAGCATTTCTCACCACAACATCAAAAAGAACCTAAGGAATCCAAAACCTCCAAAATTGAGGGTGAGGGAAGAGAAAATGATTACATGGACATATTGTAATGAAGATATGTTAGCAGAGAAGCATTCTTGAACTCGAAGCGAAGCACCTCTTCAATCTTTTTGAGAGAGCACTTTCAGAAAAAATTGTACAAGTAGCCCCTCCAACTTTGTAATGTTCTGGTTTCAAGATACTTCTATACCCAAAAATTCCAGCAAGCCATCCCAAGAATTACAGAAACAGGGGGTGGGCATGTTTTGTGTACACATGTTGGATGTCAAACAGTGAGTGCATGTAGAAATGCAGCTTAGTTAATCGGAGTCCCTTGAAGAACCTGATGAAAAGACACCCTTGGACGATTCCTCTTCGCTTACAGAAGTTAATGAGCTACCTTGGTGGTGGTTCTCCTCATCAAGAAGGCTCCGAGATTTGCTTGGTCTGTGTCTGATAGTAGAGCCCACAGGGAATGGTTCCTACAGATACAGTAGACATGCAGAAGACAAGAAGCAATAATTAAGCAGAGAGCCATTACCATCTCTTAGAATTTTTTCTGGAAATACAAACATTTAATATCCCGAGTGAGGTGTACTACCTGATCACCTGCATTGGGGCCGTCAGTACAAAAGAGGATGGGACGACAACGTTTATCCTCGTTCATCAAGCTCGAATTCTGGAAATGGGCAATGAGAGCAGCTATCCCTTGTATACGTGCATATGCAAGAGTTGCCACCTTTTCACTGTTGAACTTCTCCCACTTTTTGCCATTGAATGCCTGCAATTTACTTGATTAACTTCAGCTTTGTACAAAGTAAAACAAAACAAAAAATCGAATACCCTGCTGATCAGACCTTATGAAAGGGAACGATACGAAGTGGATCAATCATGTTGATGAATGCATAACCCACATTGCATTTGTTCTGTAAGAAGTTGTAAGTGTTAGATCATCAATGTATATTATCACACCTGGTAATCTTCCCAGGGAAATAAATTGACACCATGAAAAAAATTTACTTACCTTGAAATCAATTGGCAAATAAATAAAATCATAAGTTCCGCGACAATGCTCATCGATTGTAGCTAGAAGCATCTTTGAAGTATACCTACCATTTATAGTTACATCATATTAAATCAGGAAAGAAGCCAGTGATTGCAATTATCTCGAATCAAAGTTTGGAAAAAAGGTGATATAAGCAACACAAACCAAATCAAACAGGCACTCTCTCATTGTCGTACAAGTTCGTATGAATTAGATTTAAATGATATGGCACAGTACTTAATTGCCCATATACAAGCTTGTGTTTTTATATAATGATCAAATCAATCCGGTCATCTCTTATGTAGCAAGCAGATCATCCAAAATCAATTCTACGTGGAATCACAAAATGCTTCTACTGTGCTCTAAGCAAAGTATTAAAGCATCTCCACAGATTATCTAGTTAATAAAAGAAAAACTCATACCAGTTAAAGAAAATGAATGTGTTGAATGACCGAAAAATATATTAAATATAACAAAAAACACATAAATAAAACAAGGAGAGTCAGAAGAAAGGAGGACCATTCACATACTTGTTGGGAATATTTTTTATCATCAATGTTGTTCGGCTGTCTTCCCCGTGCAATATACGGTCAATCTCGAGCTCAAACTGTTTCCTATCAGTATGAATAGAACTGCCTCCATTTCCACGGTGTGAGAGGTTTCTCACACGTTCACTGGGAGAACCAAAAGAGGAATCCATTGAAGTAACTGCATCTCTCCCGGAAAAAATGTGGGACATCTGATTAGAACAGCGCATCACATCATTTTTCAATATGTCTTTGCAGTTATCACCTATATGGGAAAAAATGTTGTGAGATCCTCTTTCCAGTGGCTGCAGTGAAGAACTACCAGAGATATTCAATCTCCCAAGTGACCCTAGCTGAAATTCTGAGGCTTCAAGAGACCCCCCTGTATAGGTATGCCTTCCATCCCAAAGGGCAGGATACTTAGCTGGTGCTGATCCAACATGGTGTGCAGGTAACATTGTGTTCAATATATGAGATGGTTCTCTAGAAAATCCAGGCAGCTGTGGATGGCGAGAATCATGAAGACCATTCACAAAGAATGGCGAATTCGACCAACTCATAGGACTTAAAGGATGATGCTGAAATGAATTGAAGGTGCTCCACATATTACGATGTCCAAGAAGTGGACAGGTTCCACTCTTAGAAGAGCTAAAAACTGAGGAAGATTTGGTCACGATCGATGACCAAATTAATGAGAATAGATTCAGAATAAGAGCATTTAATAAAATCATAAACGATGAAAGCTAAATCTGTAATTCATTAGATAATTGTAACGAACATTTGGAAAAAGAAAGTCGGGCCCAATTTAAATGTTACTTAAAAAGTTGAGGCACAGCAGATTAAATCCACTTTCATGTTGAACATCGAATTGCCATAAATACAATGTGAATGAGCATGTATAAACTAAAAGGCAATAGCATATATAAACAAATTACAAAGTTAGTTCTGATTAATATAATGTATTGAGAGGGTGGAGTTAATATGTACCTCAATTCAACATTAATCCCACAAATGATTACCTTCACTTACCAAAAGAATAAGAAAATGGCTACTCAAAACTACTTCTCTACCCTTGACAGTCGAAGTTTTTCTCACGATTTACAGCACAAGAAAATTCTTTAATGTCGGTCATTATTACTGTACTGAAATTACCCCCCCCCCCCCCCCCCCCCCAAAGTAGTGAGACAGCCATTTCTAAGTTCTACACATCTCCCAAAATGTCAGCAACTAGCAGACAGTAAAAATTGTTTTACAAGTCACTGCAATCCAAAGGAACGAACCGCACTAGAACACAAATAAACCACTTATTGAGGATCATCGAATGAACATGCCAGGTCTAACTTTTAAGTGGATCTTTATGTTGTGAGGGACTTATTTGTTATTATTTAGTTAAAGTGGGGTACTTTTGTATTTTTAGGAATTTATTACTATATACAAAGTATAGTGGAAGGATGAAGGGATTCAATTCATTCTTTCACTCTTTCCCCAAATCTCTTTCTCTTTTCTCTTCTTTTTCTCTTCATCTTTATTCTTGTTTGATTTTCTCTTAATTACAACACTTAGACTGCAAAAGCGTACTAAACCAACTAAAGAAACTAATAGTAAAGACAGATATCTATTTTGCTCCAACAATTATGCACTTGATGTCTCATGGCCCTAACCACTCATGTATCTCCAAATTGCTAGTGTTATAAATTGAAAAAATATTACTAGAAATTTATGCTTACGTGTTTAAGAAATATCAGACTTGTATCTGTGAGTATCTAAGGAGTATCGGCATCCAACATATATCCAATACGGGTACAGTGCTCATGCAGAAGTATTCGTGCTTCATATCATGAAAATGTCTCATATTCATCCAGCTATGTTTGTCAAAAGTTGAAAATAGCTCAATTCTTCTGAAATCCTTCAATCCAAATGGAACCTAAAATCTCTCTTTTTCTCTTTACCCACCGCTGCTACCTCCAAATCCTCAAATGAGCAGCTGAAGCCGCCAACAGCTAAACACAACAAGGCTCCAACTGTTTTTTCTTCTTTCCATAAGTCCTTTAGGCCCTCATATTTACGAGTTTATTATAATGCAAGTTCAAGGCTGCAATCTCAAAGAAAGGGTTGGGCCAAATTTTGTTCACGGAACCATGACATTGACCCGCCAAAGTTTCTCATTTCATAAAGGTTCAGATCTATAGGCCTAGAGTTGCCTTAGCTGAACAATGCCCCAAAAATTTCCAGGAGGTCCCTGGAAATATTGACTTTTTGGATTCTCATTTTTCCAGCATTATAGCCCATTTAGTTGTCCATATTATATTTATTGGTCACGAGAGAAATTTGAACCTATGTCAACAAATTTATCATCATTTGCCATCAAACTCGCAACAATTTCAATGTAAACTCTTCAAAACCAGACTAAACTATATTGGAAATATAGACGAGGAGATAAAGATACTAAGAAGGAAAGCAAGAGAATCAAAGACATAATGAAAGAAACCAAAGACCACAAAGGGAAAGAAGAATGAGAAAATCAAAAGAAATTATTCAAAACATTTGGACTAAATTATATTTCCACTTCTTGTTGAATCTCTTACTTTGTTCATATATTTCGTGAGTTAATAATGAAAAGCTTTCTAAAACTTCCTGAAATTCAAGACCCACTATTAACAGATTTGAGTTTTTCCATAAAATATAACAAATAAAAATGGAGATTAAAAAATTGCAGATACTGATCCATTGCACTTACCCCCTCCATCAAGTCCTTTTAGCTGCCCAGTTGAACCAACTTTATATACTTCACTGTCCTTCATTCTGTCAGCTACACTGACACCAATATTGCCAGCCATGTCTAGAAAATTGCTTGAAGAGTTGTATTGAATGCCATTGTTGAAGCTATCATGATACGAAGGGAAGGAATGGGGATGGGAACTTGAAATGCATTGGTTAACAAATTTCACTTTATCCATGGAGTGGTTACCCTCCCAAATTCCTGAGTGATTTCCAGCAGCTCTCACTCTCGCCGAAGAAGGGAAGGAGCTCAGACCATTAGGACTCTTATGATGGATAGTATCTTCAGTAAGTGCACTACTGGCCACTCGAATTGACGAATGTAAGCCTTGTACAGATCCATTAGCGATGGAACTAGCTGTTGTTCCTCCAGGAGATACCATTGCTGCAGTAGATAGTGTGACGACATGAAAAAACATTTGCTCGACAAGCAGATGAAAAAAATTAATTCAGTATGAAGAGTTCCTATCAGGAAGAGTCATACACATTAACTCTAATGATGAACAATCATTAGGATTTCGAAATGGACTGGGTTCATAAAGAAACTCGGTGCATTGTTCCATCAAACTGCAAAAAGCAACATTTTTGCATAATAGCTTAAGAGAAGGTCAAGGGAATATTGGATATTAACACGAGGATAACAGAATAACGCAAGGTAAATCTGTGAAAGAGAGGGTCCCTCTGACAGAACAACAACAGTGGCAACTAAAAGACTGAAGTGAAAGTACCATCGCCTTGCACCCCCTGGACGGCTTGGTTCAAGCTTGATCCGCTTCCCAGCAATATCCCGCCCGTTCAATGCACGAAGAGCAGCTTCTGCAGCTCTAACATCATAAAACTCTACGAATTTATGATGATGTCTGTGCGGAGTTTCACGGATCTGCCAACCACAAATAAGAACCTTGTAGTTTGTAATGTCTCGTATATCATTTTAATAACTACAGTAAAATTTGTTGCACGTACTTCCTTAATCTCTCCATAAATGCCAAAAATTTGGTGAAGTTCATCGTTTGAAACTGAAGCGTCAAGGTTAAATACCACCAGGGTCCCCTGGTTAATATCTTTTTCCGGAGGATTATCCTAAAAGAAAAGTCAAAAAGTGTAATTAAGAGTAACTCACAAATTTGCAAACATCATTTCATTGAGTACACCAGAAAATGAATAAATACATAAACCAGTGTCAACAAGGAAAAGAACAGTGGCTGCAACAGTTATATATATATTTAAACAATGGGTTGGAAAGAGGATTATAAAAGAAGCATAGACTTTTTACAGAAGTGTCCATGTAGGACACCGCATCGAACATGAAGACAGTTGGACACATGCCCAACACTTCACGGCCATACCGTATTTAAAAGTAGTTTTTTTATATTTTGGACACTTGGTTAAAATATCTCAACACTAGGTCACCACATTTTTAAAACTCGACCAACACATTTTACACTCTTCGTCTTACATAAACATATGCCAGTCCTGAAAACGAAATTACAAACGTATATCAACATGTCCAACCTCTTATCTATTTTGAAATTTTGACGCTAAGCACATGCCAAAGTATGTGATCAACAGAAACTTCAACATAATCACATGATCACAAAGTGATATTTTATACAATATAATATATTCTTCTTCATATTCGTATAGCTTTATCTTCTAACTTCTGTAACTTTAGTATAGAAATTGCAAATTAATTGAAGTTCGCTAATTTTTATTGATTAGATATAAATGAAAATTTTCTATCTATATTAGCTTAGCCCACATTGTATTTGTGTCCAACTTATTTTGATTTTGGAGTGATGATGTATGTGTAGTATCTGCCTGTATTCATGCTTATTAGACAATGAGACATAAGAAAACAAATAAATGTCATGCAGACAGCAAAAGCAGCTGAACAGCAATCAATGCACCTTCGGAATTGAAAAGTGAATGTCAAGTTTTCTACGCCTCAGTGGTTTATTTTGCAGTTCTCTCATCGCATTCCTTGCTGCCCTTAGATCAAAGTAAGAAATCATGACAAACCCACGATGCTTGCATGCTGTATAGAGAATTCTAACATCTCCATATTGCTGGCAGAAAGAAGTAAAATTGTAAGTAGAAGTTACAAAAAGTATATAAAGTGAGATTTGCATAGACTCCTAAGTAAGAGACATTCAATACCTCAAAAAGAGCCCTCAATTCAAAATCTTCAATATTGCTACTGATATTTCGTATAAAAAGCGTTCTAGAAGGGAGTTCACCATAAGGATGTTCACTGGCAAGTAAACCGCCATTAGCACTCCCTTGACCCATGGAATTCTCCCCGGCAAAATTAAAATTTCTTTGACCTAGGTGAGAGCAATTATCTCCTTCTAGTTCCATGCCTCCGCCATTGCTAAATATATCAAGATCATCAACAACATCCGCTCCATTTGGACAAGTAGCATATTCCAACTCTTGAGTTACTCCAGAAAAGAGATCGTCTTCGTCAGGAAGGAGATTTCTGATGGTTTCTGCCTCAATTGTTTCTGTGGAACCAAAAGGATCCATCCCCTTGTCACAAGAAACGGATTTACAAGATAGAGCATCATTCGTTGACAACTCCACTGCAAAAACATAATGAGTTTGCAGACTAAGAAAAATGCTTGCAGAAATTTATTAAATTAGAAAGCATATGAGCGAGGAATGAAATTTTGATATGTGAAGTGATGAGGTTCCAGATATACTTAAATTTTGAGAGAAGTATTAATGTTTCTAAAGAGAGGCTGAAATTGCTTGCAGCAGTAAACTAAAGTGCGCAAGTGTTATTACATTATTAAGATACAAATGATGCATTTATAAGGCCCTGCCATGCCTTGATCGCTCCCTACTTGAAGTTTGGAAGTTGGGAAAGAATTGGATGCAGATGTTACTTTTGACACAACAAGTAAGATTAGTGTCAACTCTTGAACTCAACTCTTGGTAGCTAAGAAGTATTAAAATTTTATGGTGTATGAAAGAAAGAAACAACATATGGATATTGCATTGAATAATTTCCTAAAGGAACTAAATCATGAATCAAGTACATTACGAGTAGAATAACAGTATCCCCCGAGGTAGACCATAAATGACAATAATAAGTGTTATATATCCAATAAATATTACCGTTGATGGAGTAAAAGGAATGTTAAATGAAACATATTGATGCAGTTAAGTGGAAAGCTTACACTTTGTCTTGAACACTTCAGAGAACGAGCCTGAGAAAAGATTGCTCTCAAGAAGAGTCCCGTTAATTATAGTCATATTTCTTTCCACACTACAAGGCGAGGCCGGCTCGGACAGTTTTTGCCATATCATTTGATTGGGCTTTACATATCTTCCGGAAGCTGTGAATAAATTGGCAGTTTCCTCTTCTCTAGCCATGGGAATGTTTTTCTTCTGGTATCCTACTACATAAGATGGGGGAAGTTCAAAGCCATCCAATGATCGTGCACCGGATGCAAAAAAATTTTCCAAGGATGATGAAGCATCTGGCTTGCTGCCAGTTGTTTGAACCATTCCCTCCGTTCCCACTAAAGAACATCAACATCTCAGTCAGGAGGACAAAGAAAGAGATGGGATGGACAACATCATACTTAGCCTTGAATGATAGAAACACGCATGAGATAATAAAGGACACCAGGAAGTAACTACATACTCATCAAGAATGATGTTGGTAACACGACTATAAACTCTAATCAGCAAAGGAGAGGACAGTTATGCAAATGCAATATCAAACATAATTCACATTCCAACTGAACTACGGTATCATGCAACACAATGGAAATTAATCATATCTATATATATATATATACATATGAAACTACAAATTTTACATCGAGAATGTAGAAATTTAGCTCATGGACTAGACACAAGCATCCCAAATAGCCATAAATCACTGTTAGAAACAAATTTATCATGTGTGTATATCATCTTTACTGGTATATAAATAAAGTTTTAACACACCAAGTTGGCAAAAGTTCTAGAGCTTCATTCTCAGAAGCTTTCTACATCCTATTTAATAAAAAATTATATACAAGAGAAACCCACGTCATGTTAAAATGAAGAACGCTCACCATGATTATCAAGCATAGCTTTCGGCTTCCAGAATCCGACCTCTCTCTGCAGATTAGAAGGACACAACAGAAAGAGAATAAATTTCAAAAACACAAACCCCGAAATGGTGCAACAGTCGAAAACAAATTTTAACTCTGGATCCACAAACTCGTTAACATTAATGTTAAAAAAAATATAGACTTTGTACCTCAGGAGGAAAGCGAATTTCCTTGAAGAAGTGGGCCGATGCAGATACACCCCTTCGATCAACTATTTCAAAGGGCATCATGAAATTTGGACACAAAAAAAGGGGCTGAAAATTCAAGCTTCTTCACTTGCCAGATATATCTGAATTGCTGTCCACTTCTTCTCAAATGAATTCAAAAGGCTTCAACTTCATAAATGGTAGGTCTCAAGAGGTGCAGAAATTTCTGAAAGAAGAAACATGGTAAGCAAAAAGGCGCTATAATTCAGAGTCAAGCTACCCAGTAGCGGAAATAAAGCAAACAATCTAAATTTACAAATTTAGCACTGCCAAAATACAATTGATACCCAATGTTTCTACACTGAACAGACATAACTTGAGTATGTTTAATGTAACTTGAGATTATTTTTGGTGTTTTTTTTCCCAGTAACTCATGGAAATGAAAACCAAATGTTCACCTACCATATATACAAACATAAAGGTTCAATTTCGTTCCTGGTAAGAGGTAGGTGAAGAAAAGGGGGGAAATAACAGCCAAAAAAAAAAAAAACAGAGAGAGAAAAAGTGAAGTAAAACTCTTAACTTTTCCCTTTTCTTTATATCTATTTTTGGTTGATGGAATTTCTCACATTTAAAAAAAGAAACAGATTAAAAAATAATAATGAAACTCAGGAATTTTACTTCACTTCTCCTTTCCTCAGTTTTCTTCACACCCAAATGGATTTCTAGAGTAAATAATCTCCAAAATTAAGCAATGTCGCAAACAACTCTAAAATTCAAGCACAATGTAAGATTATATACACACACACACACACACATACACATATATATATATATATATATATATATATATAATACTTGAGAAAAAGCCAAATCTAAAAATCCCCATAGCAGAACATCATTCCAAAATCTAAATCCGAACACCAAAACTCCATCAGAACAGATCAACCAAAACTCCGTTTCCGCTCACCAACACGATCAATTGACCGATCACAAGATTTAGAACTAACAACACCACAAACCAATGCACTAAAACCAACCTTCAGTATATACATATATATAGATGTCTATACATACATACATAAAACCACCCCAAATTCCACCTTCAACTATCTAAACTGTACCATAGAAAGTCAGCAGAAAAATAAAAAGTAGAGAGAGAGAGACAGACAGACAGACAGGGGTAAATAAGTGATTAAAGTGAAATTGAACGAACAATTTCAAACCCTGTGGTTACTCCTTGTGTCACTGCAAGCTATACATATATAAATATGTATATATATATATATATATATACACATGCGTTTTGGTGTGTGTGGAGTGTAGGTCCAAAGAGAAGAAAAAATAGAAGCAATCTCACTCTTGGACTAGCTATCCAACGAGGTCGCCGGAGATCCGAAGCTCAGCGGTGAGGAATCAGGGAACATTCCGGCGAGATTGGTGGGTGTGTGTAGAGAGAGAAAGTTTTAGAGAGAGAGAGACGGACAAAGAAGGTTATAGTTTTTCTGGCTCTAAAAAGGCACGAAAGTGAAGTGTGAAATGGGCGGGTCTTGAATTAAAACGGCTGTGATGATATATAATGTAACGGAGTAGTTATCAAACCCCGTTCCGTTATGACGCCGTTAATCACACTATTTTCACGCAATTACCATTATGCCCATTCAACTCATTTTTGTTACTCATTTAATGGGACCTTGATTCCCTTGTTTAGATGGTCTTTATTATTAATGGTACCATGTGGTCTAATTAGACTTTTTTTAATATACTTCCTCGGTCCCAAACTAAGTGTTCACTTTTACTGATTTCGTTGTTCCAAAATAAGTGTTCATTTTTTAAAAATCAAATCATTTTACTTAGTCAATTTACCAATTTAACATTCAAGCATTAAAGTTATAAAACATATATATTATAAATCATCACATCACTATGGTGGGACCATGGGTAAAAATTTTATTTTATTCACTAATACTACAATAAAAATCATTCTTTTAAAATGTTGAATTCCTCTAAAGGGACTTTATAAGTTGGGACAGAGGGAATATTTTTTATATTTAATTAATGAAAGAGTTTTGGTGTCATTTTGTAAAAAGTCATTTCTCAAAAAATGACACAAATTGTTATTAAATAATTCAGTCTTTTCAACATGAAACGTACTTTGTGAAGTCACAAGACTCACAATTATAAAAATATTGGTTTTTATATTATTATTTTTTAATAAATAATTCAAACTTGTGGGACACATGCAAGTGAGGTCCACTTATCAAAAAATATAAGCTATATAAATAACACTATATGTTAAGTAGATTAGTAAAATTATCAAGTTGTTTTTATTTGGTAAAAAAAAAAAACTAATTAATAATATCACTCACAAAAATGCTATGACCGGTAAACAAACATCTGAATGCTAATCTCATACAGGAATTAATTTCTTACAAAAGTCTTAATATTGTCTTTGATAATATGATATAGTTATATTTTTTAATGAGACTCATTATTTTTTGAAGTTAATAAAAAATAATAGGTTGAGAAAGTATAAGATTATATTGGATTGAATTTAAAATTGGACAAATAAAATTGAGAAAGTGAACAATTAATTTAGACGTACGAAAGTATTTAAACTTGCTTTAATTTAGAAAATGTGATTAATTTGTGAATTACCTCTAATGCAAATAACCAGACCTTTTAACTATTTCAAACTATAATTATTACTGTATTTCACAAATTGTCTTTCAAAAAAGTTTGGATCAAATCTACATGAACTAATTTACTTGAACAAAAGTATTTGTGGGTGAAAGTACTGGAAAAAAGTCAAAAAATGGGTTGGAGACAGCATGTTAAATCACTGATCAAGGGTACATGTACTTGGATAAATCATATAAGATGGATGAGTAATGATCATAAAGCAACCCAAGCATGCACTGATTCATATTGCCAAAAAAGAGTAAAAAGCAAAATAATATATGATGGTAAATAGATGGACCACAATTGTATTAATTGACATAAATGTAGTGGCATTTATTGGACCACTATGGAGGGAAAAGCTAGGTAACTTTTTTTATATTTAGTACTATTAGTTAGGAAAATTATTTTATTAGGTGAAATTTATTTGATATTTGGAAAATTGGAATGTCATCTCTCATACTTCTTTGAGAATACTCATATGATGTGTGTGGTGTACCTAATCCTAATGTTTGGTTTGAAGAATAAAAGCTATTAGGAGTATATTATAATAGAGGATAAGATTTTGTGTTCCCTCTTAAAGTCTTATCTTCTCCAACTTTATTGAAGTTTCGTGTGAGGATTAAATAAAACTTAGGGTAATTTGCATTGACACCCCTGATATATTGGTCAATTGCAAGTAGATGTTGGTCAACGGATTATTTTGCAATGACACCCCTGAGATTTGTAAAGTGTCACAATCACACCCCTTGGAGACATAAAATGACTTTAGTGCCCTTGATTAATTTAATTTTCATGTGAAATCTCTAAGTTACCCCATACCTAAACCCTACATTTTATCCATTAAACCAACCACGCTTATCATCACACTCTTATTATTAAAAAATCTATAATAAATAAATAAGATATATAATATATATAATCTTATTTTAAACATAAAAATTAAAAAACATCAAAAAAAAATTGAAATATATATTTAAAGGTAAATTGTACCACTAAAAAAATTTCATCTATAATAATACTCAGAAAATTCATTATTTAACTACTGCTCTTGATTTTTATTATATTACTATATAAATATTTCTCAAAAAATTAAAGGCTTATATCTAATAACCATTATAGGTATTACATATCTAATCAAATATATATAAATTTTTATGTACGAATAGAAATAAATATATATATATATATATATATTATATATTATTTCCAATCAATAATTTTAATAAAATTTGATAATATAATGGTAGAATTTCTTAGATATATAATACCTATAATGGGATATCTTATTTAGATATGGAATACCAAAGAAAATCCCATTCCATTATGAAATTTGATAATATAATGGTAGAATTTCTTAGATATGTAATACCTATAATGGGAAATGTGTATGATATTTTAAATAAGATATTCCATTATATTACCAATTTTCATTTAAATTATCTATTGACATTAGTATAAAAATATTTTTTTTTTATTTGTACATAAAAACTTATATATTTTTTATTTGATATGTAATACCTATAATATTTTTAGATATAACCCTTTATTGTTTTCTGATAAATATATATAGTAATATATTAAAAATTAAGAGTAATAATTAAATAATTAAATTTTCTTAATAATACTATTGATGAAATTTTTTTAGTGGTAGAATTTACCTTTAAATATATATTTCAAAATATTCTTGATGTTTTTGAATTTTTATATTTAAAATAAAATTATATATATATATTGTATATTTTAGTAGTATTTATTTATTGTAGATTTTATTAATAATAAGAGTGTGATGATAAGGATGGTTGGTGTAATAGGTAAAGTGTAGGGTTTAGACATGGAGTTAACTTAGAGATTTTACATGAAAATTAAATTAATCAATGGCACTAAAGTCATTTTATGCCTCCAAGGGGTGTCATTGCAACACTTTACAAACCTCAAGGGGTGTCAATGCAAAATAATTCATTGACCGGCATCTACCTATAATTGACCAATACTCAAGAGTGTCAATGCAAATTACCTAAAACTTATTAGTGTGGTTGCTTGTACTCTTTAAAGTGGACAAAAAAAGCATATTAGCCACATTTCTATAAGCTTGTGAGGTTTGACATTTTTACAGCTACCAATGCATTGTTCTCATTTTCGTATTTTTGTATAGAAATTTAAAGGAAGGAATTTTTTAATCCAATCTATCCCCTCTCTCATATGCTGATTTTTGTTTTGAGACTTGTATATTTAACAAGTACAAAAGTGATATAAAATAATTTAATTTTATTATTTTGAATTCATGATAAAAATTAAGTAATTTTATGTTTTGGGCTGAAAATTAACTGAATTGATAAAAAGTGATCGTTTATAAAAATATTTGGCTTAAATAATCAAAATATTGACATCAATTAATCACTATTTGAAAGCTCTACTATCGTTATAAATAGTTTTCTCAATATGTTAAGATTACACCGGAAATGGAGAAAATGAAAAGAAGAGGAAGTATCACTCTTTTTCTCTAACATGATTTTGGCGGGATTTAAAATTGAAATTGGATAAACTTTCTTAATATTGAAAGTATTGAGTATGTTTCATAAAGTATTTATGTATCATCATAAATGAACATAGTAGACACTAATATAATATTATTCTATGAATACGTTAAAAAATAACAATGTCATATATTATATATATAAATTATAATATTTTTTGTTTCATCTACCATCATAATTTTTTAATTAATTTGGAGTTTAACATCAGATGTTGTTTCTTTTAATATTCTATATTTTTCTAATTAACCTATAATATATCATAAATCCATTGACTCCGTTTTTCTATATAATAAATTTAAAATTACTCCAACCAAAAGTGTCCAAAACATCTTTATCATATTCTTATTGCGTTAAGAAAAAAAAATTCAATGACACATAATTGCGTTCACTTCTGTTTACATGTTTGACACTTTATTATACCTCAAAGTGAAGTATTCATAATTTTTAATATTTATGGATGTTAACTTACTTCGTTGTCCATGATCCATCATATTGCTCTCTTAATGAAACGGGTTTGAGAAGATAATTTAAAAACCACAAAGCTCTTAACCCACATTACAAAATAATGTATACTTTTGAAGCTGTAATTTTTTTTATTTTATATTTATTATGAAAAAACTTAACAAGATTTTTTCTTTTATAATTGTTAAATATTTAATTATACGAGAAGACAATATATATATACCTCTTTAATGGAGAGCCAAACATGAATTATGTTATATCGTTTCATATAAGTTGTTCACTATTGTAATTTTATTTGTTTCAAAATATTTGTCCAATTCGAATTTAAATGCAATTTAACTTTCAATTTTTCTGAACTATTCTTCTTTTATTAACTTTAAATAAATATCAAATTTTATCATAATATTATATTATTAATAAGGACAAAATTGAAAATCGGGTTCTATATGTTAAAGATACTTTTTATCTGAACCTTTGCTCTGTCCCCAACTTTAATTTAACAGTGTTGACATGAGCCATATATGCTTTTTACTGTTAATGAGTTTAAAAACAAAAATCACCTGTAGTAAAACTGAACTGACTTGCTTCTGACAAGGCGGTCATAAGTCTCTTGCTTCCAACAAATTTGCGCCAAAACTACGGTTACGGTGAAAGCCGACGGGGAACAACCGACGGTTAAAGATGAAAACGGAGTCACATGCTTCACGTGCCATCTCGGCCGTTGATCCGCAACTGTTCCCTTGCCGAAAGTGACAGCCGAGTGGGCGTTATTTATGGAGCACCAGACAACTGTTCCCCAATAAAAAAGGTTATAGACACGTGTCGTTCATTTGAGGTAGGTAATAATAGAGGGGTATGGGGTGGGCTACACATGATCAAAGCTGTCATTTATGTGTGTGAAGAAGGGTAGGCCACAAATGCAGATATTATCCGATAAGAAGTGGAGTGATAGATATATCATATATATACAGTCTGGTTTGGTTCTTTGGAATAAAGAGGTACACTTTCAGATGATAACTTCACTTGGGAGTTGGAGATTGGTCAAGTTAGTAAAAGTGTACGATAAAACACACAAGGACAGAAGAGGAAATTCACTTCTCCATTCTTATGGATGATTATTGGACTTCCTTCCATATTATATTGTCCAAATATTTCAATGATTGGGGGCATATTTGCTTCACGTTTTTATTTTATATTTTATATATATATATATATATATTTTAATTATTTTTTACAATAAAAATATGTTTGGCACACAATATTTAATTTTTTACAGTAAAAAAATATAAAGCAAATAGGACATACCAAAATGATACATTTCCTTTTTCGTTTGTGTTTATTTCAAGATACTCCACTATGTTATTCAATTTAATTAACTAATCTCTATTGTATTCACTTTACCCCTTATACTATCTAATTCCATCACTATACCCCCTCCTCCTCATATTTTGAGTCAAAATATATAAACTACCCTCCCTTAATAATATAAGGGGGTTTAGTGAAATCAATCACTAAAAAAAATATTTTTTGAAAATAAATTATATTTTTCGTAAAAACTATAAATTTCAAAATATATATATTCCGGAAAATATGATTTTTTTCGAAAAATATTTATATATTATGTTTCAAAATATGATTTTTTTACGAAATTTTTTTTTTGTGAAAAATATATATTATGTTCCAAAATATTATTTTTACTAAAAATCATATATTATGTTCCAAAATATGAATTTTTCTTGAAAAATAATTTTTTTGCGAAAAATATATATTATGTTCCAAAATATGATTTTTTTTCAAAAAATTTTTTTTTTTTTTTGCAAAAAAGTAATTATTATGTTCCAAAATATGATATTTTCCTAAAAATAATTTTTTTGTGAAAAGTATATACTATTATGTTCCAAAATATGATATTTTTCGAAAATTAATTTTTTTGCAAAAAATATATACTATTATATTAAAAAATATGATTTTTTTGCAAAAAATATATATTATTTTTTCCGAAATAATTCATATTTTGGAAAATAATATACTCTCTCCAAAAAATAATTTTTTTGCGAAAAAAAAAAATATATATATATATATATATTTGAATTTATAATTTTTGCAAAAAATATAATTGATTTTAGAAAAATAATTTTTTAAAGGGTTAATTTCAAGAAACCCCCCTATACTATCCAGTTTAATCAACTAACCCTCACTGTGTTCATTTTGCCCCCTATACTATTCAATATCATCATTATGCCCCATCACCTTACATTTTGAGCCAAAATGCCTAAACTACCATCAATAGTATAAGGGGGTTTAGTGAAGTCAACCATTTAAAAAAATTATTTTTCGAAAATCAATTATATTTTTCCCAAAAATTGAAATTCAAAAAAATATATATATATTTTTCGCAAAAAAATTATTTTTCGGAGGGAGTATATTATTTTCCAAAATATGAATTATTTCGTAAAAATTAATATATATTTTTTGCAAAAAAATTATTTTCGGAAAAAAATCATATTTTGGAACATAATAGTATATATTTTTCAGAAAATATTATATTTTGGAACATAATAGTATATATTTTTCGCAAAAAAAATTATTTTTCGGAAAAGATCATATTTTGGAACATAATATATATTTTTCGCAAAAAAAAAAATCATATTTTGGAACATAATAAATATTTTTTCGCAAAAAAATTATTTTTCAGAAAAAATTCATATTTTGGAACATAATTTTTCGGAAAAAAAATCATATTTTAGAACATAATATATATTTTTCGCAAAAAAATCATATTTTGGAACATAATATATATTTTTCGCAAAAAAAAATCATATTTTGGAACATAATATATACTTTTTCGCAAAAAAAATATTTTTGGGAAAAAAATCATATTTTGGAACATAATATATATTTTTAGGAAAAAATCATATTTTTGAACATAATATATACTTTTTCGCCAAAAAAATATTTTTCGAAAAAAAATCATATTTTGGAACATAATATATATTTTTCGGAAAAAATCATATTTTGGAACATAATATATATTTTTCGAAAAAAATTCATATTTTGCAACATAATATATACTTTTTCGCAAAAAAAAATATTCTTCGGAAAAAAAATCATATTTTGGAACATAATACATATTTTTAGCACAAAAAATAATTTTCGTAAAAAAATCATATTTTGGAACATAATATATATTTTTCCTTAAAAAATTATTTTTCGTAAAAAATCATATTTTCCGAAATATATATATATATATATATTTTTTGAAATTTATAGTTTTTACGAAAAATATAATTTATTTTCAAAAAATAATTTTTTTAAGGGTAGATTTCACTAAACCCCCTTATACTATTAAGGGATGGTAGTTTAGATATTTTGACTCTAAATGTGAGGAGGAGGGGACATAGTGGTGAAATTTGATAGTATAGGGGGTAAAGTGGACACAGTAGGGGTTAGTTGATTAAATTAAATAACATATAGGGTTTTCTTGAAATTAACTCTTTTTTTAAATGGTTGATTTCACTAAATCCCCTTATACTATTGAGGGTAGTTTAGACATTTTAACTCAAAATGTGATGTGAAGGGGCATAATGATGAAATTGAATAGTATAGGGGGCAAAGTGGACACAGTGAGAGTTAGTTGATTAAACTGGATAGTATAGGGGGTTTCTTGAAATTAACCCTTTTTGTTTTTGGTACTATTAAAAAAAATATCATTGTAGTGGAGGAAATAAGTGACCAAAACAAAAAAAAAAAACAAAAGAATTAGTACCAAAAGTGTTTTCAATTTTGACTCACAACACTCCACAACAAAAACATATTTAAATTCCACAACACAAACCAAACAGGCTCTTAGTATTAATTGTTATTGTTATTATTGTCGCTATTATTTTTTAAGATAGTGAATTAATGGAATTTGAAGTCTATTAGTGCATGTTTGGTACGCATGAATGGAATAGAATGGAATGCTCATTCCATTAGTTTAAATCCATTCTCATGTTTGGTACACAAATTTAAGATGAGAATGATCATTTAAGTCATTCTCTGGGAATGACCATTCCATCAAAAAACATTCCTAGGCATTCCACTCTTTACCCTATGGAATGCCCATTCCATTCCCATGTAAGATTAATTTTTTTTCAAAAACTCCAAAATACCCCTTGCCCTTATGCTTCACACTTCTTTTACAGCTTGCCGCTTCTTTCATTCTTTCACAACCTTTTGTATTCTCTTTACAAATCTCTAAAATTTATCTCTCAGACAACAAATTTCTTTCTAACAAAATTTCTCACAAGCTTATCTAGTTGCAGGTATTTTTTTTCATTTTACTCTTATATATATTATCTTTATTTCATCTCTATCTCTATGTTTTTTTTGTTGAGTATATGTATTTTTTTGTACTTGAATTTGGATCCACTTTCTTGAATGAATATTTATTGATTATCTATAAATATTACCGTCTCTTATCTTATTGTCCAAAACATATATTTGGACCTCATATAGAGTTATTTGTTCTTTCAAAGTATATTAAAAAAAAAATTATAGTTTACTGTTATTTAATATGGAAAGTGACAAATAATATGAATATCTCATTTTTTATTTGTAAACGTGATGGTGGAGCGGATGAGATTTTAAGTGGTTTAGTGTTGTTAGGAGATTCCAAAAGTCATGTAAATTTTATATACTCTATGATTATGATTTGTACTGAAAACAAAAAAGAGTCATATATAGTCAAAATTTTCACCTTATAAGCCTCTGTTTTTATGTTAATATATTGAGTTTGGATTTCTATGTATTAATAAATGTTCATGAGATGATAAACTACTTATATATCCATATATCATATAATAACATTTACACAATTACACGTATATGTTGGTTTGTTGACAAATAAAATAAAATTAGAATAAAGTCCAACCAAAAGTAGAATAAAGTTCTAATTTTCGCAACCCAAAGTCTTAAACATGTGTGTCTTTGTATATATGTACTATTGCATATTTTAAATAACTATATATATCATATATACAATAAATATACATGTTTGGGGGCAACGAAGATTTACTAACAGGTGCAGTGAATAATCAAGGGCATTGTTTTTTTTTGTTCTCAACACTTATGTTAAATAAATATCATAAAGGGTATTTCTGAGAAAAAACATTTCATTCCAGGTTTAATAATGGTCTAACCAAACAAAAGAATGATAATAAACATTTCATTCCAACATCTTTACGTATGTCAAACCAAACAAGAGAATAGAATGATCATTCCATTCCATTATCTTTCCCATTCCATTCCTACTTAAATGATCATTCCATTCCATTCCATTCCTGCGTACCAAACATGCACTTAGAGTTTACTGTTTGCGGCATTGAGTGTTTTGCATTTTTGATTTAAGAAGTTAAGGGACTGTTTGGTGTTTGTATCTAAAAATTATTTTTGAGAAATTCAATAGCAGAGAATTGTTTTATGAAAACAAGAAAAATGAGTTTTCTGGAAAACAGACCATTTTTTTAATTTAGTTTTTGAAAACGGTTTACAGAAAACTCAACCAAACTGGATTTTTGTACAATTTTTCATTTTAAAAATATATAGAAAATTGTTTTAAAAAATTGCATATAAAGTAGGTTCTAAATTATTATATGGAATTAACTCGTAATTTATGTATGTCCAATACTTTCTCGATTTCAATTTATGTGAGACAATAATTCATGCATTATATCCAACTCAAATTTACTACTCTCTCGTTACATAGGACCCGATTTAACCAAAAGACCTTTGTGTGCTTGATGTAATGCATTAATATCAATTTTTATGGGCGAGATTATTCACAATGTGACAAAAAAAAACTTTAATTATTAGATTGGAGTAATACTTAAAATTCCTACAAAAAATCTTCCCCGGGATCTGATTACGAACAAGAAGCCATGACATTAAGGTCAATTTACTTTGAAAGAAATGAAAAAAACTAAAAAATTAGTTAAAGTATTTTAGATAAAGTGCAAAATAAGTATTAGTATATATGAAATATGAACATAACAAAAGTATTCATAGAGTTCCTTATTTTATATAATTTTTTGAGGAAATATGTATAACATTTTAATTTAAATAATTTGTTTCAGGTGAAAAAAAGTGTTGGGTTAAGGCTCATAATCCAGGAAGAAATGCCCTGGGTCTAAAGGGGACAGGCCGAAGGCCCGTGGAGACCTTCTACCCTGGGCCCGACCGGCCCAGCTGGGGAATCGATTAACTTGTGGGGGGGTTACGCCCCCCGCGGTACGGTAAATGGTGATTTTGTATTTTACCAATTCATATGAATTAGGTTTATATATATATTATTGTAACCCTAATTCATTAATAAGCGAAATACAAAGACTACTCTGGTGGATGTAAGTCAAATTGTATGAACCACGATAAATCATGTATGTTATTGATTCATTACTGTTTTTATTATTTGCGATTGATCTTTTGTTTCAACAATTGATATTAGAGCCAAGGTTGGATTCGCAACAATGGTGAATACTTCGATATCAAAGTTTGATGTGGAGAAGTTTGATGAGACTCAAAATTTCGGGCTTTGGCAACGAAGGGTGAAGGATCTGCTGGTACAGCAGGGTCTGGTAAAAGCGTTATTCGGGAAATCGAAGAAACCTGCAGCGATGACAGACGAGGATTGGGAAGACCTAGAATTGAAGACGGTATGTACCATTCGTTTATGTCTTGCATATTTAGTTATGTATGATGTCTTTGACGAATAATCTCCTGCAGGGATTTGGACAAAGTTAGAGAGTCGATACATGTCAAAATCATTGACGAACAAACTGTTTCTCTAGCAGAAGTTGTATGGGCTTAAGATGGCTGAAGGTTCCGATCTAGCACAACACATCAATGTGTTCAATCGGTTAATTAGTGATCTGTTGAGGATTGATGTTAAGTATGATGATGAAAACAAGACAATGATGCTAGTGAGTTATTTCCCTGCGTCTTATGAACACCTGATTACGACCATATTATGGGGTAAGAAAACCCTAGTATTGGAGGAAGTTATTGTTGCCCTATTATCTTACAACGAACGGAAGACTACCGAGGGTTTACAAGGGTAAGGGTTGATAGCAAAAGGAAACCAGGAGTGTGGAAGACAAAAGGAGAGGGGAAAATCATCTGATAGAAAGAAGTCTAGATCAAATCAAGGCCAAACTGGATGAAGACAGTTGAGTGTTATACGTGTCACAAGAAGAAACACATGAAGAGGGGTTGTCCTCACTGGAAGCATGAAGAAAAATGAAATAACACAAAATTGTTAACCTCCACTAATGTAGGCGAGGATATCGCGGATAACAGCGATAGAGATATGCTATCAGTATTAGCTGCAATTGATAGCGATATAGATTTTTGGATACTTGATTCAGGTTGTTCTTATCATATGTGCCTACATGCAGATTGGTTCGACACTTACAGGTCAGTCAATTATGGCAGTGTTGTTATGGGTAATAATGTTTCATGCAAAGTTGTCGGTTTGGGTACTGTTAAGGTTAAGATGTTTGATGGTACTGTGAGGACGCTATGTGACGTGAGGCATGTTCCTGAACTTAAAAAATAATTTAATTTATTTAGGAACTTTAAATGCAAGTGGATGTGTCTATAAATCAGAAAGAGGAATTCTGAAGGTGTAAAAATGAGCAATGGTGTTGATGAAATGGTAGAAGGTCGCGGGAAATATTTATAAACTTGTAGGAAGTATAGTTGTGGGTTGAGTCATTGTTGTTTCATCTTTTAAAACCAACTCAGATGACTCGTTTTTATGGCACGTGAGATTGGGACATATGAGTGAGCTCGGGATGAGATAACTTCATAAGAGAAATCTATTGAAAGGTGAAGACTTGTAAACTTGACTTCTGCAAGTATTGTGTTATCGGGAAACAGTGCAATGTTCGATTTAAAACGGCAATTCACAACAGCAAGGAAACTTTTGATTACATACATTCGGATGTTTGGAGACTGGTGGATATAAAATTGAAGGGATGATCATACTATTTTATAATATTCATAGATAACTTCTCCAGGAAGGTTTGGGTTTACTTCATAAAACACAAGTCAGAAACTTTTGTAAAGTTCAAGGTGTGGAAAACAGAGGTAGAAAATCAAACCAGGAAACAAATCAAGGCCTTTAGGACAGACAACGGAACCGAATATAAGAGTACAAAATTTCTAAAATTTTGTGAGGATCATGGGATCAAGAGACACTTCAAAGTTCGAAAAATGCCACAACAAAATGGTGTTGCTGAGAGGATGAATCGGACCATTGCAGAAAGGGAGAGATATATGAGGTTGAATGCTGGTTTACCGAAGAATTTCTAGGTTGAGGCAGTAAATATGGCTTGCTATGTTATCAACAGATCACCAAGAGTAGTTCTGGATAAAAAAGTTGCTAAAGAGGTATGGACAAGGAATGAGGTTAACTACTTTATGATGAGGGTATTTGGGTGCCCTGGATATGTTCATATACCACTCGAGGAAAGGTCTAAGCTTGATCCAAAATAAAAATGTGTATTTTTCTTGGTTATGAGAAAGGAATAAAAGAGTATAAACTTTGGAATCCAGAAACTCAAAAGGTGGTGATTAGCAAAGATGTAGTCTTTGATGAAAAATCAATGTTGGAAAATGAGCTGCCACATCAACCAGAAAAGAGTACAAATGAGAAACAAGGAATTGAGGTGGAGCTAAAAGAGTTGATTGCAGAAAAGGAGAACATTCTACAACCAGAAAATGAGTACCATCACATTGCTACAGACAGACCCAGACGTACCATTAAACCACCAGCGAGGTATGATGATTATGTTTCTTTTGCACTTATTACTACTGATGGGGATCCTTCATCTTACCAAGAGGCAATTATTTGCCAAGAGAATAGTGAGTGGATGAAGGCCATGATAGAATAAAAGGAGTCACTTTCTAAAAATCATACATAGGAGTTGGTGGAGCTTCCTGAGGGAAAAGGGCTATTGGGTGCAAGTGAGTGTTCAAGAAAAAGGGTTCGCTATCTGAAAAAGAAGGAAAAAAGAACAAAATTCGTTTTATAGCGAAGGGATACTCACAGAGACAAGGTATTGATTATAATGAAGTGTTATCTCCTGTTGTGAAACACACTTCTACTAGATCAGTCTTGACATTGGTAGTAAATGATGACATGGAGTTAGAGCAGCTAGATGTGAAGACAACTTTCCTTCATGGTGATTTGGAGGAACATATCTTCATGGATCAACCAGAGGGGTTCAAGGAACCTGAATTAGAATATCTTGTGTGTAAACTGAAGAAGTCACTTTATGGGTTGAAACAGTTTCCCAGGCAGTGGTACAAGAAGTTTGATTATTACATGTTACAGATTGGCTACACTCGTTGTGAGTATGATTGTTGCGTTTACTTCATAATTTTAGACGATGGTTCATATATTTTCTTGATGTTATATGTTGATGATATGTTTATTGTTGCTATGCATATGGATGAGATTAGTAGCCTAAAATCCTTGTTGGGTAAAAAGTTCGAGATGAAAGACTTGGGGGCAGCCAATAAGATTTTTGGCATGGAAATTCACAGGGACAGAGAGGTTGAAAAACTATGGGTTTCTCAGAAGAGCTACATCAATAAGGTGCTGAAGATGTTCAGTATGAGTGACGCTAAAAAGGTGAGTACACCATTGGCCAACCACTTTAGATTGTCTGCAACCCAAAGTCCACAGACAGAAGCAGAAACTGAAGAGATGACCAAAGTACCTTATGCCAATGTTGTGAGATGTTTGATGTATGCAATGGTATGCACCATGCCGGATTTAGCACAAGCAGTCTGTACAGTTAACAAGTATATGACCAATCTAGGGAAAGAACATTGAAAGGCAGTGAAATGGATCTTCAGGTATTTGAAGGGTACCGCAAACTATGGGATTATGTTTGCAAGGCAACATAGTACTATGTCAGTTGTGGGGTATGTGGATGCAGACTATGCATGTGATCTTGATGATAGGAAATCGACCACATGATATATGTTCACATTAGCAGAGGGACCGATATGTTGAAAGTTTACACTTCAGTCTGTAGTAACATTGTCTATAATAGAAGCATAGTACATGAAAGTTACTGAGCTACAAAGGAAGCTTTGTGGTTGAAAGATTTGGTCAGAGAACTTGGTATTGATCAAGGTAGAGTTCAATTGCATTGTGATAGTCAGAGTGCCATTTATTTGACAAAGCACCAAGTATATCATGCGAAAACCAAACATATAGATGTGAGGTTTCACAAGATACGAGAGTTGATGTCTACATGTGATATTCTTTTGTAGAAGATACACACTACATAGAATGCATCAGATATGTTAACAAAACCGTTGACTGCAGACAAGTTCAAGTATTGCTTAAACTTGGTTAATGTTTCTTTATGTTAAAGAAAATGAGATCCCCTCAATAAGTGAGTTTGAGGTAATGCAAGAGATCTTCAAGGTGGCAGGATATTCGCCAAGGTAGAGATTGTTGGGTTATGACTCATAATCTAGGAAGAAATGCCCTGAGTCTAAAGGGGTCAGGCTGAAGGCCTCGGGAGACTTTCTGCCCCGGGCTTGGCCGGCCCAGCTGGGGCATCGATTAACTTGTGGGGGACATTTTTGTATTTTACCAGTACATATGAATTAGGTTTATATATACATCATTATAACCCTAATTCATTGATAAACGAAATACAAAGATTGCTCTGGTGGATGTAAGTCAAATTGACTGAACCACGATAAATCATGTGTGTTCTTGATTCTTTACTATTTATATTGTTTGCGATTGATCTTTTGTTTGAACAAAAAGTTCGGCTCCAATGTCCAAGAAAGTATCAGGTTTAAAGTTTGATTATTACCGGAGCAAAAAATTATTCGGGACACATCAAATATAATTTTGGTCTTACTCAATTTGTATGGAGATGGCTTTACACCTCAAAAATTACCTTAAATTAAAGTTACTAAATGGCTAAAAGAAATAATACTAGAATATTTATAATAATATTATTCTTTCTTTCGGAGTTTTTTTACAAAAACAAATCCGAATAATTTCCACATATTTCAAATGTTAAACACATTTCGTGCTTGTTTGGTAGAGGGTTTGGAGCCCATTTTTTGGGTTTGAGTTGAAAATTGTGCATCAAATCATGTTTGGCAAGTTTGGAGTTGGAGTAATAGTGTTGCACCATTGGAGTGAAATCCATCATTTTTGGCACCATTGAGATAGATGGTTTGGATGAAGTTGGTTTGGTTTTCTCACACCAAAACTATTCTTTAACTCAAACCAATTTAATTTGGTGTACCATTGTTTAACCCAAACCATTTTATTTATAATATTATATATATATAAATTCGAAAAATAAAATATTTCAAAAAAATCAAACGAAAAAATATATTTCATAAAAAATAAAGGGTAATTTGCAGCCAGACCCCCTGAACTTTGGGTCAATGGCAGTCAGTGGCTGGTCAACGATTTTTCGGTCCCATAGCCCCCTGAACTTTTAATTTCGTTGCAATGACACCCCCTGGGCTGGTGAAATGACTATAATGCCCTTTTAATTGTTTCACTTATTACATTAGGGTAATATATAAAGTGTGAAATTATCCATATGCCCAAACACTTCACCCCTCTAAAATTACTAATTACACTTCCACACCTTATTACAAAATATATATATATATATATATATATATATATATTACGAAAATTACAATTTAATTTTTTTTCTTTATAATATTATTTGTATATATAATTACGAAAATATATATATAATTTGTAAAAAATATATAAAATTTGAAAAAACATATAAAATTCAAAAATATATATAAAACTTGAAACAATATATAAAATTCAAAAAATATATATATAAAATTTGAAACAAATATATAAAATTCATAAAAATTCAAATATATATATATATATATATATATATATAAAGTGTGACTGAAGTTTAAGTGGACAAGCCTCGGAGTCATTAGCCAAGGTAACGAATCTTCTCCAACTCTTTGCAGAGTTATTTCAATGGCCATGATGGCGACACATACCCCACGATGGTGATCGAAATCGAAATCGAATCGATACTTTATTAAAATATTTTAATCAAAATTAAATATATTAATATTTGGATCAAAATTAACGGTTCGGTTCCGGTTCTCATTTTTAAAGAACCGAAAGTAAATTTTTATTTGGATAAAAATTAACGGTTCGGTTCCGATACTTTCGGTTCTTTAAAAATGAGAACCGGAACCGAATCGTTAATTTTGATTTAAATATTAATATATTCACGATGCGGTTCGCTTTTGATTACAACCGAACCGGAATCGAACCGATACTTTCGGTTCTTTAAAAATGAGAATCGGAACCGAATCGTTAATTTTGATCCAAATATTAATATATTTAATTTTGATTAAAATATTTTAAGAAAGTATCGGTTCGATTCCGATTTCGGTCACCATCGTGGGGCATGTGTTACCATCATGGCCATTGAAATAGCTCTGCAGAGAGCTGAAGAGGATCCGTTATCTTGGTTAATGACTCCGAGGCTTGTCTACTTAAACTTCAGTCACACTTTATATATATATATATATTTGAATTTTATATATTTTTTAGAATTTTATATGTTTTTCGAATTTTATATATTGTTTACGAATTTTATATATTCATTTCGAATTATATATATATATTTTTAATTTTATATATTGTTTCAAATTTTATATATATTTTTGAATTTTATATGTTTTTTCAAATTTATATATTTTTTACAAATTATTTTTATTTTTTACAAATTATATATATATTCGTAATTATATATACAAATTATATTATATAGAAAAAAATTAAATTGTAATTTTCGTAATATATATATATATATATATTGTAATAAGGGGTGAAAGTGTAATTAATAATTTTAGAGGGGTGAAGTGTTTGGACATATGTATAATTTCACATTTTATATATTACCCTAATGTAATAAGTGAAACAATTAAAGGGGCATTATAGTCATTTTACCAGCCCAGGGGGTGTCATCGCAACGAAATTGAAAGTTCAGGGGCTATGGGACCGAAAAATCGTTGACCAGCCACTGGCTGCCATTGACCCAAAGTTCAAGGGGTGTGGCTGCAAATTACCCAAAAATAAAATATTTTGGGAAAACAAATATTTCTAGAAAAAATAAAATATAATAAAAATATATTTATTATTTTATAAAAAATATACAAATTATATGTATTTTACTTAAATATTTTATTTTTTCAAAATATTTTATTTTTTTGAAATATCTTATATAAAATATTTTATCTATAAATATTTCAAAAAATTAAAATATTTATGAAAAATTAAATATTTATATATTTTATTTTTTAAAACATATATATTTACAAAATGTTATTTTAAATAAATAAAATGTAAAACTATTTCAAGTTACCAAATATGATTGGTTTCAGAATTTCAGTTCATACCAACTCTATCAAACATGGTTTGATTTTTCAGTTTCACTTTTTCTCACATCAAAACCATCTACACCAAATATGATTTCAGTTCAGAATAAAACCACACCAACTTTAACCAACCCAATTTCAACTAAGCCTAAACAAAAAACCAACACCAAACCAGTTGCCAAACAAACACTTCATAAATAGGTCATCAAACTTGTATAAACTCATACATACTTTAAGTCTATCTGTAGCATTAAAATCTCATAACTGATTTGTACATATTTTATTTTGATATCTAAAAATAAAAATGAACAAATCAAACAAAATTTCAAAACTATGACCACACGCTCTACTTGTAGTGTCGTATTGGGAGCCACGTGATTGTGGGCCCTGAAGGACGGGCTAAGTAGGTCCCGCTATAATGTCCATAAATTCAATAGTTCTTTGCCATCATAGACATATACACAGGCGTGGAATGTACTACACTTTGCCACCAAGTCCCACACTTTATAAGGCGCGTGTAACACCAAACCAGGAAAAATAAGTACCAAGTTTGTTTCACTCTCTCCAGAAGCGCGTGCTCTGATCCGAAAGTAAAATTATCCGAAGAAGAGTAAAGGCAGTGAACGATGCCCATCGCTCTGTTTCGGTCTGCTTTGAGATATACTGACAAAAAGTACCTCAAACTTTTCACCAGCTCTTTAACCAATCATACAATTCCAACAATCACATACGCTTGTATGTATACACACACATAAAGTGAAATATGTGTGTTTATATGGTCTTTCCTCTGAAACTTTCAACTGGGTGTGGAAAATAAAGTGAAATTTGAAGTTTCCCGCCTTTCACCATTGGAGTTTGAAGATGGGAGTGTGTTGTCATGTAATGATTTATGTAGCAATTTATTTTGTGTCAGAGACAATATGTTATGAATATTGAGATATAAAAGCCTGGCTAGTGGCTACAGAGGAATAGAACAAACAAAGAAATAAAATGGTGATACTCATTGGTTTCAGAAATATTGAAGCAATGAATTTGGCCTTATTAGTTAAGTTAGCATGACCGTTGAAGATGGGGATGCAAAATGGTGATACCTCATTATTTTTTGGGGTGTATAAAGTAAGATATTTTCCGAACACAAGTTTCCTTGAGTCTTTGCGTGACAGGAGAATTTCTTGGATCTGGAGAGGTATTTATAAGACTAAAGAAGTGATAAAGAATGGAATGCGCTGGGAGATTGCTACTGGAAATCAGATTAGTTGTTGGATGGATGCATGGCTGCCCGATGATCGAAATCCTTATGTGACATCTCCCCCTAACTCTAATGTCTTTTTGGTATCTGATTTGATTGATCATCAGACACGGAGTTGGAAATCTGACATCATTGCTGCTAATTTCAATGATCGGGATACAAAGCTTATTCTCCAAATCCCCTTTAAAGAAAGTAGTATTTTTGACAAACAGGTATGGGGTCTAACTCCGTCCGGAAAATTCACTGTCAAAAGTGCCTATAAGATTGCTTTTCAAACAAAGTGCAATCCTATTGTCACTCCAAGGGAGGGAACAAGCTTGTGGCAAGAAAGTCAATCGAAATGGAAGCTCATTTGGCATATGTGTGCTCCACGCAAAATCAAGTTTTTCATTTGACAATGTTTTTATGATAGGTTCCCGTGGCTAGTCTTCTGTTTAAATGAAAAATGGTTCAAAATGCAGAATGTACTTTGTGTGAGTTAGAACAAGAAACGCTGTTTCATGTTATTTTTGGGTGTGAGTATGCTAGAATGGCTTGGAAAATTTCTCCACTTTGGATTGATATTGATCGTCATTTTAGTGGTTCTTGGCTCTATCAATGGAACCTGATTTCTGAAGTATGGGATATAAAAAAAAATGCAGAGGACCTATGGAACATGGGTGCGTTTCTGGTTTGGCAAATTTGGAAAGCTATAAACGATTGGATTTTCAACCAGCGACGATGACGACCTTTTTACATTGTTGATAGAGCTGTTGGGTATTTTTTTTAGTTCAAGGAAGCTTGCTCCAAAGAAGCCTTGTTAGCTCCAACTAAAAATGTCACTCATATCCACCAGCCTAGATGGTTCCCCCCTCCTTTTGGTTTTGTTAAAATGAACTTGGATGCTGCTTTCTCACTACCCCTAAATGTATGTGGTGTAGGTATTGTTGTGAGGAATCAAGATGGTCAAGTTCTCAAAATTGCTACTGTTCGTTTTCTACATGTGCAGTGTGCGGAAGTTGCTGAAGCTTTAGTGCTAAAACATGCTATTAAGCTCTTCCATGAATAGGGTTTTCAAGACGTTTTGGTTGAAGGAGATTGTCAATCGGTATTTAATCTTCATCCTCAGAATCCTTTGGCTTCGATGGTGATTGAAGACATTAAGGTTGGGCTAGCATTCTTCAACTCGGTTTCTCTCAAATGGATACCCCATCATTGTAACATTGTTGCTCATATGGCTTTCCGGTACGAGGATAATCTTGTTGTCCAAAGACCTTGGCCTCTATGGCTGGTAAAGGCTTTGGAGTCTGATTGTAATCTGCTTGTTGCTTAGTCCTATTTTTGTTTGGTTGATGACAAAAAAAAAAAAAAAACAAAGAAATAAAAGTTCTATTAGTTTATACACCAAAAAGAAATTAATGTATAAATTTTTATCATTGTACTTAAATATAATGAGTTTCAATGCAAACATTTTATAACAAAAACAGTTAGGCCCAGTTCACTTACTGTTTCTGTTTCATATTTTTTGTTTTTGTTTTCTGAAATTTGAAAATAATTTAAAAAACACGTTTCTTAATTTGTTTATGTTTTTTTAGTTGAGAAAACGTTTCCTCTCATTACAAAGAAAAGAGGAAACAAAAAAAAATGTGTTTTATCTTTTTGTTTCCTCAAACTCACCATAATCATCAATAATAAAAAGAATAAGAAATATTAAATCAATAATAAATAAATTATAATAATAATAAATAAAATAATAAAATAATAAATAATAATTACATAAAATATTATTTAAATAAAATAAAATGAATAGATAATTAATAAAAATTAATATATTAATAAAAAAATATAAGTAAAATAAATAATAAATAATAATAAATAACTAAAATGAATAAAAAAATGATTAAAAATACAATTAATAAAACAATAATAATAAAATAAATAAAAATAAAGATAATTAATTGATTGAATGATAAATAAATAAAAACAAATGAATAGTTAATTAATAAAAATGAAAAAAATAATAAAATAAAAATTGATAAAACAATACAATTCATAAATTAAATAAAATAAAACTAATAATAAATAAAAATAAATAAATAAATTAATGATAAATAAATAAAATAAAATAAAAATTTGAAAATGTAGCTTAATATTTTTTTCTAAATAGTTTTAATGTTTGTGAAAAAGAAAAATTGTAATGCGTAATTTTTTTGTTGAACATAGTTTTAATAAACACAGTTTTTGTTTTTGTTTCTAAAAATAATCGATAATTTGTAAACATGATTTTAATTTTTGTTTCTTCTACTGGAATCAGAATCATGATTGTCCTTTTTTAGGAAGTAGAAATAAGAAACATAAATAGTTCGTAAATGGGCCCTTAATTTCTTAACATTCAAAACAAAGATATGTTTTCAACACTTAATTAAAATATTTCTTTTAACATTATGTTAAGATAATATTGGCCAAATAGTATTTAAAATATGTTAAGACATGCAATCTAATTATTTGAGAAGTATCATTTTCAAGAATATTTAAAGATTATCCGTTCGCTCTCATAAATAAGTTAAAACACGTAAAATACTCGTTTTTCACTGCATGATTTAATGACTAGCAAACATAGAGTACCATTGAGTACCATACTCTATGTTTGGTAACCATATCCATTTATATAGATTATTATACCGTCACTATCATTTCTTGACCCAAAACCTCAACAAATATAAATTTATGCCCAATCATGTATTTTTTTGTATTTTGTATTTTTTTTTTCATTATTTTGTTTATTACTCACTAACTTCAGATTAAGCTAAGTTGTTCACTTGCTTCACCGTGTAAAGTTATATCCCAAGAGAAAAAAGAGTTGGTTCTAGTTAGGCTGGCTCAATCCCACCTGTCGATTACTCAAAAGTTCAATGATCCAGGATTGAGCTTCCAGTTTGTGGGCAAGGTCCTTAATGGCCCAACTATTTAATAATATTAATTGGATTTTGATTTTGGATCCTCTCCGCTAGATAGCATTAAATGTCTGTTTGGCAAAACTTCTGCTTCCCTTTTTACGCAGAAAAAGAGAGAAGCATAAGCTGTTTTGAAAAGTTAGTACCCTCTAATTTTTTTCAAAATATTTTTCCAAGGCTCAGGGACTCTTCTTAAATTTTTGCCACTTTCACTCAAAAAAGTCAACAGTAACTTTTGAAAATTCAATCCAAAATAGGCGTATAATATAAATTATAATCATGTTATTCGAGAAAAGAAATTATATATCTTTAATCCTTAGATTTAATTCTGAATAAGATTGGAAAATAATAATATTGAAGGGCATCTATTTGACATAATATTATACTGATGGCTTTAGAGTTAAAATTTGAGGACCAGTTGGACCCACTGCTCAATATAGCCAGTCCATTCTTTAATTGGCAGCCAAACTTTAGTGTAGCCTTCTTCAGACCCAGACCAGTCCAAGCCCAAGCCCAATACAATGGTGAACCTTGTGGTAATAGTAATATGGGTTAAGTACAGAAAACACTCCGTAATATAGATATGGTGCGTATAACACCTTGTATTTTAAAAATGTATGTATTCACACTAGCACTTTTGGAAAACGTGCGAATACCCTCTGCAAGTTTTGAAAACGTGCGAATATCCCTTTATAAGTTTCGAAAACGTGCGAATATCCCATTCTTTTTGGTCATGTGCGGCTCACATGACTTTTATACTCTCTTAAATACCCATTTTACCCTTTTTCTTCAAAATATATATATAAATTTTGAAAAATAAATTTCGAAGCCAATATATAAAATTCAAATTCAAAATTTATATATATAAAATTCGAAACCAATATATATATATATAATATTTTTTTTGACAAAAATTCGAAACCAATATATAAAATTCATAAAAAATATATATAAATTTTAAAATATATATATTAATTTCGAAAAATAAATATTAAAATTCAAAATATATACATAAAATTCGAAACAAATATATAAAATTTGAAACAATATATATAAATTTCAGAAAAATATATAAAATTTGAAACAAATATATAAAACTCGTAAAAAAAATATAAAATTCAAATAGTTGTGCAAATAGAAGTATAAAAAATATATGTGACCAAAGTACAATACACCAAAACAATATTTTAAGTTCAAGAAAGTAAAAAATAGAAGTATATTTTTCCCGAATTTTATATATTTTTTTTCCGAAATTTATATATGTTTTCGAATTTTATATTTTATTTTTAAAATTTAATATATTTTTTCGAATTTAATATTTTTCCCGAATTTTATATATATTTTTCAAAATTTATATATGTTTTCGAAATTTATATATATTTTTTGAATTTTATATTTTTTTCCTAATTTTATATAATTTTTGAAATTTATATTTTTCTTTTCAAAATTTATATTTTTTGAATTTTAGATATTTTTCCAAATTATATATATATTTTTCCAAATTTTATATAATATTTCAAATTTATATATGTTTTTCGAATTATACGAAGGATATATATGTCATTTAACACGAAATGTGGTCAATTAACACACAAATAAAACGATTAGGGTGAAATCAAACCAGAAGGCACCCACTATATTCATACTATAAGAGAGTTTAACGGACACGACCCTAAATTGTTCCTCGCTTAGTCCAAACAACAACTATAACCCAATACATAATTGATATATATATATATATCTATAAATAATTATTCATTATTATGCAAAAATAAAAAAAATGATATAAGGCAAAGTGCTTATATATATATATTTTTTTCTTTTTGGGAAAAAACATATATAATGTAAATAAAAACTTAAAACCCTAAAATTAAAAAGTGGCATCTTATATAAAATCATAAATGGCTCTTATATAAAACCATAAAATTATATTCAAGCAAATTATAATGAAGAACAATGAATTGAATTTAGGACTTCCCTGTGAAGTTGTCGCTCTTTAAATATACTACACTACACACACAGAGATATACATATACATATATACACAGACATAAGACCTAGCTCATTCCATCGTCAGGGATCATGGGGAAAGAACGCGATGTGTCGGCCATGGAAATTGACAATCAAAAGTCACCCGCTATTGATCAGATCGAAAACCCTAAATTCTCGATCAATGGTTCACTTCTAATCTCTCACTCTCTGTACACACATATCTATATGTATATATATATATCTGTATATGTAAATATAATGCTCCTACACACACATCGTATTGATATATAAATCTTCGTAGCTCATTCAATTGATTTATTTGGGGCATTTCAGTGTTGCAGATCTTGAAATCTTCTCAGATGCAGCATGGACTCCGATTTGGGGATTACACTCGCTACCGGTATAAATTCATCTATCCCTAATGTGTGTGTATATATATATGATACAATGCATATTAACATTCATGTGCTTATAAATTTGGTTTTAGACTTTTATATGATGTTTAAGCTATGGAGTTGATGTTGTTGGTTGTTGAAATTCAATTTTTGGAGTTACAGGAGGTATTGTACTGCCCGATTGCGGAGGTTGTATAAATCGCTGAAGTTTACACATGGGCGTGGTAAATACACCAAAAAAGCCATTACCGTGAATACTATCACCAATGTGAGGTGTGTCTTGATTACTGTAGCTTTTCATGTGATTAAATTGGAATGTTATGAAATGCACGTGTTTCAGATAGTTGTACATATAGTAAGGTTTATTTCAGAGGTAGAAGTAAAAGAATTTTTTATTACTGCTGCGTCATAACTTCTCTTATGATTTAATTATAATGTTGCGAAAGGCACATGCTTCAGATAGTTGAACTTACCATAAGTTTAGGGATTAGGTAATGGTAAGAGTGAATATTGGAATTGATAGAATAGTTTTGTACCATGATCAAATTCGAGGGTTTTGTTCGTTGCCACAAAGGGTTTTTGAGTAATCACATACGCATTGCATTGACAATGGATAATGTAGAGCTAAGGCCTGTTTGGTCACTTTGTAGGTAGAAGATGAAGAAAGGAGAAATTAGGTTTTTCCCCAATTTTACGGTTGAAAGCCTAGTTGTGCTTATAGTAACTTTTGTTATTATATTGTAAGGGTAGAGGTATATGTTAGTATCGATAAAATAATTTTTCATTAGTGTCACGTTCGAGGCTATTGTTCATGGCCACTAAATAGGTTTTTGAATTATCTCAAATATTGCAATGATAATGAGTAAAATAGAGCTAAGTTCTTTTTGATTTCTTTCTGGGCCTTGGTATTAGGGTAAGGTTGATTAATTGTGACCTGGAGGTCACGGGTTCGAAACGAAATACAACCTCTCTGCATACAGAGGTAAGTTTTTGTATATCTGAGCCTGGGATGACCCTGTAATGGCGGGAGCCTGGTGCATCGGGCAGCACTTTTTTTGTGTGATCACTTTTGGAGGTAGAGGATGAAGAAAGGGAACACTTGGGGCCACCCTTGTTCCGTCATGTCATTTTGGCTAGTCCATGAACATAGCCAATTGCCATTTCTACAAGCTTTTGACTTTCACTATGTTTCTCCGTTGGCATTTTCCTCGGCACATCTAAACTTTGCTGAACTTTCTTGAGTTGAATGGACATTTCATAAGATTGTTTATTAAACGATTGTTTAATACTAATCGTGTCCGTTATTAATTTTCATATGAAATCATAGTCTATAATGAAGAAGGGACAATCGCACCGGTAAATAGAACAAACTTGTTGCTGCAGCTTTTTTTGGCGCTGTCGATGATATATATATATATATATTTCAGATTTGAAATCCGACCTAAACACAGTCTGTTTATTCTTTTTTGAAGGCTGTTGTTAGTTAACAGTGTGATTGAATTTATAAGCATTAGATCTAGAGATATTGCTATTCATAGTCATTTAATGTTAAATAGGTCACATGTAACTATTATCTATTAACAACTAAACTTCTTTGGACATCATATAGGTTTCTTCATTTGGTCCTTTATACGGCAGAAAGAGCTTGGAGTCACGCCATGGAGAAAAGACAGCTGCCAGATGGTCCAAATGCACGTCAACGCACCTACCTGATTGGTAGGCTGAAGAAGGCCGTGAAATGGGCTTCGCTTTTTTCAGAATTGTGCTCTAGCAAGGGTGATTCAAGGACATCTTTAGAAGCCGAGGTGTGTCTTTTTGGTCAGTTGGTTTCTGCTGTATTTGTTCTGGCTATTGTGTTTTAAATTCTTTTTCTCTTTATTTCTTTATCTCTGCTTCATTAGTTACTAATGTCTTATCATTATTCAGTATAAGATTATTTTGCCTTCTGGAGTTCTTCTTGTTTGGTTCTTGATGGTGCTTGACCCATCCATTTTATTATCCTCTACTTTGATGTTATCATTCTGAATGCTCTAAGAAGTTCAGCTTGAATAATCACCTCTGAATTCTTATTTTATAGTAAATGAAGTGTGATATCTTTCATTTTTCACTGAGCATGGTTTGATAAACAATTTGCAGGCCTATGCTTCTTTCATGAAAGGGAATTTGTTGTTTGAACTAGATCGAAATTGGGACATTGCCTTGAAGAGTTTTAAGAGTGCCAGGTACATTGTGGTATAGTTAGTTTCTCAAATATGACCATTGTTGCACTTAGCTAAAGCAAAATGCTCTTATGTCTTCTTGAGGTGTAAAACTGATGAAATGCCCCCCACCACCTCCCCCGAAAAAATATAAAAATGAGAAATGATGTATTTGCCAATAGAAATTGTTTATGCATTTGCTGAGCTGAAGTTACCTGCAAGTCCTTGTGCGTGTTTTCTATGTTGGCCTTTTACAACAGTTCTATAGTTCTTTTATACCATTTGTTTATCTAGGAAGCTGCTCCCATTAGGTGATTTTCTCCTCCTCCCCTTTTAATTTATATAGCTCATTTGTCGTGTAATAAATTTGCTTATCTATCTAATAGGGCTGTTTATGAGGAACTTGGGAAATATGGAGATCTAGAGAACCAAGTTTTGTGCCGTGAGCGTGTTGAGGAATTAGAACCAAGTATACGCTACTGCCTACACAAAATTGGCGAGTCCAATTTGCAAACTTCTGAGTTTTTACACCTCGGTGAAATGGAAGGACCTGCACTGGACCTTTTCAAAGCTAAACTTGAGGTGAAGTACTTATTTCACAGTTTAATCCATGAAAGCATATAAGAGAATGATTTCTTTCTTAATATGATTGCTTCAGTTATCTAAAATGTTGCCTCTCACTTGAAAAATTTAGATGGTCTAAAGTGTGTTACCTTCTATTAGTCCTTATTCTCCATTGTCTTGTATTGATTTGCAGGCTGTTATGGCCGAGGAGAGATCTCAGCAGGCCGCATCCATGACTGAATTTTGTTGGCTCGGTCATAGATTTCCCATTTCAAATGCTAAGACACGGGTTTTCATATTGAAAGGTGTGTAATTAATCACTTCTTATACAAAACCGGAATGGCTCATATGTTTAGAGGCAACAGATTGGTGGCTTAATTAGGTGCATAAGTTGCTATTCATTATCTGATGGGCTGTTGAAATGTAAATGTACCTTTTGGTTTCTTTCCTGAACATATTGGGAGTCATCTCTAATTGAGCAGTTTGTAGCTTGAACACTTTTCGGTAGGTAAGTCATATGTGTACCCATTTTTCTCAAGTGGGACTCAAACCTTTAATCTTCTAGTTGGAAGGAGAGATATAGTACTTCTGCTAGACCCCTGGTGCAAATTTTGAACATACTTTTGATGTTCCGTTATTCTGCAAAGACTTGTTGGTTGGTTATAAAAGCAATGAATTTTGAAATCCATTTTCATTCCTCTCTAGACTTGGAGGACTATCATGCCATGTTATCCTCATAAACTGTACAATTAAGATTTGCGTGAATTCATCTCACTAGCAGTTTGTGGCACATTTAGTTGAGTGATTTGAAAAGTATATTTTCTTGTACTTGTGCTCCACTAAGAGTTTCTTACAGTATCAAAGCAGAATTCTTAAAAGAATCACAAGTTGTGTTACCTTTCTAAAATATGCAGCAAAAAGTTGGTATCCGGAGTCCAGACTGTTGATCAACGCTTTAGTTAAAGCACCACACCCACGAGCTTGCAGGTTATTAGAGTGATTAAGGTGGTAAACTTCTCGAGTTCAATTGCAATATGAAGTCATCTTGGCACTTTTGTATTAGGGAATTTCTCTCTACTTACATAATCATATAATTTGCAACCTACCAAGTAAGTGGGAGATACACAGTGCTGAAGTTGGATATGGAAATCAGTTCCAGTTACAATAGTGCGCTAATATTTTTTTGACATCGTTACTTTTCTTTTAAGTATTTGGACTGCAAGATTAATAGAATAGGTATGTAAGTTTAGACTGTAGAGTTTTGGATGCATACGGACTTCGGTGTATTCTAATAACAAGGGGTCTTGGTGTCATCATAATTAAGAAAGGAGTTTACAAGGTTCTAATGTGGGTCTAATGAGAATTCAAAATGGAACGAACTTGAACTATTTAGTGCGTGATAAGAGTTATAATCCTGATTTTTCCTGAATACTGCTGATTTGATGTAGTCCTTGTTTTAGATTTGTGATGCAATGTTGTTTTACAATTTTTTCTGCACCAAACCCATCTCATGCAATTTTATGCTATGGACGAGTTTCCAGTTGTAACCACGCACTTTGTTGAGATTATATCACACTTTTCTTATCTCAATTTGATGTGTTTTGGAATATGCTGTTGAAATTTATCTGAATTTATATATGAAAAAAAAATGTATCTGAGATTCTGAATTTGGTTGTTTGCTGTATTATTTAATTACTATTTACTGAGTGTACTATACTATTTTCTAAATATGGATGTACTCAAGCTTTGTAATTACTTGGCAATTGATCAGCTCAGGAGTTGGAGAAAGATCTACATGGTCCAACGGCAGAGTCCATTCCAGCAGAAAAAAGACTCGTCATTTTTGACAAAGTATTTGCTTCGTATCATGAAGCCAGGAGCTGCATCCGCAACGACTTGGTATTGATTTTTGATGACTTAATGCTACACCTGCTCATCTGCTGTGAATTTTTTTGACATGTAAATGTGTTGCTTGATAAGTTAAAGCGAGTTATTTTACGCTTAACTTTCTTATTATTGATTCTGACTTATTTTCTTTTCCAAACATTGTAGGTCACTGCAGGTAATTCGGAAAATATGAAAGATGATCTGAGTGGTCTTGACAAAGCCATTAGTGCCGTATTAGGGCAGAGGACCATCGAGCGGAACCAATTGTTAGTAAGCATAGCCAAAAGTAAACTTACTAAGTTCCGAGATGACAAAAGTGAAAAAGTTACCAAACCTGAAGAGCTTGTCCGGTTGTATGATCTTTTATTACAGGTCAGCATTCAGTCTTTCTGTTCTTTGCATTATGACATTCCTACTTCAGTTATAGATCTTAAACCTTAGTATCAATGTTTATAGGATCTTTCCAGTGAGATATTATTGGAAAAACTAGAATACTTCTTATAGGAAATACTAGAATACTTCTTACTTTTGCAGAATACAGCTGATCTTTCCGATTTAGTTAGTTCTGGAAGAGATAGAAAACCAGAAGAAGTGGCATTCGCTGAAGAATGTGAGCTCAGAAGCTTGGCTTTCCGAGCAGAAAGGTTTGCTTCGTAGGAACTGTATTTACTAATTTATGTTCAAAATTCCGCTGATTAAATGTCTGTGGCTTTACTCAAATCTATCTTCATAAATTTCATCTCCCCCCTTTCATCATATATATGTATATCTGTATATATTTATGATATGGCTTGAGTCGCCTGACTAAGTGTCATAGGCATGTCCTTAATTACAACTAATTATTCCGTGTATAATTTGTAGTTCAAAGGGTTTTTATTATTTTTTTTTTCATGTAGAGAAGGTCTTTATTTGGAATAGATTATTACTGAATGTTTGTGATATTCACCATTTTTTGTTATTTATGACAGTGTCAACGTGTCCGCTTAATCTTTTTGCTCTTTTGGGCCGTGGCCACATCTCCAACAAATCGAAAAAAAGATAAACCAAATAAATCCAACAAATCGATACTTAGCCGAGTCTGGATAACATAGTTTATTACTGATTCATCTGGGTTGTACCTAGCCAACTGTTCAGTTGAGATGCTGTAGCATGTTCATAGTCAAAATACTAAAAATAAAATTCTCAGCTCATATCAATTGAAAAGTGTCCCAAATTTTGTCAGGTGCTTTTACTTGGCTAAATCCTACAGTTCAGCTGGAAAGAGGACTGAAGCATATGTGTTATTCTGCCATGCCCGCTCTCTTGCTGATTCCGCCCTTAAAAAGCTCCAAAGTTCTACTGCCCCTGATCAGGTATGCAAACTCCTGTTGTCGTCTTCTATTTGTCACTGTTTTGTTTTGAGGTAGATCTAAAAATTTGCTGTCTATATAATATGTGAATATATCATACAGTATAACTCATCTGCAGCTGCGTATGTTGGTGAAATTGACAATTTCTTTTAAATTAACTTCAGTGTTTCCTGTTGGCTTGGTATCTCAGTTGGGAAATGACTACTTAGTAAAACAATATAGCGACTATTAGTTTGACTATTTGCTATTTCCTTCTAAAGGTTTTACCAGTTACTGATGCTCATGTATTTGACATTGTTAACCTCAATGTATATACTAGTTCTAAATGATTTCAACTCTCCTTTTTTCCCCATAACAGGTAATGATCAAAGGATTGAATACATTGTATGATGAATGTCGGTCCAACAGTTGTTTAGAGCATGCTACAGGGATTATGGAGGAGGAGAAGGCTCCAGAGAATCTTTCCAAGAAAATCTCTTCTATATCACTAAGTGGAGCTGATAAGAAGGTACCACTTAACCTTTGAAGTGTCTCACTTTTCGTTTACAGCAAAGACATACCATATATTAGGTTTGTCACAGCCTTTTCTGATAAGTAAAGCAGCGGAGGAACAATATCTTGCTGTTACTATAACAATAGCAAAAAACCATAAAGTTTAAAAATTATATTAGTGTGAAACAGTAATCCGAAGTAGTTAGTGTTAATAGTATGAAGGCTCAGCAATACAAAATGTTTCCAATTATGATGGAATTTGCACTCTGGAATTACTTTCCACCTGTCTTTTCTGAAACAGAAATTAAGGCCATAGAAAATATTTTTTCAATAAATGGCCCCAACAACATTCAGTCCAAGTTGTTGTTTTATGTCCAGGCTTATGTGTAGTCTGGGGAATCCAGAAACTGGATTGCTGAACACAATGTGGCCACTGAAGATACTCGTTATCCCCTAATTCATCTCATCACAGAATGATTTTCGGAACTAGAAATGGCAACTCTATCTTGTGTTGAATGTGTTTAGACTGAAATTGGAATTTCAGTCAGGAAGGCCACTTTCTGAGATACGCAAACACTAGTCTTTACATTTTCCCTTTCACTCGTAGTCTGGGGAAGAGTGGACTCTAGAAGTACTACTAATTGAGTTGAGGAATCAAACTATATCAATTTTTATAGATCGTTCTGCAAAGCGTTTTTATCTATTTTAAATAAAAACATCTTCATTGTGAAATTCTCTAGTGGAATAAGGTATTATATGAATAATACTTGTTCAATCAAAGAAATATTTCAATGATTTCCATCTTTGTATTTCGAAAGGAAAAGGGATACAGATATAAGTGACAAACGTATGGATTCAGCATAAGCTTGATATGCCAGTTTCTTGGTTCAGTTCCGGTCGTGAAAGGGCTGTGATTTATATGGTTTTGTGGGACGCAGTATGGTATTGAAACATTTTCTTCCAGTCCTGTATGCTATCATACTTGATTCTTGTACAAATGAGTTCCAAAATCGAATATTGACTAGAGAGATTATTAACTTTTTTCTCCTTTTTTGTTTTGTTCAGGTACTCAACACAAATAATATCCAATATAAATTAATTTTTGTCTATCAAATCTAGATGAAGATTTTTCAATACCTAACTTTGTTACTGATGTCCTGTCAATTTACCATCAGAATTTAAAGCGTCTTCGCATCAGATTTTTTAGAATATTTGCTTTTTTAGGAGAAGATATTAGGCAGTCATACCACGCCATCAGTATGCCAACCCAATCAAAATTTACTATTCAAAGCAGTTGGTCCCGCTTGAATATAAATACTTCCTTCAACTAATTAGAATGGTGTGTATTGATTGGGTGGGCATTACAGGTGACGTGGTACAGTGTTTATATCTTTAATGTCATTTGTCCCCCTGTTCATATGTTCTAACATTATCATTGCATGTTGATTCTCAGATGATTCAGCAGGAGAAACTCCTCACCGAGAAACTGGATACATACGAATCTGCAGTTGGTGATATTACCCGAAAAGGAGTTCCCCGTATTGCAGCCTTCCCACCAGCCTTCGAAGCAATCCCTCGCAATCCAATTGTACTGGACCTTGCCTATAATGTAATCGAATTCCCATCGCTGGAGAATAGGATGAAGAAAGATAAGAAGGGCTTCATAAGTCGGCTTTGGCGATAAGTCACTCTTGTGGTGTTATTTGACCATGAGGTTTTGCTTCCATAGCATTTTGAGCAATTTTGTTGACAGTAATTTATCGACACACATACTATGTTCTCTTCATATCCTGCTACAAAATTTTGGGATGCATACTCAGAAAAATACTTGAGAGTTGGTGAAATAAATACTAAACTAGATTTGAACTTTTGCGTATGTTTTCAGTTTCAATGATGTACACTTTTGAATTTGACCTCTCTACAAATACAATGGCTATTGAAGATTCAAGCGTGCTTTTCTTTTCTTTATGGTCTTTGTGTGTAACCAACCCTGGCTATGCATAGAGGACATAAAACATATGAAAAGCCTTTAAGCCCTGTTTGGATTCCAATTGTTCTTCTTCAGATAATCGACTAGTGTTCTTAGAAAGCTTGCCTAGTCACTCTCAGAAGAAAAAATCTTGTCTCACGGTAGGCTGTAGCAGCCTATGCAATTTTCTTCTGAAACTTTTTTTATTGGGTTGATAATAGGATCGCATTGTTTCGAGCTATTGATGTGACATAACTAAATGATCAAGTCTTGCATAGAAATCCATGCACTTCACATTTAGAATGTTAAGTAAGAATTGGGTGCCCGTTTCTGTGATTTCTGAACTATTCTGAATTAAATCCTAATTCAGATTTTCACTTGTTATATACATGCAATATAACCCAAGAATTTGGCTTTTATAGGCCCTTTCAGAGAATTATAAGCTTTTCAGTTCTCTTCAAGAGGAGATTCGGAAGAAATGTACTCTCACTTAAATGCACAAAAAATATAACTAGTCGCAGAAATCTCCATTACTCCTTCCCACCAAAATCTAAAGACTACAATGTCAGAGAGAGAGTTTAGAGTTTCCCTATATACATGACAGAAACTTCAAAGAGAGGACGAACCACAATGGAGCAATTACATTGATGAAGATGGTTTGCGATAATCCTCTTGCTCAGGGAAAGAGAAAACGGTTCAACCCCCGCAGGATAACTCTCCCATGGAGCTAAAACCCCTGGGAAGTTATCCTCGAGAGGGTGCTAACACTAGCCTGCCCCACAGCTGTGTAGCATTTAAGTCGCGGACTTGCAAAGCGGCGGAATAACCCCAACTCAGTACACTGGATACAATTCCTCCAGATACCGAAGGTTCCATAAACTAGCATTTCACTGAAATATAAGGATCTAGCCTGGGGCCATCTCCATTTGCTAGTTTCTCTATGTTTACTCTACTTTAGCACCATGGTCAGCATCAACAATTGGTTCCATGTATGGACAGAAGAATTAGTATGAAGGAGCAGCAATTCAATTGCAACATTCAGCAACTACGCATCTGTTTCATGTAGATTGATTAAGTCACTCAAGCAACTTCTAATGCTCCTTGCTTTGAGAGTGGTAAAATTCTCAGAATTTGCATCCTTTTGATGTTGATTGATTAGGTCACTTAAACTTGTGGTGTTTGGAACCCACCCGAATCTCACCATACTTTCTAGAGCACTTGTCGCTTTGTCTGAATTTCCTGCTTGGCACAACCCACGAACTAAAGCGCTGCATAAACTGGGACTTAGCATACGTCCTCGTATGCCCATTTCATCAAGTAACAACAATAACTTAGAACATTCTTCCTTCTTACACCAGGCATCTACAAAATCTTCGTAGACATTGTTGCTCGACGTTGCACCTTTGTCCAATAGTTCATCCCAAAGCTTCAAAGCTTTGTCTAAATTCCCATCTTCAAGATGGGCATCAATCATCATGCTGGAGACTACTTGATCAGGCTCAATACCCCTTGCCACCAACTCGTCAAAAAGTGAAATCATCTTGGATCTATCCCCTATTTTATTGTAACCATGTAAAAGTGAAGTGTAAGTTACAATGGTTGGCACCAGATTACACTTTTGCATCTCCAGAAAAAGCTGTTCTGCTGATCCCATCATCCCTATTTTGCAGTGATGATCAATCAAAATTGTAAAGGTGACATGATCGGGCTTTACTTGCTTATTGGCCATGTCTTTCACCAATTGAATTGCTTCAACCAGTTTCCCGGACTTGCAGAACCCATCAATCGAAGTGTTGAAAGTACGTGTAGACACAAAGCCCTTCTGCACCATTTCATGGAATAAAGACAAAGACTTTTCTGTATTTCCTTCTTTGCAGCAGCCGTTGACAAGGGAATTGTAAACGAAAGAATCTGGTGGAACCCCGCTTGATGACATTTTTTCAAATAACTGAAATGCCTCGGCTACATTTCCCGATTTGCAGTATCCATCTATGATTGTCGCATAAGTAACAACATTGTGTGCCAAACCTTTTCCGGGTATCTCATCAAACAGATCCCTAGCTCTCTTCATGTCACCTGACTTGCATAGTCCATTGATCAGGGTATTGTAGGTAACAATATTCGGTTTAATTGCTTTCCGACACATCTCATCATAAAGTTTAAAAGCCTCTTTAATATCACCTTGCCTACAGAAGCCAGAAATTAGAGAGCTGTAAGTGAAAACATTAGGAACCAGACCCTTTTCATGAAGTTCGGAAAAAACTCCCATTGCTTCCTGCAGTTTTCCATTTCTCGAGAGGCCATGGATGAGCACAGTGTAGGTTTGCACATCCGGAAGCACACCTTTTCCAAGCATTAGTCTAAATATTGAGAGTGCTTCCACTGTATTCCCCTCTTTGCAGAAACCATCAATCACCGTTGTATAAACAACATCATTTGGCAGTATACCGCAGGCAAGCATCTCTCTGAAATACTTGTCTACCATCTTCATTTCTCCTGTTTTACTATATCCAGAAATAAAAGGCCCATAAGTATATGCATTAGGTTTTATTCCCAACTCCACCATTTCAGCAAGACAAATTTTTGCTTCCTCCATTCTTTTTGCTTTGCAGAAGCCAATTATCAGGGTATTGTAGCAGAAGGCATCAGGTAAAATACCTTTCTCCCTCATCCCCTTCAAAATTATATTTGCCTCTTCAAACTTCCCTTGCTCAACATGACCTCTTATGAGAGTGGTACAGAGAACGGAATTAGGCTTCACACCTTCTGCAACCATTTTCTCCCAAACGGAATTAGCTTGTTGGAGATCTCCGGAACGGCAGAGGCCATTGATAATCAGGCCCCAAGTGTATACTGTAGGTGTCAAGTTTCTTTCCTTCATCTCAACCAACACCTCATTAGCCTTGGCTACATTAAGATTTCGACTATAACCCTCAATGAAATAATTATAAGTCTGAGTATCAGGTTTTGTGCCCATTGCAATCATCTCACTCAGCAAATCTCTTGCCTTCTCAATCTGACCAATCTTACAGAGCCCATTAATGAGTGCATTATAATTCACTGTATTTAACTCAAGTCCCCGGGAAACCATCTCATCCTTGACTCTAATAGCCTCATCCGCATCCTCTTGTTTCATGAAACCGTCAATCAAAACATTATAAGAAACATGATCAGGGTTCAGACCCATGTCCACCATTTCTTCTAGCATAACTTTCGCCTCTCTAGACCTCTTCTTCTTGCAGTACCCATGGATAAGAATGTTGTAAGTATACCTATCTGGAACCAACCCCTTCTCAGCCATTGACTTCTTCAAGTCAAATGCTTCATCGACAAGCCCAGCGTTACACAAACCTCCAATAACCACATTATAGGTGATTAAATTAGGACGACAACCCTTTTCCTCCATTTCGAAAAGGACCTTTTTACCTTCCTTAACATTCCCAATCTTGCAATGAGCATTAATCACATTAGTGTAAGTATAAACATCAGGACCTACCTTAGCCTCTAGCATTCCATCATATACCTTCCACAACAACTCAAACTTATTACTTTTCAATAAATCACTTAACAGATTGTTACAACACACCAAGCTAGGCAAAAATCTCCCATTTATTGCAGCTAAAAACACAGAAGCAGCTTGATTCAACATACCCATTTTCTTATAAGCATCAATCAACAAATCAAACACCACACTTTTGGATTTAGACCCATCAAGCTCTACACAACAACTAACAATTGAATCCAAAATGGCCGAAACGGGCTTATGGGTTTCGATCATTCGCTCTAGAACTCCATTCGCGTGCACGAACAGATTCGAATTACACAGCAAAATCGCAAGAAATGAGAAAGAGTTGAGATTTTGAGGGGTACCCATTTGGCGCCGAGACCAGTCGAAGAAACTCAGGAGGCGTTTGGGGTCACAGAGCCGATTTTGGTGAAGAACGGATCGAACCACATCTGGGTTCAGTTTGGTAGGAAGGTTCGTTGATCCAATGAGGAATTCCCAATTGTTGTGCTTGAGAATGCTTGTGATTTCTCCAACTGTGACCTCGTTGTCGTTGAAGGCTTGTGAGGTGTGGAAGTGTTGGAATTTCGCAGCTACATGTCTGAGAATGCGTCGATGTTTGTGTATGGGGAGCTTCTTGTGTGGGAGCAAGGCCATAGTCACCTGTGTAGATCTATAGAGATGACAATATATATATATCACATCTTTGATCTTTCCCACGAAGAAGCAAAATGTGCCTGATAAATGGAGTTGTGAAATGCAAACCTGGACTAAACGACGTCGTGGCGTTTGAATCTCTTCTAGGTTGTAATTTCAAATTAAGAATCTGAGTTTATTTTAAAATGGAACAATTTAACATTTTTACTTGTTTAAATAAAATTTATTCATCGACACTATTTATTTGAGAGAAAAAAATATAGAATATTAAATAAAAAAGTTTGACACACTTTGCTTTGTTGAGGAAATTTTGGACCATGTTATGCGTTTGAATCTTTTTTTTTTTTCTTTTTTTTTTTGTTTAAAACATATATTATATTTGGGCAGGTACTAGGTACTACTGTGACCCGTCCTTGTCTTAGGGCCAATGATTAATATGTTACATTATAACTTAAGACGGTAATTAAAAATAAATAAGTAGGTTTTTATAGCGAAGCGAAACTTTCAGAGCTCCAAAATAAATTAAAATTTATAATTTCTAGTGCTAAAACAACAAGATTTAAAATGTAAGTAAGTGATTGAAATTGGTTCCAACTCTATTCATTGCAGGAGAAGTAGCAATTAATGGTTGACGCTACTGATAGTTGTGATATATATACGAATATACAATATAGAAAAAGATACAGTACACTAATCAAACTAATTTAGACTGTTTAATATAACTTAGAAGTGGACGACTCATTTAGTCAAAGACCCCAATTTTCCAAACCATGATACAATAAAAAAAATGAGGTGTATGTATTCACCTTGAACAAATAATACTCATGTGCCATTTTAGGGAAGTTTACCAACAAGTCTTTTACGTGCCACTTGCGTAAAACTTTTGCCTGTAATTAGACTTCCAACGAATAATTGGATGAATTTTCACTTAATTAATTAAAAATTAAATTTATTTTATTATTAGATATCTAATTCGATTAGATAAAAATAAAATTTAAAATTTTATTAAAGATTTTGATTTTTTTTTTGTTGTTTTTTAAAAATATTAAATATCAAATTATGTATTTTATAATCAATGTTTATAAAATCTGACTATAGAAAGCATAAAAATGAAAAAACGAAAAAGATTGAAACATAATCAAATATACTATTCAATATTTATGTATTAATAATATAGTATATATGTGTATTTATAAAATTAATCGGATCGGATTAGCATGAATCCAAATTTACTTTATTAAGAAATCATATTATCATATTCAAATCCTAATGAGGTTATTGGATTTTATTTTTCATCAATATCTGGCTAATCGGATCGGATTTTGATCAAAATCCGATCCAATGATAGGTATACTCACAAGTATGGGCAACAATTTGTGTTTGTGTGTCGTGTTCGTGTCGGGTTGAAATGGGTCGTGTCGAAAAAGACCTGGTTAATATACGTGTTAACTATATGTTCAACTCTAACTCAATTAATTAATTAAACAGATAACCTGACCCAACCCATATAACATGTTTAACTTTTTTTTTATTATTATTATTATTTGAAAGTTAATCATAACTTACACACCCTACCTCCACTGAGGCTTGAACCCTAGGCTTCCCATTTGAGAGTTCGGGGTCATTTAACCTATTTATCATGCATATTAAATTAAATTTGACACGATTCAACACAAAACGAACTATTTAACTTATTTATCAGGAAAATCAAATTGAATTTGACACCACCCAGTTATAATTTATTGATATATTTTAACCCATAACCAATTAGAGAATAAAAAATATATATAAATATAATTGTGTCAAACGGATTATTCGGGTTACTCAAGTTTGACCATAATCCGGCATTAATATTTTCGTGTCGTGTTCGGGTTGTAGCTCCCTGTGATGTATGTATATATATATATATATATAGTCGTATAAAACTTCAAACTATGAAGCACGGATACTTCTCCGGAGCCGCCGTGGCGGTGTTGGATAAGTGTCCAACCCCGACACTCCTCGGACACGTGTCCGATACTCCGTAGAAGTTTTCGATTTTTTTATTTGAGGACACGACAGGACACGCCTAGGATACGGTCAAGACACGACAAAATATATATTTTTTAAAAAATAAATAAATAATGAATAAATGATTTGCTAAATATCTACCTTCCTTTCTTGTAATGAAACATGACTTTTAGATTACAAAACTACCGATTGTAATGTCATTTATTTCTCAAATATATAGCGAATATTTTTGTGATGAAATACTGTCATTTAACCATTTTTTTATAAAGAAAACTATGAACATATGATTTATACATCTAAATTAATTAATGATTCAATATTGAAATTTGATATTTAATGTGTGATGATGTCATATATTGTGTTTAATTTTTATTAATTTATTAACATTGTATATAATACATTGAGATTTCTCATATTATAAAAAAATTGATAAAATTATTTGTATTTTTTTATATAAATTTATTATTTTTATATAATTTTTGGCGTATCCCGTCATATTCATGTCCTATTTTTTTTTTGAAATTTATTATATTTCCGTATTCATATCGTGTCGTATCTGCAACTCGTATCAGTCCTAGCTAGGCTTCAAAGAATGTCATTGTAAGTTGTAACACGACACAAAGATGTAACAAGTGTGATGATGCCCCCCATAAAAATTAATCACGTTGACATGGTAATTAGGGTTGTAAACGAACCGAGCCGAGCCGAGCTTTGAAATGTTCAAGCTCGGTTCATTTACTAAACGAGCCTAGAAAATGTGTTCAAGCTCAGCTCATTTGCTTAACGAACGAGCCTGAGCCGAACGCTAGATTTAACGAGTCGAGCCCGAGCTTGTTCACGAACGACTCGTTTTAGTGCAACATATATTAATCTTCCTAATAGTTGTCTGGATTGAGTTGTTGCATATATATTTTAACATATTTCCACTAATATAATTTTTTATGAATGAATTTTATGTTATGACCGCTTAATTTCTATAATATTCATAATTTGTTCAATTTGAACACTTTCTTTTGTCAAATATGATATAATTCTACTATTTAACTTAGACGAGCTTGTTCACGAGCTTGGCGAGCCGAGCTTAATAATGTTCAAGCTCGGCTCGTTTACTAAACGAGCCTAAAAATTGTGCTCAGACTCGGTTCATTTATTAAACGAACGAGCACGAGCCAAGCTCTTAACGAGCCGAACCCGAGCTTGCTCACGAACGGCTCGGTTCATTTGCAGCCCTAATGGTAATAAGTTAAAGACTAATGGTCTTTACAATTTGAAAATAAATTGTGATGCCTTTGGACATTTATATCCAGCGTGTCTAAATGAGAGACTTATTTGTTAATCCATTGAACCGTTAATTTCACCACAATAATGTTGTACTAACATTCATGCACCATTTTTTATTAGGACAATACTTAGATTCAGTCATATGAGGACGATGATGTGATCCAATACAATTTGCACACATAATTAAAAAAAAAAAAAAATTAGATATAAAGTCCATAAATAAACAAATCAATGTCAATTCTTTTTACCAAAGACGTTGTTGCCTAATAGTATCACTTTTCCATCCCAAATGAGAGGTTAGGGGTTCGGAGCTCATGTGAGGGTATTTGAATGTGTTGGTGTGTGCGTTTCTTACCATTTAAATAAAAAATATATTAATTCTTTTTAAAAGATATTTTGATCACGTATTCAAATTGTATTGAACCATAACATCGAAAATGACGAACTTGGTCCTCATGGACATGACCTAAATATTATCCTTGGGTTATGCAAATGGCATGCTACTAATTAATTTGCTTAATTATTTGCAAATAGTCATTCGTCACATCCTTAATGAATCAAGAATATCTTCCTCTCTTTTTTTTTTGACACCCTCCTCAAAGCCATCTTTGAGAAAAAAAGAAAAAGACTTGTTTATCTAAAATGTGGTTGCAGCTTTATTGCACCGACTTTGTGCGTGAATATTATATATATATATATATTTAAGTTAAGAAGAAAAAAACTCCAGTTCTTAACAAATGAGAAAAAAAGTGTTCTTCTAAGAAAATGGAAGCAAATAAACAAGTGACAATTATGTTCTTTAATGTTGTTGACTTTGTAGGTGAATACCAAAAGATGAAAAGAATTGAAAAATAAGTACAAAAAAGAACCCTAAAATAAAGTAACTATTAATGCTTCATAGTCAATACCATGTGTGTGTATATATATATATATATACTCATTTCCTTTTTCTCCTCGCACTTGTACATGCATGTGGTTGAGACAACATGGGCGAATAAAGTTATATTGCAATGTAGGTATAGAAATAATAAGAAATATACAGTCTTCCTAATTTTGTTTCATATTAATCACACCATGGAAAATTGCGGAGCACAAACTAAATTTATTTTAAACGAAAAGATAACTATTACGGTGGTTTTCTTTTTGTTCAAAATAAAATTAGTTATTTTATTTTAAGATAAGTATTATAGTGGTTCTCACATGAACTAATTTTTTTTAAAGATAAGTATTATAGTGGATGGCAGGTGGTCTTAGTTTCTTTGCAGACACTTGCACAATCGATAGATAAACTCAAGTGCTAGAATAAGATAAAAAAAATAATTTATTTTTTCTTTGTGGGTGAATACCCATGATTGATTTTATTTGTGATTATTAATTGTTGCTCTCATCATATTGCTAGAATTGCACTCAAATGCGTATGGAATGTTTTACAGTTTTCATTTCACATTTCAATTATATATTAGAGTCTTTATACAAATATGATTATATACGTATATGATTGTAACCGACGTCTAAATCTACTAGAGTACGCAATGACAAAGAAGATGTGAAATCGAAACCGGTACCGATTTCGAGTTCGTTGGACGAGGAGGAAGTTACAAATATTTACTTGAGAAAAATACAAAAAAGCCCTCTAAACCGTGGCATAACCCTATACCTTTTTTGACTATGACATAATCCAATACATTTTTTATTATAAGGTTTTTATATTATCTCCATCATTCTTTTAATTACTTTATCTATAAGATCCAGAAGAGTAAGTGCCAGGTAAATTGAATTCATGGGAATTTCTGAAACATTCAAATAGTTGCCATTACACATCTCAGTAGTTTGTCTGGTACAATAAACATATATGATTCAGATATAACCATTATTAGCTAAGCTAATCGAGCATATAGATTGAGAGGCGATGTCCTGAACCAACCAATAAAATCCCTCGAGCAGCCCTTCTCCAGTGTAAGCGCTATAACCATGAGCTAATCAAGCATATAGATACGAGAGGCGATGTCCTGAACCAACCAATCGAATCCCTTCAGCAGCCCTTCCCCAGTGAAAGCACTGCAACCGACAATTTTCCAGTGTCGGGTTTTATCCATGGCTTCCAAGTTGAGCACCTGCTCAAAGTGTAAATTCAGTCGTTCCATAAATACTGGTCACAAAGGCAGAGAACATGCTACTCTACTTTTCAATGTGTTTTCATCAACTAGTCATATTGCATATCACATGAATTACCGATACATAAATATAATTATAGACAGATCAAGTTCGTCGTCTTTGCTTTCTCTTCCAATGCTGCAATACTTGATTCTATTTCCATGGTTCAGAATGTGCTACATCAGCTTAAATCCTTTTTGTTTTTATTTTCTCAGAATAAGATGATGTTGTTTAATGAAAAATGAGCTGATATGACCCACTGGCATAATATGACAGTAATCAAAATAGGGAATTTATCATGATTCACTACATTGTGAATAATTAAAATGACAACCAAAGTAAGCACACGAGCTCTTGTGCAATAAAAGTTCCCCTCCAGCTGGACCCAATCTCATTCCCATACCACATGCATGGAAGAGTTTTAAAACCTTTGATGTTTAGTTAGGTCCTATTTGGATTGGCTTTTCTAAGGTTGATTTTGGCTTCCTGAAGGGAAAAGTTGTTTTGAACGGTGTGACAATTTTTAGAAGAGCTTCTGGGTCTTGGAAAAACGTTTTAAAGAAGTTGGGGGATACCAACTTTTCAAAACAGCTTCCGCTCCTCTTTTTCTTCTACGTAAAGCCAGAAGCAGAAGCTATGCCAAACAGGGCCTTAGTTTCACTACATGTCATGAAAATATGTTTTTTGTTTAAGAAATTGAGCATTAAATGTTCAAAACTAAGGTTTATCAATAGCGAAGGAAGAGTTAAATAAACAAAGGCAGGCAATTGCAAATTATATCCAAACTCAGAATTCTTACTTCTGCTATTTCATCTGGTGTGAGTGCACCTTGTATGTCCTGCTTATTTGCTAGAATCAGTAATGATGCCCCAGATAGCCTCTGTAGTAAGAAAATATATGCAAGCTCTTTGTAAGATATTGAGCCGGAAAATGGAACAAGCACAGCAGGTGACACTATAGGAAACAGGCTCCCAGTGTAAATAATTATTGTAGCATTGCAGCCAGCTAAAAAGAAAGAAAACATTGATCATAAGTATATAATTGCATGTGTCACTATACACCTTGGAAAAATTAATGAAGAAAATCAAGGTGGACCCTGCACAGTGGGTGTATAGAAAGTTTTGAGAACCAGAAAGAAAACCACATTTGCTAGTTGAACTCACTCAAGAATAATGTTGTGAACATTTGTCATCATCCTGAGTTACTTAAAAAAAATGGAGTTAAAAATACTCTTTTGACAACCCTCAGTGTCTTAAAGTGTCCCTAAAAGAATATATGATCTGATAAATTTTATAGAATAATAACTTATACAGATTTGTAGACAGCACTTGATTAGTTAATTTGGTACTCAAAAGAATAAGGCTACTGCCTGCACCTTATTCTCTCATGTTCTTCAGCCCATAATTTTAACACCACCTTGAAATTATAATGAGCATTCTTATTTATGTGTAATCATTCTTATTGATTCCTATGACACAAGTAGGATGGAAATACCTCCTCCATATCAATCAACAATATACAAGAGAAGTGCTAAATAAGATAAATAGAACAGATAAATGCACGGTGTAATCACTGGGACTTTCTCCATATTTAAAAAGGAGGAAAAAGACTAAAAACCATAAACAGTAAGTATTACAGTATTCATAGTTTCAATTGTGCTACATGGACTAAAATATGTTTACTAGGAGCATGTTTATGTCTAGGCTCATATCTATCAACTTCTCAGACCTAACTAAACACTCGAACTGTTTAATATTCTTCGTTTTTCTGTAAAGGTAGAATGATGTTTTAGGTATTATAAAATGTTCCACATGCATTTCACTTTTCTTTAAAGCCGTAATGTAATAAATAATAATGACACGGGATAGTCTTATGTACAGTTATATAATAGACATGAATGAGTGGAGATGCTTGTCAGATGCATGGTCCATTATCTAAATCAAACACATATCTCATATATAGGGTAACAGGAGTCGACAGGTTTCTGTCCAGCCCAGTCCCAAGTGGAACGGGAATGGTGAGGTATTAAATGGGAAATGGGCGCGGTTAAGTTATTTAAACCCACTCTGGGTTTGGGGTAGGATAGGGTATGTGAGCATCCACCCCTGCAATCGTCCACCGCTCCTTGACCCCCAAATGTGCTGGAATCTTAGTTGGGGAAGGAGGAACGAGTCAATCCCATGCTTTGTCTATGGCTTTCGGTGTCTCGTCACTTTGACTTACTTCTAGCTCTTCCTTGGTGATTCGAAACGAAATTGGCTTGGATCTGGTCTGAAGTTGCCCTTGATGAGAGGATACCTTAATTTGATTGAACTCTGCGCTCATGCATCTCCCGAATCTTGCAGGAGCGCTATTGAAAACTTCTCGTAGGGATCTTGCCCAGATGATTATGGTTTAGCCCTTGCCTTCTCTAGGTTGATCTACGTTTAGACTCGCGTTCATCGAGTCCGTTGGCTTCTATAGCCGGCCTCCCTCCCACCCCCGGACCAGCAACCTGATCTCCTTAGGTCAGCAATCTCCAAACTGTCAACTCTTTAGATATTTATAAAAAAAAGTATGTATCCATGTTCGTATAGTAGATATGTCAACCCTTAAAAATTTTTTGCCTTTGACAAAGCAGGACAAGATGTGAATGTTGCTGCTTGCTTGTAAAGAAGGATGGCAGAAGAACTTGAAACCTGCTCCGGATTCAAGACAGGTATCGGACCAAGTGTCAAGGTAGGGCCTAGAGAAATCCATACAGAAACCCTGTTGTCATCACACTTGTCAATGTGTCTTGACATGGGTACTTTGTGCATTTTTAAGAGTCCATGTAATATAGGTGTTCATATTTTCTCAAGTAGTACAAAAGCAATCCAGCACAAGAAAAGAAGAGATAATGGATTGTGAATACCTCTTCTTTCAAAAGATTATCCAGCTCAGATTTGCAATCATCCAGCCTCCTAAGATCCGAGCTATCAACAACCCATACCAAACCATCAGTTTGCTCAAAGTAGTTTCTCCAGTAAGACCTTATTGTCCTTTGCCCTCCAACATCCCATATATTAAGGGTATATCTGCTCATATCAATTAAAATATTAAAGTCATCTTCAAAAATAGTACTCCTAGAACTTCAAAATTATCATTAATGACACACCAACCTTAGCAAAATAAGCTGAACAACCTAGTTGAATTTAAAAAATGCAGACTTTCCACATTGACTATAAACTAGTGTGAAATAAATTTCGAAAAACCAGACGTTTAGCATTCAAAATCAGTCAATCAGGTCAAAAAATAGATTCAAGTTTGTAGTAACCAAAACCTAAACCATCCAAATCAGAAAATTCAGATGACCATTTGGTTCAAATTAGTAGCCAATTATGTTAAACAACAAAACTTAATGAATCCACTCTTCTAACAATACAAACTTGAGAGGGGAAAAAGAAACAATACCAACAGAAATACACAAACTGAAACTAAAACGAAGGGAAAATAAAAAAGCTTACTTGTCATAAGTCATAGTCTTGATGTTAAAACCCAATGTGGGACTGATAACGCTCGTGTCCTCTCCATTAATTTTCATAACAATCGTAGTCTTTCCCGAGTTATCAAGACCCCTGCAACAACAATGGGTATTCATCATAACATATCTCATCCAATTATACATGTGTGCATGTTCGGGCGGGTGTGTGTGAATGGAAGCTACAAATAATAGGCATACACCATAAGAAGTCGCATTTCTTTCTCTTTCCGCTTGATCTTCCGAATGATACTAAGAAGCCCCATCACTGTAAAGCCTATCCCCAACAAGAGAGTGAAGAAGATCTTGTGCTTAATATATTTGAATGCTGTCGAATCTGTTTGAGCCAAGATTGTAAAAATCAGAATCCTCCTTGTATTAATGAGGCAGTCTACAAGATCATATTATAAAAACAACAAGAAATAAATAAATACTGGAGTTAAAGTAAATTATCTAGAATAATCCTAAAATAACATAAGAAGCACATAGAATAAGCATTCAAACAAACAATAAATTCACAAGCAGCAGAAGAAGCATGAATTAAGAGATAACTCCACATAAAGGGTACTTTTTTACAACTTTTCTTCCCAGAACAGCGAGACATCTTCATGCTGTATAGTGCAATACATTATACAAATCTAAATAAAATAGAACAAATTGAAAAATCAACTGTGTAATAATGTTATAACAATATCATTATTACACCTTTGAAGGACATACCTCGAAAACTTGGAACTTGAAGTAGATCGCCGGAAGGCTTTGGAGTCGCCGGAGATCCAGATGTCACCGGAAATATTGCAGCGTCAATCCAACACTACGTTGGTCAAACTACGACTATGCAACGGTCGGAAATTAGTACACCAGAGAGAGAAGTGAGGAGAGAGGCATGTGTTTGTGTTTGTGTGCACTGGATCAGCGACGAGATGCGGATGATGACCTAACCCTAGTTCACAACAGAGGTTATTTTGGGAAATACAATCATTTTAGTATAAAGGACAATTTTGTAATTTTGATATGAAGGACAATTTGGGAAAAATTGTTGAGGGGTGTTTATGTCATTAAATAAAGATAATTGGTAAATAATAATAAGATGTTGTTTGTTACTCTTATACATGCTTGTGACTCGATGACGCTTTTTTTCAATAGCTACCATTAAGTTGTGAATCCAAATTTTGTTCAAGCCCAATAATAATTCAACTTGGTTTTGAACCATTTTTGACCTGGGGGTTGTGTTACCTATTTTAATAATAATAATAATTTTGTTCAAGCACAAATTATGTGTTACTCAACAGGTAACACATAATTATAGCATGAGCATTATTTTAATTATATGTTTCTCCCATTTCCTCACTTATAATGGGGAATACATGCATACAGGCCAAAATCCACAAGCTGAGGTTGAAGGAGGGTCCGGGCGAGGTGAAAGGAGATGTGGTTTAAGTGACCTGTGTATGTGTATGTGTATGTGTATGCATACACCTTCACCACTGCAATTCCAAGGGACAAGAAGAAAGAATGAAGAAGAACATTGAGTAGTTAGCTTTGATGCCATGGCTCATGCTGTTTGTTTAATAGATTTTACTGTATTTCTATTCATTCGTGTTTATTTAATATTTGAAGTGGTACCAGCATGTTGAATGTATTCCTTAAATTTTCACTCACAAGTATATATCACATGATTCCAAATTAAATTCGAGCCTTGAATTGGAATTCCGATTTAAATTTCACTTTTTGGATGCAACAAAATTCTCAAATAATGAAATTGCATTTCAATTCCAAATATTTTTTTTTTTTATATATATATATATATATACTCTTAAACGCATACACATAAATATATAGCCATATATGTATTCTTAGACGCATATATATATAAATATGAAGACACATACACACAAATATATAGTCACTCATACGCACATAAACACATACATATATATACATCCATGTACATATATATATACACAAACATGCCCATGAATATTCACACATACATACACACGCATATATACTCATACCTATACTTGCATATTTCTACCTACATATATATATATATATATATATATTTATATTGTCGAATTTAATTTTAAATTTATGTTCTTTTACATTTAAATTGAGTTTGTGATTGAAATTCAATTATACTTGAATTCTAAGACACATTCAAATAATATATTTAGAATTCCATTTATAGAATTGAAATATTATGAAACTTTAATTCCAATGCAATTCCAAATCTCCGAAGCCAAACAGACATTAAGTGCTTTCATTCCATCCCGGACAAATTAGTCATTTGCTTGACGATACCTTTGTTACCTACCTATTATTAAGGCCCTGGATTATTCAATTTTGATCAAATTTATCAAATTTGATGGTTATGTTTGGCTTTTGTGTAAAAAAAAATTTTGGGTTTGTTGTTTTGATTTGTTTTTTCGTTCTTTATATGCTAATACAAATAAAGAGAGAAATTAGGATTTTAAAATGAATAGGTTATGAAACGAATAGGTAAGGGCAGTTTTATCTTTCAAAAGGGTAAAATTGATATTTTAGAGAGTATAAAAGTCATGTGAGTTGCAAATCACTATTTTAAGGCCAACACATGCCGGAAAGTGGTCGGCAGGGGGTCTTTGTAACATATTGACAAAGTGATGGTGTCAATACACACATTTTTAAACTACATGGTGTTATACACACAATATCTATACTGCAGGGTGTTTTAAGTACTTAACTATTTGTTCACTCCAAAAATAAATCGGCAGAAGAATTAGGCCGAAATATATTTTTCCGTAAATCGCGGGCGTGCCAAAGCCGGTGTCGTGGCTCAAACGGTTCAAGGCAAACGAATAAATCGTCTCTTTTGAACAAAGTAACGAAATCAGGCGATTTGCACGAGATAAAACGAAAACTCGCGCGAAAGGTTCAGATTGCCTCAATTAAGAGGACTTTGGGTAACCGAAAGATATTGTAGAAGAAGGGAGGGAGAAAGGAGGGAGAAAATAGACGGACTGAAAAAAAAGGATGAGAAGATAATATGAAGACGACAAAAAGAATTAAGAAAGAACGAGAGAATTGAGGCACTACCGGAGTAGTGTGATTGGAAGAAAAAGTTAGAGAAAATAATACTGCGTGAGTAGTTTTTTGTGTTTGGTGTTGGACCTCTAAAACAGAGGTTTTGTTCTTTATTTATAGAGAATAAAAAATTACATGATGACAACCACTTAAGATAAATAACATAATTTCAATAATTATCCAAAAGATAATTAAGAAATAAATCCTAAGCTAACTTAATTATAACTAAACTTCATATCTAAGTAATAGCATAAATGACTACAACTCATATTAGTAATATGTTCCAAATTGATTTACTCAAAGCTATTCAATCCTAACTCAACTGCAAATCTTGTTCAAGTGGGCTTCAATTTATAGGCCGAAATTCCAATTTTTATTTCGGCCCACCTTCTTGATCCTGCTCATTTTGTGGTCACGTTACTATCTCTGCCTTGCTCTGTGTTGGCTCATTTGTGGTGTCAACAATTGCCCCCCAATTCCAACACCATTTTGTTTCAAAAATATGGTTTGTTGGAATTATACTTTAGCCTCAAAATGATGCCAACACCATTTGTATAAACCATTTTTATTTTCAAAACCACTCATTCCATTCCATCTCCCATTAAGTAATAGTGTAGCACCATATATCTATAAATCTACTTATATATATATATATATATATATATATATATATATATATATTCTTTTAAAACAACACGTCACTTTCATCACTTCCCAAACAGAGTCCCCAATTTCATTTCTTCTATACTACATTTTCTTATCTTCAAAACCAGAACTTCACATATTCGGCCACGGCTCCAAAGCTTCATTATTTCCATGAAACCCACGAAACAGAGCTTCATACCTATGATCCTCAAGCCTACCTCGTCATCATCTACACACCAAAAACCCAACGCCATCTCTATCCTTTCATACCCATTAATGGTGACTACGATTTGGGTTTCAGCACTTGCGAATCCTTTTTTGGTCACTCTTGATTATTGATATTCCAATGGCCGAACCTTATCTTCACTACTTCAGGATGTTCAGCCTTTTATCTATTGGATATCGCCCCAATTTCACCCTTCGCAATTGGCGGCACCTTTCGAGAAAATAGCGAGAATGGGTGAATCGTTTGTCACCAATTTTCGAACAAAAGTAGTGGATTCGGAGGATTTGTGATACTATTCAACTAAACAAACTTGCCGCCGAGGAGATATATATACATACATATATATATTTTTTTTGAAGCATGAGGAAAATTGTCGCACCATGACCGAACCCATTTTTCTATCCTCTAAAAATGTTTGTTGCCTCTGCTAATGGGAATCGACACAAATTTTAACCTTCGAAATTGACTACACCACTTTGTCCAACCTCATCCACGGCTCCAAAATTGGATGAACACAATGAAAATTTTACGCCCATAATCCCCAAGCCTACCGCATCATAATCAACATACCCGAAAATTGAGCATTGTCTCAATCTTTTTGCTCCCGTCAACGGTGTTTGCGGCCTCAGGCCAATCTTTGTCGAATTGTATTCTCTAAAATCGGCAACAACTATCACCAGATTGGCGAGAATGGGTAGAATAACTATTCAACTTTTCAAGCACCAGTTGAAAATTCAAGAAATTCATGGCTTCCCATCAAGACCCAATCATTCTTAATTCTGCAGTATTTACTAAACCGAAAAGATATTTTGGAATTCCAAGCATGCCGAAAAATTGCTGCTATGGCCAAACGATTCCTTTCTAGCCTCTGTTTAGAGGTGTTCGTCATCTCCTTCAGCGGATATCGGCCTCAACCTTTAATAGCCGATTTTTTCTAATCCTTCTTTAGAATTTAATCCCTCGTCCACTTGATCTCCTCTGATCTTCCTTGCCCCCCCGAGTCTAATTTGGAGTTATAAGCCGAAGTCGATCACTTGGACATGAAACTAATGAGTCGGTTTTGCTGTTTATTTGTTGAGGGCCAACCATAGAGTGACCTTTATTGAACAAAAACTAATCCTAAATTACCATAAAGAGTTTGGAGTCTATTGTCAGTAGTTCAATGATCCCATACAAGACCCCAACACTCAAAATCTTAAATTCTTGCAATGGAGAACAAACGCGATCCGCAAGAATTAAATTATTATGCAACGTGGTATTTGCCGATCTTGCTGTAGATTTTATTTGAAAAAGAATCACAATACCAACGATGATTCTTATCAGCCGACTCATCACTGTAGGACAAAACCCCATAAATTCCATCAATGATGGTTTCAGAAGCTTCCTTACTACTTGCCGAAACCAAGGTTTTGGCAACATTTGTTTCGACAGCTTCTAAGGTTTCGGCCGCTTCTTTGGTATCAGCCAGATTGGTTTCAAACAAATCAGTTCCAACCATAGTAATTTCAGCTACTGCAATTTCAGAAGGTCTGCTCTTTGCCACACCCCTTGTTTCTGTCAAAATCTTTTTCCCAATCACAATGGTATCAACAGTTGAAATTTTGGCCAGATTGGTTGCAGCAACTTCATTTGAAATAGACAAAATTTCCTTAGTCACCTTAGGAACAAATTCGGCAGCCTCTTCACTACTAGACGAAATACCAAAACTTTGTGAAAAAATTATTTCGGCAACCTCTTTTGTTTCTCCCAAATATGCCTTTAGTCGTATGCAAGCGGCTCGACAAGCCTGTTGCTTGGCAATTATTTTTTCTTCACTATTCATTGGAAACTTCTTTGACTACAAAAAGAGTCGGACACAGTGACGGTCAGCCTAGTTAATTCTGACTTAAATTTTCTCAACTCAGACTCCTTCATGCTTCTCCTTATGGTGGCCTTTGAAGGCCTACCATTTTTATCAATTCTTTCGAAACGAACAAGAACACAATTATCTTCATATAACATTGTCTCAGCCGAATAAACCTTTGTTTCGAATGGTTTGTTATCGGCCTCGACTATCTTTACTTTATATATGTTCCAAAAAATCAACATTTGGTGTAGAGATGACGGTATACACATGTTCGTATGTATCCAGTCATGCCCCAATAATAATCTATAAGCTGTCGTTGTATCTATAATAGAGAAAGCCGTAAAAGTTATTTTACCTCCAATTATTACTTCTAGCGGCAAAATTCCTTTCGTACTTGTTGATCCTCCATTGAAACCCCTAACCGCCACATCAGTTGGAACTATGTCATCCATATCTTTCCCGAGAAATTTCAATGTGGCAGTCGGGACTACATTAAACACCGAACCATTGTCAACCAACACTCGATCAATAGGCTGCCCTTTTATCCAAACTTTTACGTACAACGGCCTTAGTTGTTGAGTCATTAATAACAGAGGCTTTTCAAAAATCACTTTAGCTGCCTCTCTAAAATCACCATTGTATTTAATAATTCCATTGTTATTCTCCATAGTCAGTTCATCAACATCATTGTTGTTTCGGAATGTCGCTTTAACAACTTGAAGTCCTTTTCTGGAATCCTCTTCCGCTACACCCCAAACTGATTTTATCACATCAGACCCAGTTTCAGTAGCCTTCATTGAAACTCCTTTTGCCCCCTTATGGTTAGTCCTGGTGATTTTATTGGTTACCACCGACACCAACTTAGTCATTCCAAACACGTTTTCGGTCGTCTTTTTAGCACTAACCGAAACTTCCTTTACCACTTTACTTCCCAAGTCTGTTAAATTTGTTCTTAATTCATCCACTTCAAGTTATTCTTGTGGAACTTGAAATTTTTTAGGAAGGATAAAAGTTATATTGCATACTGTCGTTTCCGGAAAACTCCCAAACTTTATTTTGTACTTTGCGGCATGTCGTGACTCTTTGTCCATCTCGCCGCCATCGTCATCTGATTTCTCATGCATTACTTTCCCAAATGAAACATCTATCTCGGGCATTACTTATCTGACTTCCTTCTTAGGACTTCGTAAATTTCGACGACACGCTTCGGTCTCTTTCCTTTGCCTTCCACGCTTCTGGGTCTCTGTTTCTTGCCCCTCAGTAACCTCTCTTTGGATAAATGGGGCTGGAAATTTTGGATAAACCACTCTAGTCCATCTATCATCTTGCATTAAAGGCGGCCGAACCATCCGAACATGTCGTTCATTTATTCTACTGTTTTTGACCCATATCTGAGCTCGCGAATGGAGGGCTCTTTTAAACTGAGCTCGGCCCAACTGGCCGAACATTACTCTTTGTTCCATGAACGTATTTGCTGGTCTCCTGCTCTCTACATATCGACATGGAACTCGCCTTTCCCCGAGCCGATCATGCGCTGAAATCCGTCTTTCTCTTACCAATTCGCGAATTGTATTTATTTGAAACCGTCCCTGAATCGGAAACCGCCTTTCTCTAGATCGCTCCTGATCTAACAACTTGGGTATCACGGCTTTTTTCTTTACAAAGACCTGTCTCGCCAATTTTTTCCGCTCCGGGTATTCCTTTGGTTTCCGAATATGTTCTTGTGTTTTTCTGAGTTGTTGCTTCAAACTTTCCAATTCAGCCCGCAACGAATCAATTGCGTTTTGTGGTTCTTCCTTGTTAATCAACGTAATCATGTTAGAATTCATGATCTTCGGAAACGGATCATCATCGACACCCATCACCTCTGGTTGCTTTTTCTGATCTGAAAATTTCAGCATCCCGTCGTCGATTGCCTTCTGCAAAACATTACGGAACACACTGTAATTGTTAGTGGAATGATGCCAAGAGTTGTGATACTTACAATACTCATTCCTTTTAATTTCGTTTGTAGTAGGAATTTTATGCCATTTGGGAAATATAACTTGCTTATCCGCAACCAAGCGATCAAATATCTGCTATATTTTAGTTATATCGAAACTATAACTTTTGCCCGTTTCCGCTACTCCTCTCTGTCCCATTGTTGAAGGAGTCTTTTGAGAATTTGTAGTTGGCTTAGGCTTTGTAAGAGCTTCACATGTATAAGACTTCTCACAGACTATCTCTGCCACATCCACTTCCAACTCCTCACAGTCTGGTTTTATTGTGAATACTTCATAATTTGGGTTTCTAAAATAAGTCATTTTAGAAGACGTCTTCCGCTCTTTTTCCTCCTTCAACAAGGACTCATATCGAGTGGCCCGATCAGCTAATTCGAACAAATCCCAAAATTCCATATCCTCGAACCTTTTCCTCAGTTCCAAGTCTAAACCACTTAATGCCAAGCGCACATATTCGGTCTCTGGTAAAGCCACTTTACATCGCATCCGAGCCTTTCGAAAACGTGCTACAAACATCTCCACCGACTTGCTTGGTAATTGATAAAGCCGTGAGATATCGGCTAAGGTCACCTCAATTTCAGTACGGTAAAACTGGGCATGAAATTGCTCTTCCATTTGCTCCCATGTGAATATTGAATTTGGTGGTAACTTTATATACCAAGAAAATGCCGGTCCGGTTAAAGAATTAGGAAACAAACGCAATTTAAGAGAAGGATTGCTACTTGCCTCGCCACATTGCACCGTAAATCGACCAATATGTTCAATAGTAGACTGTATACCTTCTCCACTGAAAGTCACAAATTCTGGAAATTTAAAATTCCTTGGAAACTCAACTAAATCAATCTGCTCCGGGTATGGCTTCCTATAGACCGGTCGTTGCGCACAGCGATACCCTTGTCCCATCTCCTGTTGTATTAAATCAATTATTTTCCCACGGTCCACCATTGCTCTAACATCATCCCCATTCAAAATATTTATAACTGGTGTTGTTTTGAAAGTGTCTTGATACGTGGGGAATAATGTCACCTTTGCACCTTCAGTATGGCTAAAAATATGTGATTTTTTACCATCGTTGCCCCCAAATGTCGATACTTCTCTATGGGGACTGCCATCAATCACTATTTGCGGAACCGCTCCGAGTATCGACGCCTTACCATCTTTCTGCAGAAACCCATTTCCACCCATTGGTGGTACACCATTGGCTACGGGCATCCTACTAAATTCTGAATTCCTCACAAACCCCGGCTGCGATATTGACGCTGATGCGCTGGTGTTTCCAAGCAAACAAGGAACTGATATAGCATGTGATCCGTCGGACGGCTCCTTTTCCACATCCGACAATCTGGCCATCAATTCACGAATTTGAGCCTGACTTTGAGCTTCCCTTTCTCTTGCTTGGGCCGACTCTGCCTCCATCATATCCATCCTACGCATGCACTGAACTAGATCCATTTGTCTCTTACCAACAGATGAGTTGGCGATTTCAATCTCTTCCTCTTCCTCATTGCCGATAAACTCGTCGTCCCGTTGTTCAATCCCATCAGGATTTACCAAACTCAGATCATCATTTCGGGCACTTCTTGTTCTCGGCGGCATGACTTACTAATAAATTTCTCAATCACCTAGTGGGGTCCCACCGGGCGTGCCAATTTATGTTCACTCCAAAAATAAATCGGCAGAAGAATTAGGCCGAAATATATTTTTCTGTAAATCGCGGGCGTGCCAGAGCCGGTGTCGTGGCTCAAACGGTTCAAGGCAAACGAATAAATCGTCTTTTTTGAACAAAGTAACGAAATCAGGCGATTTGCACGAGATAAAACGAAAACTCGCGCGAAAGGTTCAGATTGCCTCAATTAAGAGGACTTTGGGTAACCGAAAGAAATTGTAGAAGAAGGGAGGTAGAAAGGAGGGAGAAAATAGACGGACTGAAAAAAAAGGATGAGAAGATAATATGAAGACGACAGAAAGAATTAAGAAAGAACGAGAGAATTGAGGCACTACCGGAGTAGTGTGATTGGAAGAAAAAGTTAGAGAAAATAATACTGCGTGAGTAGTTTTTTGTGTTTGGTGCTGGACCTCTAAAACAGAGGTCTTGTTCTTTATTTATAGAGAATAAAAAATTACATGATGACAACCACTTAAGATAAATAACCTAATTTCAATAATTATCCAAAAGATAATTAAGAAATAAATCCTAAGCTAACTTAATTATAACTAAACTTCATATCTAAGTAATAGCATAAATGACTACAACTCATATTAGTAATATGTTCCAAATTGATTTACTCAAAGCTATTCAATCCTAACTCAACTGCAAATCTTGTTCAAGTGGACTTCAATTTATAGGCCGAAATTCCAATTTTTATCTCGGCCCACCTTCTTGATCCTGCTCAGTTTGTGGCCACGTCACTATCTCTGCCTTACTCTGTGTTGGCTCATTTGTGGTGTCAACACCATTTTAGTTTTGTTGGCCATTAGTTGCAAAAGGACAATTGTGTCCCCGCTAAAAATTTCAAAAGTACTTTTTTGCCCTCACTAAAAATTTAAAGTAATACTGTTTTCTTCAAAATTATATATCAGATTGTGGTACAGGTAGCAAACTTGTACATGATTATTGTTGTTTTGCTTTTGTGATTGCGTTAACAAGTAATGGTTTCAACTTGATGGTGTACTCTTTGATTATGCTTTATTTTAAGCGACTATTTGGATGAAATGGTCTATATTTTACTTTTTAAACGCTATATCTATACTACTATTACAAAAGATAAAGAAATTTTGGTATTTCAGTATTTATAGTCAAAATTTTATATATAATTTTTTAATTTAATTTCTACTTGAATTATAACTATAAAATTTAATTTAATTCTATAGTTCCAATTCAAGCTTTATTTGAATTATAACTACAATATTTAATTAAATTTTATAACTCCAACTCAAATAAAATTCTATTTATAAGCACCAACACTTATAGGTATAAATTATATATTTAAATTCTATCACTAAAATATAATTGAATTTTAATTGTATTAAATTATATTAAATATATAAAATAACTTTTTATTTAGGGTTTGAAATTCAATTTTATTTTTTATTTGTTCAAAGAAGGGTGGTGGCAAAGGGGTTGGTGAGTCTATGCAGATGCATCAGAAAGCTAAGGGTCTGTTTGGTTACTTGGTTTTAGTTTTAGTCTTGTGATTTTGGTCTTGGTGGTCTTGTCTGGTCTTGAGTGGTTTTATAAAATCTAAAACCATGTTTGGTAAGGAGTTGGTCTTGGTCCAAATATTATTATATATATATACTAATATATATTAAAAATATATAAATTTGAAAAATATATATATAAATAGTTTTCTTTTAACACCAATTTAAGAATAATTTTCTTTTAACAGATTTCAAATTGTCATTCTCATAAGTCAACTGATATTATCTATATCGATATACCATATGTATTGTCTATAAAGCAAATCCAAAGCAGATTGCCCCAAGACTCCTGCTAGTTCTGAAGGAAGTAAATCCAAAGCAGATTGTCGGAGACGATGAGCTTCCACGATTTACAAACCACACTGAGTTTTGCCGACTCTTTGGGTCCGATGAACTTCAAGATTTGCATGAATATGTCGGTATGCATTCGATCAAATTCTCCGGTGGAGGACTGAATCCACAGCAGCTGGTGCTGTTGTTGCCGCCTATGATCGGATGGCGACGACGATGAGGAGGAGTTGGAGCTCGATCGGTTCGAGACTGAACCCCATACCTTTCGCAGAAGCATCGCCGCCATGGAATTGGGCTTCGAGGGATCACTTTGGTCATGTGTGTGATACTGTGTGTGAATTGGGAATTTCATATATGTATATACACAGATACAGACAATGTAGATAGATTAATTAGAGAGATGGGCTGTTTTTAGAAAGAGTGGGCTGGTCTTAGATGGTTGGTCATAAAAAATTAAAACCAATCAAGTCAAACATGATTTGGTCTACAAATGAAAGCCCAAGCCTAAAACCATCATTCCAAACAAGCCCTAACTCAGTTGTGACTACCTCAATACACATTATTAAAACAAACGCTCAAACTCTTTAATGTCCTGTATAGATTTAAACTTTTTAAGTCTCCTTAAAAATCAGTGTCTACGTATATCCATAAATTTTGGTTCTTTTAATTTTATAAAAAATAATTTCACCAATTCTCTATGAATGCTACTCGATTATATTTTGTTTAGATTCCATCACTACAAACCAATTAAATATTTAAACTTTTTATAATATAATTTAACAATAAACTCAAAAGTTCTATTATGATTGAATAAACATGTGACAATTGTGTTGGACTTCATTTTATTTTGAACCAAAATAGTAATTTCTCCTCTCATTTTTAGTTGTTCATTTTGCTTACTTTACTTGTCTATTTTAGTTGTTCAGTCTCGAATCCCAATACAATATTATCATATACTTTTCCAAATTATCTCTCTTTATTAACTTCAAAAAGTAATGGACCCCTAAAAATCACAATTATACTACATTATCAAGGGCAAAATAAAAAATATATATATAAAAAAAAATTGTTGACTTCAGTATAACTTTTGGAGTCAACAGATTCCTTTTGACATTTGCACTCCCACAACAAAACCTAATAAAATTTACCGAGGTGGAAGACAATAAAGGGTAGTAGTAGATTTTAATTTCCACCAATATTCGATTCTGCCATCATATTTCAATTGTGACCATTTTATAAGAAAACTAGTTCAGAATTTCAAAATTGGAAAATACCAATGGAAAGTAGCATTTTAACCATATTAGTCATATCTATTTTGTGGGCAGAAGTCATGAACAACTGTCATGCAGATCCAATGGACATGGAGTAAATTTATTCACACCAAACATAATATTAAATTTGTGATTGACCTAAACAAAATATTATCATAAAAATAGAGCGATCATATCTAATAATTATAGCTATTATTGTGTTTGGTATGAATGAATGGTGGGCAACAGGATTATTTTTATGTCCATATGTAAATATGAGAAGAGTAGAAGAAACTTACTAAAATTGTAGCTACCTTCCCATTTGACCCTTACTTTACACTTTACAGATTTTGAGCCACTGGATACCATTCGTTCAGATACCGAAGGTTCCATAAACTAGCATTTCACTGAATTATAAGGATCAAACCTGTGGCCACCTTAATTTGCTAATTTCATCTATGTTTGCTCTACGTTAGCACCATGGTCAGCATCAACAATTGGTTCCATGTACCTACAGAGGAAATAGCATCAAGGAGCAGCAATTTCAGTTGCAACATTCAGCAACTAGATTGATCAAGTCACTGAAGCAACTCCTAATGCTCCTTGTTTTGTGAGAGTGCTCAAATTCTCAGAATTTGCATCCATTTGATGTTGATTGATTAGGTCACTTAAACTTGTGGTGTTCGGAACCCACCCAAATCTCACCATACTTTCTAGAGCACTTGCCGCTTTGTCTGAATTTCCTGCTTGGCACAACCCACGAACTAAAGCGATGCAAAAACTTAGACTTAGCTTTCGTCCTCCTTTGCCTATTTCATCAAGCAACAGCAATACCTTAGAACATTCTTCCTTTTTACACCAGGCATCAACAAAATCTTCGTATACATTGCTGCTCGATGTTGCACCTCTGTCCAATAGTTTCAAAGCTTTATCTAAATTCCCATCTTCAAAATGGGCATCAACCATCATGCTGTAGACTACTTGATCAGGCTCAATACCCCTTGCCACCAACTCGTCAAAAAGGGAAATCATCTTGGATCTATCGCCTGTTCTATTGTAGCCATGTAAAAGCGAAGTGTAAGTCACAATGGTTGGCATCAGATTACTCTTTTGCATCTCCAGAAAAAGCTGTTCTGCTAATCCCATCATCCCTATCTTGCAGTGATGATCAATCAAAATTGTAAAGGTGACATGATCGGGCTTTACTTGCTTATTGGCCATGTCTTTGACCAATTGAATCGCTTCAATCAGTTTCCCGGACTTGCAGAACCCATCAATAAAAGTGTTGAAAGTACGTGTAGACGCAAAGCCCTTCTGCACCATTTCATGAAATAAAGACAAAGCCTTTTCTGCATTTCCTTCTTTAAAGCAGCCGTTGACAAGGGAATTGTAAACGAAAGAATCTGGTGGAACCCCGCTTGATGACATGTTTTCCAATAACTGAAATGCCTCGGCTACATTTCCAGATTTGCAGTATCCATCTATGATTGTCGCATAAGTAACACCATTGTGTGCCAAACCTTTTCCAGGTATCTCATCAAACAGATCCCTAGCTCTCTTCATGTCACCTGACTTGCATAGTCCATTGATCAGGGCATTGTAGGTAACAATATTCCGTTTAATTCCTTTCTGACACATCTCATCATAAAGTTTAAAAGCCTCTTTAATATCACCTTGCTTACAGAAGCCAGAAATGAGAGGGCTGTAAGTGAAAACATCAGGAACCAGACCCTTTTCCTGAAGTTGGGAAAAAACTCCCATTGCTTCCTGCAGTTTTCCATTTCTCGAGAGGCCATGGATGAGCACACTGTAGGTTTGCACATCCGGAAGCACACCTCTTCCCAGCATTAGTCTAAATATTGAGAGTGCTTCCACTGTATTCCCCTCTTTGCAGAAACCAGAAATCACTGTTGTATAAACAACTTCATTCGGCGGTATACCACAGGCAAGCATCTCTCTGAAATACTTGTCTACCATCTTCATTTCTCCTGTTTTACTATATCCAGAAATAAAAGGCCCATAAGTATATGCATTAGGTTTTATTCCCAACTCCACCATTTCGGAAAGATAAATTCTTGCTTCCTCCATTCTTTTTGCTTTGCAGAGGCCAATTATCAGGGTATTGTAGCAGAAGGCATCAGGTAAAATACCTTTCTCCCTCATCCCCTTCAAAATTATCATTCCCTCTTCAAACTTACCTTCCTCAACATGACCTTTTATGAGAGTCGTACAGATAACGGAATTAGGCTTCACACCTTCTGCAACCATTTTCTCCCAAACGGAATTAGCTTGTTGGAGATCTCCAGAATTGCATAGGCTCTTGATAATCAAGCCCCAAGTGTACACTGTAGGGGTCAAGTTTCTTTCCTTCATCTCAACCAACAGCTCATTAGCCTTGGCCATATTACGCTCTCGACTATAACCCTCAATGAAATAATTATAAGTCTGAGTATCAGGTTTTGTACCCATTGCAATCATCTCATTCAGGAAATCTCTTGCCTTCTCAATCTGACCAATCTTACAGAGCCCATTAATGAGTGCATTATAATTCACTGTATTTAACTCAAGTCCCCGGGAAACCATCTCATCCTTGACTCTAATAGCCTCATCCGCATCCTCTTGTTTCATGAAACCGTCAATCAAAACATTATAAGAAACATGATCAGGGTTCAGACCCATGTCCACCATTTCTTCTAGCATAAATTTCGCCTCTCTAGACCTCTTCTTCTTGCAGTACCCATTGATAAGAATGTTGTAAGTATACCTATCTGGAACCAACCCCTTCTCAGCCATTGACTTCTTTAAGTCAAATGCTTCATCGACAAGCCCAGCGTTGCACAAACCTCCAATAACCACATTATAGGTGATTAAATTAGGACGACAACCCTTTTCCCCCATTTCAAAAAGGACCCTTTTACCTTCCTTAACATTCCCAATCTTGCAATGAGCATTAATCACATTAGTGTAAGTATAAACATCAGGACCTATCTTAGCCTCTACCATTCTATCATACACCTTCCAGAACAACTCAAATTCATTACTCTTCAATAAATCTCTCAACAGATTGTTAGAAGACACCAAGCTAGGCAAAAATCTACCATTACTAGCAGCTAAAAACACAGAAGCAGCTTGATTTAACATACCCATTTTCTTATAAGCATCAATCAACAAATCAAACACCACAGTTTTCGATTTAAACCCATCAAGTTCTACACAACAAGTAACAATTGAATCAAAAATGGCCGAAACGGGCTTATGGGTTTCGATCATTCGCTCTAGAACTCCATTCGCGTGCACGAACAAATTCGAATTACACAGCAAAATCGCAAGAAATGAGAAAGAGTTGAGATTTTGAGGGGTACCCATTTGGCGCCGAGACCAGTCGAAGAAACCCAGGAGGCGTTTGGGGTCACAGAGCCGATTTTGGTGAAGAACGGATCGAACCACATCTGGGTTCAGTTTGGTAGGAAGGTTCGTTGATCCAATGAGGAATTCCCAATTGTTGTGCTTGAGAATGCTTGTGATTTCTCCAACTGTGACCTCGTTGTCGTTGAAGGCTTGTGAAGTGTGGAAGTGTTGGAATTTCGCAGCTACATGTCTGAGAATGCGTCGATGTTTGTGTATGGGGAGCTTCTTGTGTGGGAGCAAGGCCATAGTCAGCTGTGTAGATCTATAGAGATGACAATATATATATATATATATATATGTATCTCACATCTCTGATCTTTCCCACGAAGAATAAGTGTTGTGAAATGCAAACCTGAACTAAACGACGTCGTGGCGTTTGAATCTCTTCTAGGTTATTTCAAATTAAGAATCTGATTTTATTTTGGGTGAAATTTAGAAAAAGATCTTCAGTATTATTCACATGTTGTTTATGTAAAATAAATTTAAAATGGAATAATTGAACATTTTTACTTATTTAAATAAATGTATTCATCAACACTATTTATTTGAGAGAAAATAATATGGTTGTTAGGATCGTGATCATATGGGGTAGGATCTTACCACCCAAAATGATCTCGATCCAACAAAAATTGCTCATGGGGTATGATCACCATAGGATCGTGATCCTATGGGGTAAGATAGATCTTACGATCCTACTATCCTATCACCCAAAACGATCTCGATCCCATCCCAAAATGATCCTACTATTTGCATGTAATTTAGGACTTTTTAGGTGAAAAAATTAATGTTGGGTCGGGCTATCCATATAAAAGGGTCAATTTTAAAAAAAAAGAAACAAAAAAATACTTTTAAAATCCAAATTCAACTCAACTCAAATCTATTTCTATATCTATCTATACTATTATAAAGTACAATGCCCTTAGAATATTTCTATACATTATTTAAATTTTTTTTAATAAAATCTATTGAATTATTTATTATATAACATTTATTTTTATATTAATCATTGCAAAACTCTTTTGATCTTCCCATTTAATGTATGTATCTATTCATAGTTACTACTTATCAATACTCGTTATCTAATAAAAATTAATAACCGGTCTAAACTTATTTTTGGTTTATACTCATCTATACTTTTTTGTATTTATTTACTATTTATTATCTCTAATCTATATCTATACAGTTATAAAAGTGTAACGTATTTTAATTATTTTTATTTTTCTGATGTGTTTTAAAATATAAAAAGTGATTTTTTTATATTAAAAGTATTGACAGTAAATATTTTGTATTTATTGTTCTTTACTTTATATTACCTAATAAAGCCAAAAGGTTCAGCAAATGTTTAAAGAAAGTTAACTTTACCTAAACGAGTATATGTTAATATATACCTCTACATATTCACTCATGGATAAGAAATTTGTAAATTATTTTATTCAGCATCTTAGAAACAATATATACATATATAACTTTTTATATTTTTAGTTATGATTCTTTTCTCACGTACATTTTGCACGTGACTTTTTTTCATTTTTTTACCAAATTATATATAATTAACATCATAATTTTTTATTTTATCTTTTAATTATGAACGTGACTTTTATTACTAGTACTATTCTAAAAGTGTGAGGGGCTAGGAATATTTATAGTTTAAAAAATAAAAATAAAAATTAATTAATATTCATTAATTGAAGTGTAACTCTAATTGGACATAGACTAAAGAAATATAGAGTACTACTATATGATATGCCAAATTTATGTAATTACTAAAAAGAAAAAAAAGGGACTTAATTATTCTTATAGAATTAGTTATTATGTTTTAAAATGATTAAAAACTAATAATAATAAGTAAAGTTTTTCATTAATTCTTTATTCCAAAATATTTAAAAATCTAAGCCTTTATATTAATTATGTAATACTACACAAAATATATTTTAAAATAATAATGCAATAGAAAATTTAAACTTATATATTATTTGTGTAATACTTCACAAATTTACTTTAAAAATTATAACTCGTATTATCTTGAATAGTTGTAGACGTTAATTAATACTTTTATGATTAATAAGATAATGTAATTAAGCCCATATGCATATAGTTTTTGTAATATTTTTAAAATTGATTTTAGGATTATATTTTTTTATTATAGTTGATATTTTCATTATATTTTTGTTTTATTATAGAAATATCATTAATTGAGAAATTAATTTAAACATTTTTTATAACAATACGGTAGAATCTTACAATCGTACTTATGATTCTACCATTCCAATCCTACAGACCCACTAGGGATGCTACTACTTAGAATCATGATCCTATCAACCTTGGAAAATAACTAAATAAAACTTTGACACACTTGCTTTGTTTGGAGCAGTAACAATTGACGCAGGCCTAGGTTTGGAGTGAAGATTCAAAACTCATGTCACCTTGGGCTGAAGTCACCCTTGGGCCTATATGTCTTAGCAATAGTTATTTTATTTTTGGGGTTTTACTTATTTTTGTGTTTCAATTCTTTTGGTTTTCAACTACAAAGGTAACAACATTTATGAACACAATTGTCACTTGTTTATTTGCTTCCATTTTTCTAGAAGAACACATTTTTTTCTCATTTGTTAAGAATTAGAGTTTTTTTCTTCTTAACTTTTTCTATATATGTATTCACACACAAAGTCAGTGCAATAAAGCTGCAACCACATTTTGGATAAACAAGTCCCTTTTTTTCTCAAAGATGGGTTAATTTGGGGAGGGTCTCAAAAAAATTAAGAAAAAATAATAATAAAATAAAAAATAAAAAGAGGAAGATATTCTTGATTGTGGATTCATTAAGGATGTGACTGATGACTATATGCAAATAATTAAGCACATTAATTAGTAACATGTGATTTGCATAATCCGAATTGGTGCAAGAATGTCACAACATTATTGTGGTGAAATTCGTTCAATGGATTAACAAATAAGTACTCTCATTTAGGCACGTTTGATGTAAAAGTCCAAGCCATCACAATTTATTTTCACACTGTAGAGACCACTAGTTATTAGTTATTATTCCCATGTCAACATGATTAATTATTATGGGGCATCATCACACTTGTTACATCTTTGTGCCGTGTTAGAATGACATTCTTTGAAGCTATACACAGCGCGCGCGCATATATATATATATATATATATATATATATCTACACATCACTTGTGACATGAGCTTTACAAGCCCATTCTTGTGAATGTGAATCTGATGGGCCAATTGTATTGGAGTTTATTGCAGCTAGCAACTACCACCCACACCTTTTAGTGCATATAATTACACACATATATGTGTGTGTGACTGTGTGTTAATATAACCCATAGTTTTCCTTTTGTTAAGGTGGGGCTAGAGGGACATGCATGTCGTTGCACAATGTGTCATGGCATGTCATGTGTGTCAGTACTTGGCCATCTGTAAATGGAAGGGACCATTTCCCACATGATAATGAAGCATATAATCATGTGTGTATATATATATATATACATATATCAAAGAGAGAGATTGTGTAGTTGTCATGTGTTGAGTAACTCTAGGTGGTGTGGTGGGGGGAAGAGGAAAGTGTTTGTTAAGAGTGTTAAGACCAATGAGGTTCGGTACTGTTTTGTTTGTGGTTTTGTGTTCCATTAAGTGCCTTTCCTGAGTCTCCTGTCCCAATAAGTGTTGAATAAATTACTTACATTTTTTATTTTATTTTATTAATGTACCTTTTATACTAAGTTGACATATTTAAATACAAAATACTTCTAATTTTATTGTAACATAATGACCACTTCAAAACTATTTTCTACTACACCTAATGCTAGTGTTATTTTTACATTTTGTATGTGCTAAAGCCTGTTGAGAAAGAATAATTGTCCACGTGAAAGACATTTATACTCAAAAGGAGTATATTACGTTGATCAGTCACTTAAGTTGATTATAAAATACAGTAACAATTAATAACTAATAATTTATGTTTATTATGATGGGTCAAATGTTTTGTAGTTCAATTAAAAAAATTAAGTTATTCTTTCATATTAAATTACTTACTAATAACTAATAACTAATAATTTATGTTTATTATAATGGGTCAAATATTTTGTGGTTGAATTAAAAAAAAAATAAAATTATTCTTTCATATTAAGTGGCTTGCACTTATTATATTAGGTTGTTATTATGAGGTGGGGCAAACATGTAACACTGATTCAATGTGGTTTAAGCTATTAGGTGTAGGGGTACCATTGATTGGCTTAGGCTGGTCTAGGGGATCATATGAAGAACTTGGACACTAAAGTCCTTCTGTTTATCCTATATATATATGGTGTATTACAAGCAAAAGCTTTCCTTAATGGGCAAATAAAGATATGGTAAACTTCCCTAAAATGGCACGAGTATTTGGTCAAGGTGAATGCATACAACCCATTTTTGCTTGTATCATGGTTTGGAAAAGTGGGGTCTTTGACTTAATCTAATCTTTCTCAACATTGACAAGAATACCATTAAAAGGTACTCCAAGATATAAGACATTCAAAGTTTTCACGAAAATGAAGGACAATCTTGGGATTTTGAAGAATTTCAAATAATGGCAAAGCAAGAAGGCTGATGAATATGTAGGAATTACAAGGTTGCTGCCAGGAATTCACATGTCCCTGGGTTTTTTTTTTTTTGGGTAACCTTGGTGTTCGGATTATAATCAGCGGAATCGAACTTGTGACTTAATACTTCTTGAGGCACTAAGTCCCAATCTTTTTCCAATTGAACTACCCGTACAGTGTTGCATGTATCATGACATGAAATGCTTGAAAAATAAATATGGTGTATATATATATACATATAACAATTGCTTCTAACTAGTTAATACTTGCTTGAATTGTATGTATGGATTCTTTTCTACAATGAATAGAGTTAGAACCTATACATATTGTGAATAACATGTGTATAAACTATAAAAGCTTATAAATTTGTTTATGTAATTTATCAAAATCTTACGAGTCCATAAAGGCGTCCGCGTATCCAAAATGCCAATGCATTTTATATCATGTTGTTTTAGCACAAGAAATTAGTTCTTTTACTTTATTTTGGAGCTCTGAAAGTTTAACAATAAAAGCCTACTCATATATTTTTATTTACCGTCTAAGGTATAAAGTAACCTATATATTAATCATTGTCCCTAAGACAAGGACGGGCCACATTAGTACCTACCCATATAAAGTTATTTATTTTACATTAAGATGGGTGGTGGAATTTACTTTGGTATTGAAATGAAGTTTAATGCCTCACAGTCAATATTTTTTATTTTATTTTTTCTCCTGGCACTTTTCAATGTATGTGGTTGAGACAACATGGTTAGTTTTATTATTTTGCACTTTTATCCAAACCGAAGGGGAAAAAATTATAGATACATATAAATAACATTTATATTTCATAGTCGGTTAGAAAACAAGAGCATATGAAAAAGTCATGGATAGCCATAATAAACCAAATCATCACAAATCAAGGCACGTAGACATGGACCTAGTTTAATAATAACTCGGAATAATAAATAATAATAAAATATATGTAGTCGAGTTGAGTTTATCTTTCAGAAAATTTGTTATATAAATTGTTTGAATCCATGACTCATATGAGTCGCTGAATGGCTTAAATTTCGGTCATCTGTGTAGGCTGTAGCGTACAAGGAAGCATGACCCAATTGATAATAAATAATACGTATATATATATATATATATCACAGGTGAAGCTTATCAACCACCAGACCCAAATAAAATATGCTCCAACATATATTGTATAATATATGTATACATATATGGATGTACATATAACAACAGTCTATTCATGACCTCATCTAGCCATTTCGACTAGTGCTCTGGGTCTCCCATTACCAACGACCTATGATTCTTCTTCCACTTTATGTCATGCTTTTTATTTTTCCTTCTTCCCGTTCCTTGGTTTGTTTCATTCTACTTTTATTTATTTATTGTTATTTATATATATATATATAGATAGATTTTTGCGTATTAAATTGTTAACTATATATTATAACAAATTTTGACTGTTGAAAACATGAGAGGGAGACATTTCTTAATTTTTTTAGCTGTGATTGAGTAAATAAGTTCGAGACTGTTTGAAAGTGGACAATATATTAAATAAATAACACTAAATATTCTCTTAACATAATAACATTGTCCAAAACGAAATTGTGAAATTCATAATCTTAGTGCATGTTTGGCAATATGGAGTGGAGCCAAAATTTTGGATTTGGTTTGAAAATTTTGCTCCACTCCATGTTTGGCAAATGGTGTGAAAATTTGGAGTGAACACTGTAGCAATTCCATGGTGCAACTTTTGTGAAGGAATGAACCAAAATTTGGAACCATCATTTTTTATGGTTCATGATTTTAGTTTTGGTACCAACACTGTAGCAAATTCATTTTTGATATTAATAAATTTCAAAAAATTAAATATTCTGAAAAATTAAATATTTATGAAAAATTAAATATTTCGAAAAATTAAATATATTAATATATTATAATATTAATATATTAAAAATATTAATATTAATATATTTTAATATATTAATATTAATATTAATATTTATTAATAAATAAAATGTGAAACCCATATATTAATATTAATATTTATTAATAAATAAAATGTGAAACTCATATATTAATATTATAATATTAATATATTTTAAAATATATTAATATATTTTAATATATTAATATTCAGAATTTCAACCCATACCAACTCTACCAAACATGGTTTGATTTTTCAGCATCACTTTTTCTCACACCAAAACCATCTGCACCAAACATGGTTTGGAACCAAAATAAAATCACACTAACTCCAACCAAACCAAAACCAAAAATCAACTCCACACCGTCTACCAAACAATTACTAAAGTTAAAAGAGGATGGGTTCATGGTATCTTAATACAATATCATGAAGGAAAATGTATAGCGCTTGCATCTATTTTGTCTTCCGTTTCTCTAACGTTGACAATTGTTGTTAATTATGAAGTTTTCTTTTATTCAATTTGTTTTTTGGGGGGGGGGTATTACTAAGATGAAAACAAAAGTTTCTATAAACAGTCTCTTATTTTATAAATATTTATTAATTTTCACTTAAATAATGTCGTATCTACTTATGGAATAAATGAGGTTAATACGACTAAATTAATCTTTCTAACTTGATTACTTCAATCATACAAGTATGTTTTGGTATATATATGTCAATGAAGAGAATGTGAACGTGATACAGCTTATAGATATAATAAATTGCATGTGATCTTAAGTCCATAATTAAAGTTAATATTAATATATTTTATACTATATCTGTCACAAATTAGTTGTCTATTATTATAATTTTATTTGTTCCAAAATACTTGTCTAATTCAAATTACAATGTAATTTAACTTTTCACTTTCTCTAACTACCCTTTTTCCACTAACTTTAAACAAATACCGGACCCACCATAATACTATATCATTAAGAGCAAAATTAAAAATTGCATATTAGTTAAATTAAATTAATAAAATATTAAAAATTAAAATTAGATAACTATTGTAGGATGGGGTGATTAATAATTTTGATACTAATTATTTAAAGTTGCTATATTGACCAAGAAATCTAGAAAAGTATTTGATTAGACACATGAAAAAAAATATTGTGTTGGTGAAGTAAACATGGTTAAAGTTGAGATTGTCGCATAAACATGTCACTGTCTGATTATATGGGACGCACGTGTGCTCCCTAATCCTATCTTTATGTGGGAAGTGGAACCCTGTTTGGCTGTCGTTTGGCCTGGTTTATTCCCCTTTCCAAACAGAGGTTCTCAACTCTGGGTGGGTCCCATTTATAGCCTTTTTTAATCCTTCATCACCACTACCCTTATCACCGACGAATTTGTTCCTTGTATTAAGAAATGGTAAAATTTAAGTCACACTTGATGTATTGTTCGATAATATTTATTTATTATTTAAATTTGAATAAATTCAACACTTATTCAGTTAAGTGTATTTGATAAAAAAAAATTACTATTACTTAATACATTAGTGACACTTAAAATAATATAAAATTTTAAGTGACAATGTCACTACTTAACACTGAAATCTGAAAACTGAAAATTTACAAAATATAAAAATATTTTTTTTTCAGCACCACTTAAAACCATCAGTATTAAAATTCAGATCTTAAAATTTTTAGTTTTATGAAACAACACTTAAATCTGAACAACATTAATAAACGCAGTGATACATCATTTTAAGTGACACATCATGTATTAAGTGATTGTCAAATTTCTTATCAAACACAATTAACTGAATAAGTGTTAAATTTATTCAAATTTAAATAATAAATAAGTATTATCAAACAAGCCTAAGTCACCCAACTTAAGTCCAACGTCTCACTTTCTTTCATCCCCTATTTTACTCCTTTCAAACAAATTTCACAAAAACAATTCCACATCCCTTCTTTTTTTTTGTGTGTGTGGACAAAGAATTCCCACAATACATTTGAATAGATTTTAATTAATTATTATTATTATTATTTTAAAAAAGAGAAAAGATAACACCAAAGCACTACATCTCATTTACCTTTTTATCCTTCCTATTAAACCATTAAAAAAAGTCAAAAGTGAAAAAAAAAATCCTGAACTATCCCAAGTGATCAAATCAGTCCATCTAGTTATCAAAATTGAGCAAGTTACTCCCTAGACCTACTTTTTGAATGTTAAATTACCATTATATACATATTAACCTTTTGTAAAATATAAAAATAAGAGTTAACTTCATTTACACCCATGAGGTATATTTTATATTTAATTAGATACCCTCAAGTTTGACAAACTTCATTTACACCCCTTATTTTTTCAAACTCACATCATTTACACCCCTCTAATACCACTTAATACCTAAACTACCCTCAATGGTGAGATAAGTGGTGTTCAAAAATAAGAATTCAATTTTTTTACTACCCTAAAATTTTATTATCTCTATACAACATTTTTCTACTTTTAACATTATTATCTAGTTATATAAATAAATTTTTATATATATACATTTTACTATAAACGAATTTGTTTTTTGATATATGCGGAAATAAAAAATTAATGCCGAAATTATTTTTTTTTCAAACTACCAATTAGGATATATTATTTTCCCACTTTTCCCATTATTATCTAGTTATCTAAACTATTACATATATATATATATATATATATATTTTACTATAAATAAATTTTTTTATGCCAAAATAAAAATTCATTGCCAAAATTAATTGTAGTTCGAAAACAAAATGTTGGTTTTGTCTATTGACCAAAAGATTTCCTCAATTGACACATAAAATTTGATGATTTTAAAACACATTTCTTGTTTCAGTGATAAGGACTCAAACTGCCAAGTAATGGAGTCGTGGCTTCAAATACTGATAATAGCCCATTTGGGCATAAAGAAATATAAAAAAATATTTTGGCATTAATTTTTTTATTTTGGCATAAAAAACAATCGTTTATAGAAAATTATATATATATAACAAATAATTTATATAACTAGATAATAATGTTAAAAGTGAAAAAATATTGGATAGAGATAATAAAATTTGAGGGTAATAAAGAAATTGAATCTTTATTTTTAAACACCACATATCTCAACATTGATGGTAGTTTTGGTTTTAAGTGGTATTAGTGGGTATAAATGATGTGGGTTCGAAAAAATAAGCGTTGTAAATGAAGTTTGTCAAATTTGAGGGGGGTTGATTGAAAATAAAATTAACCCTTATTTTTATATTTTTATAAGAGGTTAATATATGGGTACAATGATAATTTAACATTCAAAAAGTGGGTTCAGGAAACAACTTGCTCAATTTTGAGAACTTAAAGGACTGATTTGCTCACTTTTATAGTATATGGGGTATTTTGCTCATTTAGGGATAGATCGGGGATATTTTGCACTTTTAAATTAAAAAAAATTATAACTTAAACCTTAAACCGACCACATTAATCTAATCCAAATCTAATCTAAATCTCTGTCTCCTTCAAACCTCACCCTTTGCCAATCAATTTGTTTACTTTTGATGAAAGGGATTACGAGCTGTCACAACACTAATATTTCAATAATTTTTTATTTAATTAAAGTATTAATCAACCATTAATCTAATCTAATCAGCTTAATTAAATTTGTTTAGTATATCCATTGACGTCGTCAACGCTGTGTGTGACGTCACCCCCAACATCTAACCTAACCTAACAAATTGACCTTAGGCCCTGTTTGGTAGGTGGTCTGGTCTCTGGTGGTCTGGTTTGGTCTTGTGTTTTATGGGACTAGACCGTGTTTGGTAGCATTGGTCCCAAATTTTTGGTCAGACCAAGTAAGACCAAATGAGACCAAAATGGCCTCATTTCAGACCAAAAAAAAAGGTGGTTACTGGTGGTCCGGTCTGGTCTTATTAATAAAATATATTCATAAATAATTAAAAATGAATAAATAATAATAATAAATTAATAATAATAATAATAATAAATTAAATAAAACATATTTTAAAAATAAAATATAAATAATAAATAATAAACAAAATGAAAAAAATAATACCTGATAATAAAAAAAATGAATATAATAATAATAAATAAATGAATAAATAATAAAATATATTTATAAATAATTAAAAATATAAATAATAAATTAAATAAAACATAATAATAATAAAAAGTGAATACAATAATAATAAATAAATATAATAATAATAATAAATAGACTAAATAATAAATAATAAAAATAAATTAATAAAATAAATAATAAATTACATAAAACATATTTACAAATATAATAAAAATAATAAATAATAAACAAAATGAAATAAATAATAACAATAAATAAATATAATAATAAATAATAAATAGATATAATAATAAATAAATATAATAATAAATAATAAGTAAATATGATAATGAATAAATACTTCATAATAATAATAAAAAATGAGTATAATAATAATAAATTAATATTAAATTAATAAAATATATTTTTAAATAATTAAAAATGAATAAATAATTTATAAATAAAATGAATTAAATAATGAAATAATAAATAAATATAATATATTTATAAATTAATATATAAATTAATAAATAATAATTTAATAATATAAATAATAAAATATATTATAAAGTGAAGAAATAATAAATAAAGAAATAAATAATACATAAATAAATATTATAATAAATAATAAATAAATAGTAAGACCAGACCGCTTACCAAACAGACTTTTCCAGATCAGATTAGACCAGACCAGACCGGACTAGACCAGACCAGACCAGATCAAACCAGATCAGACCAGAAAGACCGCCTGCCAAACATGGCCTTAATAATAACATAACCAATCAACAAACTTAAAATATCATTATTCAAAGAAACTCTGGCACTATCTGCGACTAACACGTGTCCACAAACACTTTTAAAAATATTTTTTTATACAATTTTATAATTTTCGAATGATACATATTTTTTGAGTTTGAATTATTTGTTGATATTAGTATTTTTTTTTTTTTACCATTGAACACTAATTAATTTAGAATTAATTTCATTTACATCTCTAAAGTATGTCTTTATTTCAATTAGACGCTCCCACATTTTAGTATCTTCATTTATACACCCTGAAGCATGGCATCAACCTGAAATATTATTTTAATACCTAAACTACCTATTCATGCTATCCAGGTTGTGTTTGGAAACAAGGATTGAGTTTTTTTTATTAATTTGACCCCCTCATTTTATAATTTACCCAAATATTCTTTATTTTTATTTTTATCAAATAATATATATAAAAACTAATAAAAATATATTAAAATAATACAAGAAATCTGAAAATTAAAAAATTAAAATTAGTAAATATATTTATATAATGTTGTATTTATTCGATATAGAAAAAAAATTGAACAAATATACAATGAAGAAAAGGTTAAAGTAAATAAAAATCAAAGATAAACACTTAAAAATAATTTAAATATACATATAATTATGATATATTTATTGGAACTAATATACTATATTGGCGTGTATAAAGTAATTTTATTTTCAAAAAAAAAATTATACTTAAACAAAAGGAAACTTGGAAAAATTAGCAAAGTTTTTTAGAAGTTTCCTTTTTTGGGGGATCCTATTTCCTATTTTTTCATCAAAACTCCTATCTATTACATGCATACATACATACATATATATATTTTAATTATCAAGTGATGTCAAAGTGAATTTTACATCTTCAATATTATTTAAATTATGATGTATTTATTGAAATTGAAACTAAAAAATAAAAGATTAAAAAAATTAAAACCGAAAAATAAAAAAGACTAAATGAAATTAAAAAAAATTAAAATTGAAATAAGAAATTAAAAAGCTAAAATATATATGTGTGTGTTATATATATGTGTGTGTGTGTCAGGGGTTGGGGTTTGGTGGTGGCGGGCGGGGTAGCGCGGAGCTGTGGTGGCGGCAGTGGGGTGGGTAGTGGCTGCGTGGTGGCGCAACTGTGGTGGGGGTTGTGATGGCGCGGAGTTGTGGTGTCACAAAGTTGTGGCGATTGCAGGTTGGTGGTGGCTCCACGATGACGGTGGTGGGTGTTTGGGTGTAAGGTTTAGGGTTTAGATATAGTAATGTTTGGATATAGGGTTAACACTATTATATAATTAAATTGATTTAAAGGGTGTTTGGATCCATGGTATTTTAGATATTTCATACCATTAGGGGGTGTGAATGAAGATACTCAAATGTGGAAGGATTTGATTGAAATAAAGATATACCTCAAGGGGTGTGAATGAAGATACTCAAATGTGGGAGGATCTGATTAAAATAAAAATATACCTCAGGGGTGTAAATGAAATTAACCCATTAATTTATGAGGGTGAAAAGGTGCTAAAAGTATGACCCCACGAACTGATTAGTGTCCACTGAATACAGGACACACTGTATTTCTTGTTAAAACATACATACATACTATATTATGAGCCAAAACAGTCAAATTAAGAAATCTTCAGCCACCCCAATTCTATATAATATACAGTATATACATATGTATGTTTTATAGGAGTATTACATATATACATATGTATGTATGTAATATATATATATATATATTGTCCACATTGTCAAACACTTGCTAGTTGTAGTTGCTACTGATTCTTTTGCAAGACGCATTGGGGTTTTCTCATATATATATATATATATTTTTTTGTCTTAATCAACAAGCAAAAATAATTTTTATTTAATTAGTTATACAATCTATTCAGAGTCAATTAAACATAGAGAGAAACATTTATTTGTATGCCTTATTGCCTTAACACCATTCAAAATAAAGTATTCTGACATTAGTAAATCAGTTAAACTTTGTAGAGATTAGGAGTATATGTTATGAAACTACTATTTGCATATTATTCCATATATGTTGTGCCATTTATGTTCTATAATTTTTTCAAGTATTCTAAATAATTAGGATTTAATGGTATAGTATACAACTATAGAGATTATATCAATATATCTATATAATTATTAGTTCTAAAAACATAATATTTCGTGTTTATGACTATATGTACATTAAAAGGTAAACATTCAAATCCTTTATACTGAACACAAATACCAAAATTCATATTTCTCTATTTCCTATTTTTTTCCCGTGTATAGTTGATGGAGTGACAGAGTGAGATCACTTTATATTTCTGTATTATTAACTGAATGAGATGAATATTAGAATAACAACATGCATATATATATATATTTACATTGCCATGCTATCTAGTGGCAGGCAAGGACCTATGTTGTGGCGAGTGGGGTCACGGCCCTTCATTGGAATTTTATTTATTTATTTATTAATTTTAAATTTGGAATAATTATGATTATGACTTCACTAGAATAAAATTAAAATACCTTATGATCCATTGAATTTAGAAATATAATAATTTTACCCCCACTTGCCTAGTTTTCTAGGTCCGTGTGGTGTGTGACACATGCGATAACAAGTTGCGTTGAAGAAGCCCATGTCTAGATTGTTGTTGGCCTCACCGCTTTTTCATTGTAATGCAGTTTGTGCATACGATATATATGCACACATATATATATATATATATATATAATGACATTACTGTTTTGGTTCTTTGTTGGTTTTCTGATTTGTTTTAGGGCATGTTTGGATTCTACCTTTCCTGCTCATGCATTTCCTGTTTCTTTTGATTCGTCTTGTAGACTGGGGTCTGCTTTAATTTGTTGTCTTCTCATGTATTTTGGACCACTTTTTATTATGGGTCTTCGTTTAATTTTATTAATTTGTATGTTACAACAATAAATGATTTAATTTAACTTATTATTATTATTATTATTTTGCCTTGTAGGAATTTGGATGAGTAGTTTTCGATTTTCAATGTAGGAATAATTATAGTTTTATTCTCTCTAGAATAATAAAATTACTCTCGCACCTACTTTTGTTATGATTATTACACTTTCACCCCTCTAATTGATCATCATTCATTTCAAGCAACCGCAGATGTGAAATTACCTATATACCTAGGGGTGTTCATGGATCGGATTGGACCGGATTGAAGGTTTTGGATCCAATCCACTAATACCGGATTCACCATTTATGGATCCAATCCAAACCGAATCGCGATGAGCCGAATTGGTTCGGATAGGATTTACGGATTCAAAGATTAAAAAATAAATATAACAAAGAGAATGACATAAAACTTTCACTAATAAAAGTGAGTGTCACACTAGGGTAGGTTGTAGCAAATAGCAATACTAAACATACTTGATCCAAAAATATAGAAAATAAACTTCAGTAAATTGTACATAAACATAAATAACAAACAATATTGGTGACTTGTATTGATAGTGTCACAGTAGCAAATTGACACAAATATAGATAATAAACATACAAGTCATATGACACGGTAGCAAATTGTACATAAAAAATAAATAATAAAATTGGAGTAAATAAACAAAATATCCATGCAGCATCAGGAAATTTCAACGGATTGATTCAAAAGTGCGGTACTACCTTCAAAACTCCTCAAGCAGTAGTTATGGATACAAAAGTAAAACTAAATTTAGTTCATTATTATCAGCGCACATTTGGTGCAATGGTATAACTTCACCCCCAATTGGGGAGGTGAGGGGTTCAAGTATCTTAAAAGACATTATGAGTTTGTGGTGTGTGAGTTTCTTAACATTAAAAATAAAATAGTTAATTATTAACAAATAACTACGAATAAATAAAATATACTTAATATATAGTGAATAAATAAACATACTTGATTCAATATCAAAAGAGTTGAGTGCTTCAATTTATTCCATTTGTGCTTCAATTTGAATCGGCACTTGCGAGACACATAACTAATCTTGTGTACAAATCAAGGCTTCAACAACTTTAGGAATAAGAGAACTACGAAATTGATCAAAGACACGACCATCCGTGCTAAAGGGTATCCATTCATTTTTTAATTTTTTTTAATTTGGGTATCCATTCATTTTCTTTTTAAAGTTTTGTGTATATTTTCTTTTAAAGAAAATACATGCATTGAAATAATAAAATGTATTAATGTACTTTAATGATATTTTTTTGAATTTAGTTATTAAATTAAAATTTAGTTATAATTTTTTAAATGGAATACATGTATAAAAATATTTTAGAGGTCTTACTCTTTTATAATAATAAATAACTAATAGAAAGTCTTCCATTATATTTTCCTAAAAATTGCAATAATGATGAATGTTTTAATGTATGGAAATATTAGAAATGACTTACATTTTTACAATAATATGGATAGATATAGATAATTATTTAATATAAAATAAGATATTATGATTTAGTTTAGAATAAGATATTATAGTTTAATTTAAAATAATATATTATGTGATATATTATTAATATAATATATTGAAATATATATGTACAATATTGGATTGGACCGGATTAACCGGATTATTGGAAATGCAATCTAGAACCGATCCGTAAAATACCGGATTGAGTATTTTTGAATTCATGTCCAATCCAATTCATAAAAAATCCGCTATAATATATCCGGATCGGATTGGACGGATTGAATTTACGAATTTTCTGGATTTTTGAACACCCCTATATATACCCATACTTATTTATCCTTTAAATGAGAGTATTATAGATATTTCACCAAAGAAAAATTGTTGGCGTAAGCATTGACTGCCGAAAGTTCACCAAGATGATATTTGTTATTATTTACTACCTAAAGAGGATGAAAATGTAAGTATCAGAACAAGAGTGGATGCGGATGTAATTTACAATTCTTGAAAGGGTGAAACTCTAATTATCCCTCCAGGTATCACCCTTGTAAATTTTTTGAAGCTTAAGTTTATATATTTATATAATCATTAAGTTATATTTTAAGTATTACGAAATATAAAGAAATAGCAATATATAGTTCACCAAATATTACATACTATTTCACATTAACTTTTTTTCTTCAATAATCTAAAAATATAGTACATAAATCATGTTTTGTTAACATGTTGTCATTTATTAATTATTGTAGACTCGCTAAATTATATATCTTGGCTAATTTGAATTGAGAATTAGGTAAGGATGTTGATAATTAGTATTATTAAGTAATACACATAGAAAAGTCTCAAAGAAAATAAATTAAGAAAAACAAAAAGAATGACACCAACACGAGCTTCACACACACGCACACATTTACTCTAATTTTGTCGACCTATATAGGCTATAACCGTAACGTTTTTCATATTCTTCATAGACTAGAGTTACTGGATAATGCAGGATATATAATAGGGATGTATTGTACTTTCCTATACATATAAAATGTCAAATTTTGAAAAGGTTGAATTATTATAAGTGAACGTGCAAAGGGGACAATACAATCTCAAGAGTTGTTTGGTATTTCTTTTCTTATTTCTAAATTTTCAATGAATTTCCTAAAAGTAATAAAGAATGAAACTTTTCAACATAAATTTAAAAAGGTGGATTGAATGAAGAAGTAGAAATTGTTGTTAGTGTTAGACACGCAAATAATGGGGTGTGCAATTAGATTGTATTATTTTACAAGTTAATTCGTAAAGTAAAATCACACGACAATATAAATAATTTATCTAAAATTAATAAATAATGACTTCTTTCAACTTAAATTTGTGAAAAATATTTAATGAATAGAAAATTAATATTTTGAAAAATATCGTACTCACACTCGGGTTTTCTGATGTCACAATGGTGCCTTGTAATTTTCATATAATATGCATGGGGTAAAAATTCTTGCATTCCATTAGGTAAATTCTTGGTTGTTTCTCAAAAAAAAAATTATATTAATTTTTTGACTTTTTAATTTTTTATTTTTTATTTTTTATATATATATATATATAATGACTATTGAATAGTCTCATTTTATAGGGAAGACTTTTGAATAGTGGAAGTAAATTATCAATTCGGTAAGAAGATAAGACACATTCACATAATGGTGGTACCAAGCACAGCACATGATGGTAATTTATTACTCAATTTGTGAACCCTACTTTTATATGTTTGACCTAAAATAGCTTCACTACCCCTCTAATGACGACCACTAACATGAAGTGGGTTATTGACACAGAAATAATGCACGCTTTTCCCACCTTTTTTCGCTTTTATTCCGTAAGTACCGTCGACTAGTCTTAAATCTCAACCCTACCCAATTCATGAATGCCCTCAAAGTTTCATTTATTTGTCACGTGTAATATATATATATATATATATATATATATATATATATATTTTTCTCCCAAGAAATATATATATATATATATATCACTATTTTCAAATCTTAAGAAAAATAGTTGGGATAATCATAGTTATCTCCATACCCCGTCTTTTGGATTAGGTCATGTTTGGTAGGCATTCTTTCTAGTCCGGTCTGGTCTAATCTAATATGAAAAAGTCTGTTTGGTAAGCGGTCTGGTCTTACTATTTATTTATTATTTATTATAATATTTATTTATGTATTATTTATTTCTTTATTTATTATTTCTTCACTTTATAATATATTTTATTATTATTTATTAATTTATATATTAATTTATAAATATATTCTATTTATTTATTATTATTTCATTATTTAATTCATTTTATTTATAAATTATTTATTCATTTTTAATTATTTAAAAATATATTTTATTAATTTATTATTATTATACTCATTTTTTATTATTATTATGAAGTATTTATTCATTCTTATATTTACTTATTATTTATTATTATATCTATTTATTATTATTATTTATTTCATTTTGTTTATTATTTATTATTTTTATTATATTTTTAAATATGTTTTATGTAATTTATTATTTATTTTATTAATTTATTATTAATAATATTTTATTTACTCCATATTTTTTTTATTATTATTATTATATTTATTTATTATTATTGTATTCAATTTTTATTATTATTATATTTTATTAAATTTATTATTTATATTATTAATTATTCATTTTTAATTATTTATTCATTTATTTATTATTATTATATTCATTTTTTATTATTATTAGGTATTATTTATTTCATTTTGTTTATTATTTATTATTTATATTTTATTTTTAAAATATGTTTTATTTAATTTATTATTATTATTATTATTATTTATTCATTTTTAATTATTTATAAATATATTTTATTAATAAGACCAGACCGGACCACCAAGAACCACCTTTTTTTTTGTGTGAAATGAGACCATTTTGGTCTGATTTGGTCTTATTTGATCTAACCAAAAATTTGGGACCAATGCTACCAAACACGGTCTGATCTCATAAATCGCAAAACCAGACCAGACCACCTACCAAACAGGGCCTTATTATAAATTTCTCTCTTATAACTTATAAGTGATCCACCTTTATATCCGAGCAACGAAAATTTGACATTACTCTTATATTTATTGGTACTTTATTAAATATCTTCAAATTAAGTGAGGGTATTATGATAATTTTTTCACTGAATAATTGGTGATGTAAGCATTGACTTTTTTTAATCATGCAAGAAGGGAGTATTTGTTACAAATTATAAATTGGGGGAGGTAATAGTTATTACCTAAACTAAGGGGGTGCATGCATAATTTAACAAATATCAGGGAAGTTCAATATAACTATTGTGTTTGTGTGTATGATTAAGAATAAAATCCAACAATTCTTGTTTGATTTTGACTGAAATTAATAAAATGACTAAGATTATATTATTTCATAATTTATTTATTTTTTAATGAGAAAGCAACCAGAGAAGATTCGAATTATTTAACCAAAAAACATATCTCCATATCCATATCGAAAGACGTATTTATATGAAATCACTAGTTCACTACCCAAATAGAAACTATAGTATGAAAAAGTTATACCTAGCGGTTTGATCAGAGTGGATTTAGGGTGAAACAGTTTTGCATCGTTACCCTTGCATACGTATTCCCTATATATATGTATGTATATATTGGAACAAATAGGCATGAAATAACAATACGAAGGACCAAATTATACAGAGAGAAAAATAAAAAGGGTACAAAAATAAAAGGGTCCTAAAAGCAAAATTTGCTCTTAAGTGTGGTAACCGGTAAGGCAAAAATTTCCTCACAGGTGGCCTTAACAAGGGTTAGTTACAGTGACACCCCCTGAGGTTTGAATAAATTACAGGTATATGTAATATTTGAAAAGTGTGTTTCAATTATCCCCTAAGGTTTGAAAAATTTGACAAAGACATCCCAATGACGCATATGCCCCTTAAATTAAAGAATTGATTGAATGAGTGAAATCATTGAATAATAAAATGACGCATATATCTCTCTATGTAACAACATGAAATTTTATTGTAGATAATTAGATTTTTGCAAAAAAAAAGTTTGTTGCCTAAAATTCAATTTTTAGCCACAAACTTATATGTTTGTTGTTTAAATTTTTTTTTCCAACAAAATTCCAATTGGTTGCAAACTTTTTGAACTTAGTGACAAAAATGTAATTCGTAAAAAATTTAAAAAAATAGATACAAACTATTTGATGCAAATTAATTGAATTTTAGTGATAAATTTTTGTTGTTGTAATAATTAGTTTTTGTAATAAATTTTCGATTTGTTGTGTAAAATAAAAAATTTAGAAACAAATTTGAATGTTTGTTGCTTAAAATGTATTTTTTTTATGACAAAGTTCCATTTTGTTGTAGAATATTTGCATTTAAAAAGTTAATTTTTTTTATTAATTATTTTTAAGTGTGACAAATATGTAAAATTTGTGAAAATTATTAGTTACTACTGATAAAATAGAATGTGTATATTACCATTATTGAAATTTAGTTAATTGAAATTTGTTTAACAACTCTACCAAATATAAGAAGAGATTATTATTCGAAGTGAACACTGTTTATTTTAAATTATTTATATAAAGAAATTTAATTAACAAGCATTACAATTATATTTAAAAGTAATCATTAATAGTTAAAAAAAAAATTAAAATCTACACACAAAGGGGCAGACCGAAAAATTGTGTCAGGGGCGTATATCGAATATGGTAAAAATGCTACAACACAAAAGTTTAAAAAATTAAAGTGTAGACATAGTTATTTTAGTCTATTTAACTTAAGGATCCGTTTGGTTAGACAAAAATAAGATGGAAAGTGAAAGTGAAAGGAAAATCACTTTCTATAATGCATTTGGTTAAAATAAAATTTTGAATAAATATATGGGAAAATTTTGTTTTGTTAGTTCGATGGAAAAGAAAATAACTTTTATTTCTAAAATTGCCCTTATATTTTAAATACTTAATATACACAACATAATGGTGTATAACTTGGTACCATTGTGCAAAAGTTTGCTTTCAAGAGTCATAGTTGATTCATTGCTTTTTTATTGTTGAGGTTATTTTTGTTATGGTATCATTTAGTTTTTACGTGGTGTCCTTCATACTAAACTGGCTAACCTTTTTTTATTTTTCTCCGCTTGTAATTGTTATTAAAATCAATAATTCCATCCAGAACAAAATAATATAACATTGTATACAAGTAATGATTATCCTAGTAGCATTAATAATAAGATTTAATAGTTATAATCAATTTGTATACGTATATAACTTTTATAGAGTTTTATTTCTAATACAATTTGTATAGAGTTATAATCTTAGTTAAATATCATTAATTTAGTTTGTTTTATTCAATAAAACACAAAATTCAAGAAAGTGTATTTATTTGTTACTACTGTATATCCACCAATCAAAATTGAGTTTGTGTAGAAAAGAATGACTGATAAAGTGAACAATATAATGTTAAAATAGGAAACTGGTAGATAAATGGATAGATTTCTCGTGAAAACAAAATTTTCGCATGTTTTTTGCAGGAAATATTTTGAGGAAAATTCTTCGATGCAGGAAACTGATTTTTCTCAAATTTTTCTTTTTCGCGTTAACCAAACTCCCAAAAAATAGGATTTTTTTCCTTTCCCGCTAACCAAACGCAACCTAAGAAAGAAAAAAACAAGAAATGAAAGGAAAAAATATTTATATTGTAAATCCAAAATTAAGGGGTACTATGGACATTTTCTAGGTGTTTGAGATATATTTGTCAACTTTTTCAAATCTCAAAGAAGAATTGAAAAATACTCTCCAAATATTACATCTACCTATAATTTACTCAAACATACATAAAGGGTGTCACTTTAAAATACCCATTGAACAAATAAGATAAGATAGATATATAGAGATACTATATATATCCCAACATAAAAATGCTTTTCCGGACAAAGATTCCTCCTAGTGTTTGTTTTTTCACCACATCACGTACTACTTATGGACAATTCAGTATGGGTCCGAGGGCCTTTTATTCCAAATCCTTTTAGGCCTTGATTTTATCAAAATCCTAATCTTTTGTGCCCCTCATATATAACCATATTAATTATTTTAAAATACCAACATAGATATTATGTTCTCATTTTTTTTTGGTTAATGCTAATATATATGCTGTGGCCCTTAAGGATCAAATGATCCTTCCATGATTTATTTATTTGTAAAATTTATTAGAAGTTGATTAAAGGGATAGAGTTATAAGGAGAAATCGAGCTTTTAGAAAAAAGTTTTGACAACTGTAACCTTTTTTTCTTCTTTTTTATTTTATTTTTTGTTTTTTGGTTGGTATATTACAATATATATATATAACTTCAACCTCCCTTCTGAAAAGTTAAAGCCTAATTAATACATCCATTATGACTTAAAACAAATTGTACTGAAAGTTTCAATGAAATGAAGTTTAGTAGTTGAAATTTATGTAGTAATTAATACTAAATTCAGAATATCTTTTGCCCTTTTTGGATTTTCAAATGTCGAATTTTTATAAATGTAGTCAGTTCAAACTCCAAAGTGTATTTCTAAGTAATAGTGAGTTGTATTTGTAACAAAAGGCCTAAATTAAAGTAATCCTTAAGGTTGCGTTTGGTAACGGTTTGGTGCGGTGTTAGTTTTTTGTTTTGTTTTGGGTTGGGTTGGATTTGGTTTGGTGTGGTTTTATTTTGGTTCCAAACCATGTTTGGTGCAGATGGTTTTGATGTGAGAAAAAGTGATGCTGAAAAACCAAACCATGTTTGGTAGAGTTGGTATGAGTTAAAATATATTAATATTAATATTAAAATTAAAATATATTAATATACTAATATATTAATATTAAAATTTATAATATTAAAATATATTTTTATAATATTAAAATATATTTTTATAATATTAAAATATATTAATATTAATATTAATATTAATATAATAAAAATATAATAATATATTTTAATATAATAAAAATATAATATATTTTAATATAATAAAAATATATTAATATATTTTAATATTATAAATTTTAATATTAATATATTAGTATATTAATATATTTTAATTTATTAATATTAAAATTTATAATAATATATTAATATTATTAATTAATATAAATTTTAATATTAATATATATATATTAATATTAAAATATAAATATTATATTCGGTGCTACAGTGATTCGAGTTCCTACAGTACCCGCACCATCAAAAAAATGATTCCAAAATCCTTTACAAATTTGGCACCATGGTTTGCTACAATAACGGTGCCATTTTTTGGCACCATTTTACCAAACATGGTTTGGTACCATTTTTTGGCACCAAAACCATATTTTTGGCACCAAACCTGTTTACAAAACAGGCCCTAAGTGCCCATAATCTCAAGTAGGGATGGTCGAGGAGTGATTTTTTCGAAATCCATAACTAAAATTGCGAAAATTCTCATTTTTCGTAATCGTTTAAAACTTTCACGTTTAACGCTATAACTGCCCCGCACCGTCACCCATGTCCCCCAAACCGTCTCATTAAATCATTTCCCCCCTAAAAGTAATTAAATAATAAATAATTTATCATAACAATATGATCTATATACGATGAGTTCACAAAAGCATTTGAGGATGGGCGGAGGCGCGACGACCTTGGTGTCGGGAAGGCCTCAGAGGCGCGCAACGGAGATGGGAGGGAGGGTCGAGACCGAGAGGAACAATCGTAGAGGTGGAAAGATTTGGATTTTACAAATTAGGTTTAGGATTTTATATTATATTTATAGAGGGTAGGTAAGTAAATAATTATTTTATTTGAGAATATTAGTGTAATTTTATAGAAAAAGTTATAAATATATATATATATATATATATGTAATTTTGATATTAAATACTAAATTTATTTATATAATTATTATGCGGTTTTGGGTGGGGCGGTCGGTTTCCCAATGGGAAACCCCTAAAACCGTCCCCCGCCTTATAACCGCCGACTTTTTGTTTTTAACTCCCGTTAATCACCCTATTTTTAAATGATGTAATTAAAAATCATAAAAAATAAGGTATTTGGGGAATTTCCCCGCGGGCGGGGCTTTTGCCCATCCCTAATCTCAAGCACAAATAAAGTATATTATTGGGTTACAGTTTCCATTTTAGATCTTTAAGGCCATTATTAATTTTTTTAGAATAAATTGAAGTATGTTTCTCAAGTGGTAGTGGCATAGAAGTATGGGTGTCATGGAATAATATTAATTAATATTGTCTTGTTAGATGAAAGTGGTAGCTTGGTTCTAGTCAAATAATATAATTATACAAAGTTCGATTATTTCCAATTCAAAATTACTTTAAATAAAGTGGAAGATGTTAATTCCATTTATATTTTTAAGTTCTTCATTTAAGAAGATAATATATAATAAACGAAACAGTGAGGCTTCTATGTATTAGATACATGGAAATTAATAGCAAAAGATGAAGTAAAGTGGAAGATGTTAATTCCATTTATATTTTTAAGTTCTTCGTTTAAGAAGATAATATATAATAAACAAAACAGTGAGGCTTCTATGTATTAGATACATGGAAATTAATAGCAAAATATGAAAGTAAAATGCAATGACGTAATTGAAAGATTAAATATTAAAATTATACTCTCTTCAATCACTTAGTTTTTTTAGAGCAGTTGAGTAATTAACATGATATCAGAGAAGGAACTCCTATATTTGAACATCATATAGGCGCAAAGGATCTCATCCAAAGGACAAATAAGTTCTAATACCATGTTTTAATATTAGAAACTTTTGATATTATTTTTTCATCTAAATCCTATATCACGAGATCTTCCATTTATAATTTTGTTAAAATAAATACAGAATTTTAATTCAAATTTTTATATTGTCACTAACGTAAAAGTATAAAAATTAAAAGATTTACATAAAAGTTGTGCATTATACACAAATTTTTAAATTGAATTTAAAGTAGACTAATTAATGTTTAATTCATAATATTATTAGTAACTAAAACATATATAAAAGATAGATTATATATATTCTTTTTTATTTGAAAGGTAAGAATTTTTTTAGTTTTTTTTTACACACACACACACATTCATTTTGTCTCCAAAGAGACTGTAACCCCTCACCTTCCCTATTGGAAGGAGATGTTATAACTTATACCGTTGAGTCAAGTGGTCCTTCGGTACTATATATATTCTTTTCCCTCGGCAAAATCCCACTTTATTTTTTTGTTAAATTTTTTTTTGTACTTGCTTTCACAAATTGATTCGTTACAAGCATGATTTATGGTGGAATATTATATACTATAATCTTTATAAATATAATTGTGTCAAACGGGTTGTTCGGGTTACTCGAGTTTGACCTTAACCCGACATTAATATTTCTATGTCGTATTCGGATCGACCCTTATACAACTTGAACCCTTTTATGGTAAATTTTAACCTTTTTTATTTATGTCGTGTCTCATTTTGACAGTTCTATATACTATATATGTCTTGCAATCACGGGCATAACAGAGATTGTTGGGAAAATAGATCTCTAGTGTTCGGTCAAATTTTATCTGTAGGTGTCATAAATATTCAATAACTGTTTAAGTACTAATGATGTCACTTATAGACACGTGTCGTTCGCAAAATTATAATTAAATAGATGGTACCCGAGCTCTCTATTCTGGCCCACGGGGGAACCCCGCTCCAGTTGGATGGGTTCATTTGCGTCCCTCTTGTCCGCTTCTAAGACATTGAGGTGTACTCACTGAGACAAATGGTGACCTACGTGCAATGGGTTACTACCCTTCTCTAAAGCGCACCTTCTACTAGCCTTATCCTTCGGAGCCCTTACCCGTCGGGGTTCCTACCTTCTGGGGCTCCTACTTTGAAGCGCACTTTCTACTAGCGTTACCCTTCTCTGGTCCAACGCCAACTGATGGGGGATTAAGCGGCCGCGGGGACAAAGTGTCATGAACAGTGAAGGCAAAACTATGGCGGTAATCGTGACCCTAGTATCCCTTGGCGACATACGCGGGAACACGAGAGTCAAGTGGAATGGTGACTGAATTCTGAGGTACCTCCTTGATCCATGGAAGCAGCGGGAGCCTCGAGCCCATGCTGATCCTGACCGATCTTTCGAGGTACCCCTGTGGGCTTCAACCCAGACCGATCCTAACCCGATAGGTTAAAGCCCATGCTCGATAAAAAAAATTTTGACAATGGTTAGCTCTTATCCATTGGATCAAGAATGGTACAATTTATTCACCATCATATATTGTCTATAGAAAACCCACTATAAATAGTCCTAGGGTTCATTATTTGATAGGGAGAACAAACACACCCTACTAGCACCTTACTCATAAACTAAAAACTTATTTTATGCAACTCTTTGCCTTTTCTCTCTGATCCCAAATCCTTTGGGAGTTCCTTATGGTAGTTTGAAACTTCACTCACTCATCCACTAATCTCTTTGTTTTTGGCATTATTGGAATAATCTCCTCCATCCTCCATACAAGAACTTATATATACACTATCTAGTGTGTCCATATAAAATCCTCAATGTAGATCTCGCTGGAGTTCATGTTTGATGACTAGAGAGTGGAGACATCTTTGTCCTAATTCCAAAGGAGTTGGTGCAAGTAAGGTGGGTGCAAATTAAGAACACCTACACAAAAGTTGTATCCCCACAGAATAATAATGTGGTTGGAGAACCTGGAATAGAAATTAGAATAGATAAAAAAATCCTTACATGCCTCAAATTGCAAGGTTATTGAGGGATAAAAACATTATTATTATGCAACGAAATGAAATATTGCAAAAAATCCCAACAAGTATTAGATTTAGTTCCCAACAAGAATTACTCTTACGTACTTCAATAATCTTCTCATGTCAACCTGGCTAAGAGTATCTAGTCATTAGATACAAGAAAAATTACAACGATATCTATTTCATTGATTCAATTCAACGCGTACCGTTTATGTAAAAATATATAGACACATGAGAGGTAGGAAAGTGAGGAAAAAACAAAATCATTATTTTAGTCACTAATTATTACAAAATTACAAGAAAATATATATTCCATGTTATGGGTTCAACACGTATCTCTTCTGTAAAAATACAAAGACCCGAAGAGTAGGGAGAGTGAGAGAGAAACAAATACACCATTTTAGTCATTAATTAAAAAAACAATCACAATAGAAGGGTTGTAACTCTTAAATTTATTATATATATAGATTGATTATATACAATTGTGTTTGAAACTTTCATCATTACCGAAAGTTGCTAAGATATTAATAATTTGTTTTAAATAATAAAACATAATTTTGAATAACGCTGATTCAAAATATGAATTATTGTGTGAACTGAAACATTAAATATGATCATGTCATTGAGTGTTTTATAATTTGAAAATAGTAAAAATGTATAGACATATTTTAAAAAAATGAAGTCATATTTTATAGCATTATTTTCTAGGAGGTCAGTGCGATTTTCTAGTGTAAATAATGTCTGTTTTCTTAAATGTGCCAACAATTTTTTCCTCTCCAACAATATGGAATGTCATAATTAACCTTTCTTAGGACCCAATAATTTAACTAAGCCTAACTCTCTTTTTATGCTTGACCTCCTACATTTTTTATTCTGAATCGACTTGAATACCATATTTGCACATTCTTGTTTGGAGAGAGGCATGTACTGAGGGAGAAAATAATATATACACTGTACTAACTTGAATACCGTATATATATATATATATAGGGTTAATAGCAAAAAAAAAACCCTCAACTATACCCTCTCTAACTAAACCCCCTGGTATGCACTAAGCCCCCCCTGAATTATACTTTTCGTGTTGAAAACCCCCCAAATTATAATTTTTCCTGCACAGTTATAACACCGTTAAGTGAAATTGCATTGGGATCCCCTGAAGTTCTTGTTAATTTCGCTCGCCCCCTGAGATTTCATTTTTCTTGCAATGACACCCCCTTGAAGGGGTGAAATGACCGGAATGCCCTTGTTTTGTCTCCCCTATTTCATGAAATAAATATCTAGGTGGTGAAATTACCTCCATGCCCCAAGATTAGAACTTTATAATATTTGGGGATATTTCCAAATATTTTTTTCAAAATAAAAGTTAAAGAAAAGAGGTTGGAAATATTTCAAAACTTTTAAATAATAATAATAACTAATTAATATGCATTACTTGAAGTGTAACTCTAATGAATATTTCAAAAGATATAGAGTAAGGAGTTATAAATATTTTAATATTTTTTTAAAAAAATAATTAATTAATATATATTAATTAAAATGTAACTCTAATGGATATTTTATAAAATATGGAGTAAAGATATAAGACAAATTTATTTTGGCAAGCAACAAGTGTTAACGATTTAAAATAAGATTGTCAATAACTTGTAACCCCTGGATTCATTTAAAATTGAATGGTCTAGTTTTTCAAATATTTATCAAGATGGAAATTGCAGATTGATCATTTATTTCTTAGTTTTCATTCAAATTTTTATTTTTGAATGGATTTTTTTCTTGTAAGTATTATTATTATTAGTTACATAGTTGTTTTTCATCAAGCAACAAGCCACAATCATTATAGAGAATCTCATATGGCCAAATTTTGTTCAAAATATTTTCCTTAAATGAAGTTGGAGTCTTACTAGAAGCAGTGTGTGACATAGAAATTCAAGTGAGTGGCAAAATTGTTACCTTAAAGTTTCAATGTATATATGCGGTTGTAAAAAATTAGTTCTTAGAAAGTGAGTAATTATTAGGTTGAAGATTTGGAATAGGAAGTCACAAAATTTGTTCTTAACGATTAACACTTGTTGTTTGCCGAAATATATTTGTCTTATATCTTTACCCCATATTTTATGAAATATCCATTAGAGTTACATTTTAATTAATGTATATTAATTAATTAATTTATATTTTTTTAAAAATATGAAAATATTTATAACCCCTTACTCTATATCTTTTGAAATATTCATTAGAGTTACAATTCAAGTAATGCATATTAATTAGTTATTATTATTATTTAAAAGTTTTGAAATATTTCCAACATCTTTTCTTTAACTTTTATTTTGAAAAAAATATTTGGAAATATTCCCAAATATTATAGGATTCTAATCTTGGGGCATGGAGGTAATTTCACCACCTAGATATTTATCTCATGAAATAGGGGAGAGAAAACAAGGGCATTCCGGTCATTTCACCCCTTCAAGGGGGTGTCATTGCAAGGAAAATAAAATTTCAGGGCGCGAGCGAAATTAACAGGAACTTTAGGGGATCCCAGTGCAATTTTACTTAACGGTGTTATAACTGTGCAGGAAAAACTATAGTTTGTGAGGTTTTCAGCACGAAAAATATAGTTCAGGGGGGGTTAGTAAAAAAGAGGGTATAGTTCAAGGGGTGTTTTGCTATTAACCCTATATATATATGAAGTTGATTTTGCACATTCTTGTTTGGAGAGAGGCATGTACTCGGAGATAAAATAATATATACACTGTACTAAGGAATATCATCTAATGTCGGGACAATAATTTTCTCTTAGGGTGCGTTTGGATAGCCTATTTTTTGTATTTGTTTTCTGTCTTCAAATATAAAAACTGTTTTTTTATTTGTCTTTGTTTTTTTCAGCAAAAAACTAAAAACAAAAAAGTGTTTTGATGAAAATTTATATTGAAAAATAAAATGGTATTGGTGGGCGGCAGTGGTGGTCGGCGGTGACTGGTGGCGGTGGTGGTGGGTGACTGGCGGCGGCCGGCGCCGGTGGGGCCCGTCGGTGGTCGGCGGCGACCGAAGGTGGTGGGGGCCGGCGGCGACGACTGGTGGCGGGGGGCGGTGGTGGTTGGTGGAGGCGGTGGCGGGGGCGGTGGCGGAGGTGGTACCCTAAATAGTGAAAAAACTCAAAAAACAATTAAAAGTTGTATTTGGTGTTTTTACCACTTTTACACACTATTCACATAAAACAGTTTTCTTGGGGAAAAAAAAGTGAACAGTAAACGCGTTTGCCAAACGTGTTTTTTTTTTTGAACTCGGTGAACAGTAAAAAAACAAAAACTGTTTTTTCGTATCCAAACGGGGCCTTATTTTTTAATCAAACACACATCCATTAAAAACCATCTATGCAGAGAAAATACCCGAGTTAAACCCAAATATGGTAACAAACATAGTAAATCCTAAATTTAAATAAAAGGTTAATTTCACTTAAACCTACGAAATTTAAGTAGACTTCATATGTTTTAAATATTTTTATTTAGAATCATGATTAATCGTGAATTGACTAACGGAATCTGCTGATATCATTCAAAAATAAATAATTTATTTTGTCCTTCAAATGTATGAAATGTTAACAACATAATTTCATAATCTTACGAAATCAGACGGGCGTTACTGATAGGGATCAAGATAAAAAAAATTAAAAACCAAACAAGTTTACATGAAATTAGAAAAATTCTCACATGTCTAGGTGGAATTACTCTTAAGTAAAACTAAGCATAATAATCAAATAAAGTAGTTATTATAATAATGTGATTAAAATAAGGGTTAATTTCATTTAGACTCCTGAACTATGTCAAAATATCAATTTGACCTCCCACTTATGCATAAATGCATTTACACCCCCTGACCTTTTTGGGGCGTTGACTATGCGTGAAAAGATCATAATGCCCTTAGCCAAACATGTATAATTTGAAGTTTAAAGCTATCCTTACTCAAGATAGATGGATAACCCTAATCCAATTTTGGGTGTCTTTAAACCCATACCCAAACACCCTCAATCCCCCTCTTCCATCTCAACCTTAACCCTAACCTTAATCCTATCCATTGCCGCCGCCGCCTCTACCACCGTCAGTACTTGTCGTCGACACCTTTGCGTCGCGCCACGCTACCGCCACACTGCACCTCACCTCGCCACCGCCATACACATACACAGTCACACACACACACACATATATACACCCATGAAATTGGATTTGGGTATGTGCAATAGAAAGTGGTTTGTGATAAAATTAGGGCACATATGGGTTTGAGAGAAAGAGTAAACATTGGTGGTGGTGGTGGTGTGGAGGAGAAGAGAAAAAATTGGATTATTTGAATTTAATAATATATTAAATATATAAATTTATTATTAATTTTATATGAGTCAAGTATTTTTATATTTTATTTTAATATTAGAATATAAATTTGTATGCTTGAATATTAATTTATTATATTTCCACTATTAATTTTTATTTTTATTTTTATTTTTATTTTTATATATTTTAAGAATTTATGTGTGTGATTTAGTATTAAAATAAAATCTTTTATTTACATAAAATATAAAAATAAATTTGTTTTATGACAAAAAATTACTATTTATGTGTGTAATTTAGTATTTTTCTAACAAATTCAAATATTTTCTATTTTTATTTTAATTTAAAATAATTTTTTTTGTGAAGTGTGTCTAATATTATTGAGAATATGTATTAGCAAATTCAAAAATATTTTAAGATCAAAATGAAAAATAAAAACTTGTGTTAATTTACAAGTTTGATAAATATAAATATTTTAAAAAATAAAATAAATTTAAATATAAATAATAAAATTTTGTGTTAGTTTATAAATTTGATAAATATAAATTTAAATATTTTAAATGTAAATACTTGTGTTAGTTAAATATGTGAATACTGTTTATTTTGTTAATTTCATTTACACCCCTTGAATTTTGAATAATATAGTTGTTGTCTAAATTGAGGGGTGAAATCGATATATTAAAGTAGGGATATGAGCCAAGGGTAGTCTAGGCATTTAACACAGTTTCAAGTCTGAAAATGTTCCAAAAGTACATAAGGGGGTGTAAATGAGTGTCTTTTTCTTAATTAGGGGTGTAAATGCATTTATGCATAAGTGAGGGTCAATTGATGTTTTGACATAATTCAGGGGTGTAAATGAAATAAACCCTTAAAATAAAAGTAGACAAAAAAATAAGGTAAAAGAACATAAAATCACCCTATACTTTCTAAGGGTTGCAAAATACTCCCTATGCTTTTTTTTGGCCCCATTTCACTACCATTACCTTTCTAAAACAAACAAACTACCCCCTTTACACCACTATATGCCCAAATTACCCCCAAGGTTTGATTTTATCATTATCATTTGTATTAAAATTTAAACAAAATATATAAAATTAAATATATATATATATTAAATTTCAATTTTTTTTTATAAAATTCAAAAATAATATGTAAATTTTGAAAAAATATATAAAATTCGAAACAAATATATAAAATTCGTAAAAAATATATAAAATTCAAAAAAATATATATTAAATTTTGGAAAAATTATAAATTTCGAAAATAAATATAAATTTTGAAAAAAACATATAAAATATATATATAATTCGAAAAAAATATATAAATTTTGGAAAAAGTAATATAAAATTCGGCGAACAAATTTTTTGAATTTATATTTTTTTTCGAATTATATATATATATATTTGAACTTTATATATATTTTTTTAAATTTATATATATATATTTCAAAATTTAATATATATTTTTTTGAGTTTTATATGTCATTGGAGGTGCTTTGTGATTCCAATAGGACAATCAAAATGAATTATTTTATTGGATATGCAGATTCACTCAGAATCATTGGGGGAACTGTAAATCATGAACCACTAAATAAGATAGAAAATTAATATTAAAATATGATTTCTACGGGTTTGTTCTTCACATTTTTCGTCTATTCAAAGTAGAATCAATATGCCAACCTACATCATTTTTAGGTACAACATGCAGCAATACAATTTCTTATATTTCTAGTTACATCATTTTTATTTCGAATTTTTTATTTATTTTCAAATTTTATAAAAAAATTCAAAATTTAATATATATATTTTTGAAATTTTTATTTTTTACTAATTTTATATATTTGTTTTGAATTTTATATTTATTTTCGAATTATATAATTTTTTTCAAAATTTAATATATATTTTTTCGAATTTTATATATTTTTAGAATTTTATATAATTTTTACGAATTTTATATATTTCTTTCGAATTTTATATGTTTTTTCAAAATTTATATATTATTTTTGAATTTTATAATTTTTTTTGAAATTTAATATATATATTTTGTTTAAATTTTAGGGAAAATTATACAAACTATCCCTGAACTATGACATAATTGCACGCGGTACCCCTTACGTTTCAATAATATCATAAACTATTCTTAAAACCACCTCCGTTGTAACACTTAGCCCCTTTCGTTAAAAGTCAATGATGGAAAATTTTCTTTTGGTCAATAAAACCTATTTTTGGAGTAAACTTCCAATTTTGCCCTTATATATGCATGTTCCAATTTAACCCTTACTTTTACATACAAAAGTACTTAAATACCCTAACTTTTTTTCCAAATTGCCCTCACAATTTCATTTAAAAAAATATAAAAATTAAAATTACTTGTTCCAAAAAACACAAACATCAATGTTTTAGCAAATTCCATTAACATCAATATTAGTTTAAACCCCAGAAACTTAAATAAAAAGATTCTATAAATTATATTTTTCGTAAAAAGTATAAATTTCAAAATATATATATATTTCGGAAAATATGATTTTTTCCGAAAAATAATTTTTTTGCGAAAAATATATATTATGTTTCAAAATATGATTTTTTTACGAAAAATATTTTTTTTTTGAAAAATATATATTATGTTCCAAAATATGAATTTTTTCCGAAAAATATTTTTTTTGCAAAAATTATATATTATGTTCCAAAATATGAATTGTTTTTTCGAAAAATATATATTATGTTCCAAAATATGATTTTTTTTCTGAAAAATAGTTTTTTGCAAAAAAATATTTATTATGTTCCAAAATATAAATTGTTTTTCCGAAAAATTCATATTTTGGAACATAATATATAATTTTTGCAAAAAAAATTATTTTTCGGAAAAAATTCATATTTTGGAACATAATATATATTTTTTTGCAAAAAAAATTCATATTTTGGAATATAATATGTATTTTTCACAAAAAAATATTTTTATATTTTTTTAAATGAAATTGTGAGGGCAATTTGGTAAAAAAAGTTAGGGTTAAATTGGAACATGCATATATAAGAACAAAATTGGAAGTTCACTCGAAAAATAGGCTTTATTGACCAAAATTCATATTTTCCGTCATTGACTTTTAACAGAAGGGGTTGACTTTTAACGGAAGGGGCTAAGTTTTATAACAGATGTGGTTTTAAGGGTAGTTTATGATATTATTGAAACGTAAGGGATATCGCATGCAATTATGTCATAGTTTAGGGGTAGTTTGTGTAATTTTTCCTAAATTTTAATAGAAATTATAATGATAAAATGAAATTTTATTGATAATTTAGGCATACGGTAGTGTAAATGGATAGTTTGTTTGTTTTAGAAAGGTGATGGTTTGTTAAATGGAGGAAAAAGAAGCATATATGTGGATATTTTAAAACCCTAAAAATCATATTTTTTATGCTCTTTTGCCAAAAAAAATAAAGTAGGCATGGTTAACGTGGAGCTTGACAGCCACGTAAGGGTGTCCGTTAATAGGACGACAAAACCCACTTCCCCGTAAAACAGGACAACATTCCGCTAAAGTTATGACAAACGCCGTCAAGCCCCCCTCTTCCCGGTCTTAAAGTTCCCTCTTACCGGCTATTACCGGTCACTCTCACCATGGTTAAGTTTTAACCACGCTTTAATTCCTTCTCTCTCACACCATTTTTGACCCCTCTCTCTCTCTTCGTAACTCACCAACACTACAGAAGGGGCCTCTTGTCGCCGATACTTTTAGAGAGAGAAAGTAAAGTAATCTCTCACATCCATATATCTATTTATATCTATAGAGAGAGAAAGTAGTGAGATAAAGCATAGAGATAGATGAGCTATAGTATAGTGGTGGTTATATGGAAAGCAAAAAAAGTAAGAAATAGAGAGAGAAATTATTGGCTAGGGTTCTTAATTTCTTCTAATCGATAGAGAGGGATATACAAATATAGCTATATATGTATGTATAGAGAGTGTGTGTGTTTCTATGTGTGAGTAATCGTTCAATTGTGGAAAATTGAAGGAATTCGAGTTGATATTTGGGGTTTGAGAGGGTTTTTTTAGGGTTCGAGTCGAATTGAGGTTTTCTGATGATAGATCCGTACTGAAGCTTCTCAGAAATGGCGTCTTCGGAGGTTTCTTTTAGAGGAGAGAGCTTCTCTTCGGGCTACAGCGACACCAACGACGGCGGAGTTAAGAATGCGTCGGCGGGGGAAGCTACCGGAAAAGGTAATTCCGGCCAATTCCGTTTTGTTTTCCGGTGAGGATGTAGCCACGATTACCGGTGTGATTACCGGTGTTTTGGTTGGTTTTTGTGTGCAGTTGATCCTGAGACGGCGCTATACACGGAGCTTTGGCATGCCTGTGCGGGTCCTCTGGTGACCGTGCCGAGAGAGGGTGATTATGTGTTCTATTTTCCACAAGGACACATCGAGCAGGTTAGTTTTGGACTCTGAACTAGCATTTTCTGAGCTCTCTCTTTGTTAGAGCTCAGATCCAACTTCATTTTTCATTGTTTCGTGTATAAATGTGCGTGTATAGACACATACGCTATATACCTCTATCTGTATGGATCATTGTCAGTTTTTGTGCCTTAACGCATCGGATTTATTTGCTTTGCCTTTTTGGTATTTTTCTGTTTCTGGGTTTATATTAAATACATAAATAAACGATGGTGTTGGGGTTTTGATCAGGTTGAGGCATCCACCAATCAGATGGTGGACCAGGCTATGCCATTGTACAATCTTCCATGGAAGATCCTTTGCCGGGTGATCAACGTCCAATTGAAGGTAACGTTATTGTTCCTACTTGTTGATGTAATGGAGTTAAGGTTTCAAGTTTGATGAACAGTGATTAAAATTTCAGATTCGTGTAGGGTTTTGTACAATTGGGGTTTAACTTGCTATTGACTTTGGCATTTTTAATATCTGCATAGGCTGAACCGGACACTGACGAGGTATTTGCGCAAATGTCGTTGCTTCCAATAAGAGTAAGTTCGCCAGAACGTTTGGTATGTTTTACTCAATTTTTGAAGCAGTGGAGTCACTAACAGTTTAATTTGGTACATGGCAGGAAGACGAGAATGCATTGGGAAAGAAAACTATGCCACCACCTCCACCGCCGCCAAGGTTTCGTGTTTATTCGTTTTGTAAGACCCTTACTGCTTCAGATACAAGCACACATGGCGGATTCTCAGTGCTGAGACGGCATGCTGATGAATGCCTCCCCCCACTGGTAGGGATTCATCGCTCATAACCTTGTTTTACCTTCTGTCTATTTGCTCGGGTCAAAATTAGGTTATTAATTTTTTTCTGTTTGCCATTTGACAGGACATGTCACGGCAACCGCCGACCCAGGAGTTGGTAGCGAAGGATTTGCATGGAAATGAGTGGCGTTTTAGGCATATATTTCGAGGTAATTTCTATATAGATTCTCAATGAACTTTCTAAATTAATGGAATATTTCCTGTAATCTTGCATATCATCTAAATTTATTTAATTACATTAAGATGAGTGTACTAGTTACTACAAATTGTTTTCATAGAGGTGTAAATATTGATATGACAATTAGTGTGAATTCATAGACCCAAAAATCGTCAGACCATGACATGAAAGTATACATGCCATTTGATGCCCACTCAATGATGTCATGTGTTTTGACTTGTCCTTTTTCTTGTCTCTCTGTATTAGTTAGTATTGAATCCCTGTTCCATTTTTAAATCGTCAAGAGTCTGGGCTTACTGTCTATTGACACCATAACTTGAAGTTACCCATGCCATTTGATGTGCATTCAGTCACGTTATCTGTTTTGACTTTGCCTTTTCTTCTCCCCCAGAATGCTGGTACTTCAAATTTTATCTATCATTAGTCAGAGGGATAACCATCTACTTGCATCTTGACTCGGTTGTTATTTATTGATGCACTATACCCTTTTCATTTCTTAGTTTTGGACATCAGTTTTTTATTGGATTCCTCTTCCATTGTTTGGTTGTCATGATGTTGGAAAATACCAGGTCAACCGCGTAGGCACTTGCTTCAAAGCGGCTGGAGTGTCTTTGTTAGCTCCAAAAGGCTTGTTGCTGGGGATGCATTTATATTTCTGAGGTTAACATACTTCCAAATCCTCCCCCCCAGATTTCCCGTGTTAATGTTCCTGACTTCTGAATTGAGTTTGTAACTTGTAATTTCTTTTAGGGGTGAGAATGGGGAACTTTGTGTTGGAGTAAGACGTGCCATGAGACAGCAGGGGAATGTTCCATCATCTGTTATTTCCAGTCACAGCATGCATCTTGGTGTCCTTGCAACAGCTTGGCATGCATTTACAACTGGAACAATATTCACAGTCTATTACAAGCCAAGGTGTGTGGTTTATGCTACATGTGTACTGCAAATTCATTTGGCTTGAAGAAAACTAGTTAATAATTGGATAGTTAATAATATGGGTTCTGGAAAAGCAAGTAATGTATGTATTGGGAGGTTTCTCTACCTATTAATGCTGCACTTCTCTCTTGAAATGATTATGTTATTATTTTCGAATAGGTTTGAAATTTGTATGGGTCAGTTGACTTCAATGTTATATCAATCTCAAACACTTTTTTTCTGAAGATTATATTTTTGAGCTAATTCGTGATGGATTTATATGAGCTGGCCTAAGTTATCTGATTGCATCTTATGTCTATATGATGCTGAAAGGTGATCTGTTGCATACAGTTTCGTCCCTTTATTTGTGACTGTTACTGCCACTTGAAAACAGGAATAGGTCTGAAATTTGTATGGGTCAGTTGACTTCAATGTTATATCAATCTCAAACACTTTTTTTCTAAAGATTATATTTTTGAGCTAATTCGTAATGAATTTATGTGAGCTGGCCTAAGTTATCTGATTGCATCTTATGTCTATATAATGCTGAAAGGTGATCTGTTGCATACAGTTTCGTCCCTTTATTTGTGACTCTGTTAATGCCACTTGAAAACAGGAATATTACTAATATCAAACTACTCGGTGAGTTTATCTGTCCTTACCATGTTACAAAACTTCTCTTACAGGACAAGCCCTGCTGAGTTTATAATTCCATTTGATCAGTATATGGAGTCTATGAAGAACAGTTACTCTATAGGGATGAGGTTTAAAATGAGATTTGAAGGTGAGGAAGCCCCAGAACAAAGGTATGGTGCCGCACTTCATTAGTCAATGAAGCTACTTTTTCCTCTGTTAGGAATCCTGAAAACTAGCTTCTTACTGACTACATTTATCATGATGTGGGACTAGGGACTCTACATATTTGCAACATTTATTTATTATTCTGCTTATCTAATGTTGCAGGTATACTGGAACCATAGTTGGAATTGAAGATGCTGATTCCAAAAGCTGGCCAGAATCTAAATGGAGATGTCTCAAGGTGGTGAATTTGTCTCTAATAAATTTGGCATTGCTGTTTGTATCATGCTGAAGGGGCTACATTTTTATGTTTTTTCAAGGTGCGATGGGATGAAACTTCTACAGTTCCTCGTCCAGAGAGAGTTTCACCCTGGAAAATAGAACCTGCTCTGTCTCCTGCTCTTAATCCCCTCCCTGTGCCCAGGCAAAAAAGGCCCCGATCGAATTGGGTGGCTTCATCTCCTGATTCATCTGTTCTAACTAGGGAAGGTATGGCTTGCACCTGCATTGTAGAAATGGTAGTCTTTCTTCTGCGCAAGTGTTTTGATTCATTGTAATGTGTTTTAAGGTTCTTGTAAGGTGACTGTAGAGCCCGTGCCAGCAAGTGGATTTTCAAGGGTCTTGCAAGGTCAAGAACCATCAAACTTGAGAGGCACATTTGTAGAGAGTAATGAGTCAGATTCCACTGAGAACCGAAACGCGTGGCCTCCTTCACTGGATGCTGAGAAGATTGATATGGTTTCTGATTCACAAAAATATGCATCGACAAAATGGTTGCCCTTTGCGAGGCCTGAATCAACTTTTACAGATTTATTATCAGGGTTTGGGGGACAAACTAATTCCTCTCATGAGTGCACTACTCCCCGGGGTGAACAAAATGCAGTTGCAATGAACTCAATGAAACTCAATTTACCAGATCAGGAAGGCAAGTTCAACTTGCTTGGAAGGTCATGCTCCATGATGCCTCCTGGTCTCTCTCTTAACTTGATAGACTCTAGCATGGAAGCTCCTGTGCGAGGCAGTGATATACCTTATATTACACGAGCGGATGCTAGTTATGGTGGTTTTAAGGAATATTCCATTCTTTCCGGTCATAGGGTTGAGCACCAGCAAGGATATTGGTTAATGCCTCCCCCACACCCATCTTACATTCAGATGCCGGCACAGGCGAGAGAAGTAATGCCAAAATCTGTGTTGGGACAACAACACGAGGCCATAAAACCTAAAGATGGGAACTGCAAGCTCTTTGGTATACCCCTCATCAATAACCCTGCTTCAGCGGAGCCAGCACTGCCAATCAGGAATGCAACTGAGCCGGCAGGTCCTATGCATCTTGTGCCACAGTCACATCAATCTCGTGCCTTTGACTTTGATCAAAGGTCGGATCAATTAAAGGGATCAAAACTGATTGATAATTTGCTTGCTAGTGGTGAGCAAGAGAAACCATTCCAACCTTTTCAGCCACTTGTTATAGATCGGCAAGTCAAATTCCAGGGTGGTTCAACCAGGAGTTGTACCAAGGTATTTGCCTGTTTAGTGGGAAAGTATTTCGTTTCTTAGTAATATAAAAGTGACTCAGAGCAGTATATTAATTTGCTTGGTAAATGGTTCCATTCCAGGTTCACAAACAGGGGATTGCCCTTGGTAGGTCTGTGGACCTAACCAAGTTCAGCAGTTATGATGAATTGATTGCTGAATTGGATAATTTGTTTGAATTCCATGGTGAATTAAAGGTTCACAACAATGAGTGGAAGATTGTATACACTGATGATGAGGGCGATATGATGCTTGTCGGAGATGATCCATGGAAGTAAGGACATGATTTGATTACTGTTCACAATCTTGTTTGGAAACGTAATAGTTTGGTTATGTAGTTTTATTTTGCAATGTTTTATAAAATCTTCTCGTACATAGTTGCTGTGACCTCTTTGGGCGCAAGTCTTCCTGACCACAGTTTACAACAAATTATATTTTTCCTATCTGTATATCGCAGGGAATTTTGTAGTATGGTTCGAAAGATCTTTATCTACACTAAAGAGGAGGTCCAGCGGATGAACCCTGGTACCCTGAGTTCCAAGTTTGAGGAGAATGCAGAAGGTATGGATGCAAAAGAACTGAAGAATCCACCGCTGCCTCCAACATCGAATCCAGACAACAGTTAGATTTAACTCGCATACATATAGGTAGATTTCTTTTGTTTGTATTTTTGTAATTAAAATAGTATTTCCCCCTTCCCCACATGCTGGTTAATCTATAGTCTTCTCTATTGTATCTGCAAAGATGATTTATGGTGTTATTACATTTGCTCCTCAGGATTTTGGCTAGGCATTGGAGAAGAGACTGCTATCCGCATGGCAGGAACCTCTGAAACAATGCATGCGGGTAGCTTCAGCTTCACTATGGCAAGTCTATATATTGGCAATTCTGAAAATGTGCAAGAAATGCTGTATGGTGGCTTATATTTATATGCATAACCTACGTACGATATTTTCAGCCGGGGCAATGATTGCCTTTCCATCCTCAAACCGTTCCTCCTTGTACAAAGCTATTTTATACCTCCCATCATTGCATATGTAAGTAGAAGCTTATTATTGGTTTTGATAGAATTGATCTCTGAATGTCATGAGCACACCATATAATTCGCTGTTTATAATGTATTAAGAGTTATAGTGCTTGTAAATTTTATGTAATTCTGTTATTTTGCAAGATAAGACGCAGTCTCCAAACAATGAGTTGTAGCATTTATCTGGATTAGTTGTGTATGCTATGGTTTACGAAAGTCTAGCAGCCTTGCAGTTTAGAAGGCATGACTGGTAAAGATGTACTTTTTCCCTTTCTTGTTCTGCGTTTGGATGAATGCAGCTTTTGACAGAGGGTGCCTTTGGAGCTGTAGATGATCTAAGCGAGGGCTTATATGGTTGATGGCCTAAATGACACTTTGTAAATAAGTAACCGGTTTTATATCCGCCATGGAAGAAGCTAGGTAGCGAACCAGGGGACCTCATCATCACCACCATAATTTTATACCATGTATATATATGCCCAAGACCATGGAAAATATCGATCAAATCCATTTTCAAGAAAAGAGTATCCGTATATATCCCATCAGTCTATTAGGGATGAGGATGTGTAATAAATACAAAGTTGTAAAACTGCATGTGACATATGGACTCAGTTCCGCTACCTATCCAAGAGAAGATTTGAAATCCATGTATGAAGGAGGAATAACATAAGAGCGAGTGAAAAGGGAATAACAAAGAGTTGAATAAGAAATATATATATTATTTATATAAAAAAAGATAAGGTATTCAAATCATAGGAAACGCAAGGGCAGGTACGGTAATTAAAACAGCAAATTCATTTCATTTTAAAAGTGCTTGGAGCAACGAGATTAGAAAAGCTGTCTAGATACAGAGGTGAAAACTTGGTAGTTTTCGAGCGCCTTCATTACAAAGTCCAAGTCTACGAGGCTTCAATCCAACTGTCTACTAGAATTTTTTTTTTATCATTTCTCTCTAAACCTCAGAAAACGCCTTTAAATTACCATTTCAACTTGAAAAGGGCGCGAGGGCAGGGGTTCTTGCTTTGTGAATTTTTTTTTTATCATTTCTCTCTAAACCTCAGAAAACGCCTTTAAATTACCATTTCAACTTGAAAAGGGCGCGAGGGCAGGGGTTCTTGCTTTGTGAATGTTGGATCATCAATTTCCATAATCGTATGCATATATATACATACATGCATGTAATACTAGCAGCTAAGGCAGGAGTCAAATGCAGTAACAGCTGCAGAAACACATTTCCCATTAGTTAGTATAGGCTATTCCTGCTCGAACATTCTCAGACTGCAATATATGTAGAAATACTCAGTCCTAGCAACAATTACCCATTTCATCTATAGATATTTACAAGAATGATCAGTTTAATCCAGCCTTCTCCTATTTTGGAGGTAGAGAAGATACCACTGTGCTACAGAGTCCGTGACGGACAAACTTGAAGCTTGAAGGCGAGTTGGCAAGTTGATCCTAAACTAAAATCAACCATTGATAGGCAGACTTGCAGCACCCTAAGCTTCTTCCAACTTCCACGAGTTATCTCCTGCGAGTAGAAGGAACTTATTATGTCTATTCCTCGATCATAGACTGAGATTGTCTATGTGTAGGGCTCACACTTCCGCCTCGACTAATCTTGAGTGCATCCAAAGCCTTTTGTATTTCCATTGTCATGGCGCTGTCCACGCTTCCCGATGACAGCTTCCTGTGTGCTTTCTGCAAATGAAGCTTAAGTGAGCTGCTACTCAACCCAGCATTCTTCCCGCAGATGGGGCAAACTTTCATAGTTGGTTTCCGTTGCTGCCATTCCATCGAAACCTTCCCATGCAGCTTTCGGTCTAGCTCCAAAAGAATCCTTGCAAAACCATCATTAGGCTGGGCTCGGCGATGAACTTTTTTCAGGGTATTCCATGCTTCCAACAGAGTGAAGTTCCTGCATTAGAAAAAAGTAAATCAATAATGTTTTCAGGGTATTCCATACTTCCAACAAAGTGAAGTTCCTGCATTAGAAAAAGGTAAATCAATAGTGAAGTATTTCTTGAAAGATCATTGAAGATCCATGTGACTTGTCAACACAACAGGCAGATGCATAAAGTATCAAAATTATGTGTGGATAAGATCAAAATGAAGGTTCACAAATGGCTAGGTTCCAAGCCAAAGATTTGACCAGCAATACTGTTATGCTAAGTTTACTTACTTTCTGAGCATTAAGTAGGCAAGAACTACTGTTGCACTTCTACTTCTCCCTTCGAAACAATGCACCAGAACTTTGCCGCCTATTTGTTCGACGTGATCAATGAAATCATGAGCTTCTTCGAATATGCTGCTCACATTTGTATCTTCATTGTCACATATCTGATTGACCAGGGAAGTACTTCATCAGTGTCGATCAGTTTCTATAAAAGATTTCTCAGAAGTTGATAACTGATGCACAGGTAACTAGTAGTATAAACAACCTTAAAAATACCAAATTTCTGAACTACTTGAGGTGGTTATGAGTAATTACAAAAAAAAATGGATAATATGTAGAGAAGATTCAACAACATGTACTACTACAGTAAGCAACAATGTGGTCGAAATGTTACCTAATAATAATATGATTATCAAGAAAAATGATAAAATGTATACGAAGTTATAAAGTCCCAACAAATGGTTAAAGATAATGTTTAGCTCTCTGAAAGTCTGATCTGAAACAGACAGATTTCTGATGTGCCCCAGCCCTCTCTTTGTTTCGGATTCAGAATTTCACAGAGCTTAGCAGGGGCTCTAACATTGGTGTAGGTAAATCAGATGGTAACTAACACGAAAAAGTAGGGAAAGAAGATATTATGCCATTCACAGGCTTTGGTTTCCTCAAAAAAGAAGAAAACATTAGCAGTCATCATATTGTATACGCATCCACAAGAGTGCATTCATAATAAGTACACATAAATAATGTAAGTTTTGATAAGACATATTATAATAAATGGTACAGCATCACTGACCACCATGCTTACGATAAATGAAGTACCACAAAAAGACCAAGGAACTTACAGAAAAATTCTTATACTCAAATAACTCGGGATACTGAGAATCTGACTGTCCAATTTCATTAGAGCACAGGCACAGAATATGGGTAATTCCTACATGTTTCAGTGTGTAGACAGATCTCGCAGCCAGAGCCCCACCAATGAAGAGGCTACATGAAACTGATGACGGTTTCTCAGTATTCGCAGCATCAGATATCAATGTTATCCTCTCAAGGATGTGCTCAAGTCTAATCTGCAATTGATTTCATTATATAACAGTGTAAGTAATTGGGGGTGTCTAGAAAATACAGACTCAATGTCACCACCATTGCCTTAATCCCATATGAATGTGGTCGGCCAAAAAAATAATACCCAGGAGAATGAAAGGAATGGCTGTCCTCCGTATATATACATGCATCCAAATGCTCATACCTTGAACTCATAAGCATCAACAACAACGTTATTATCACTGCCTTCAAAAAACCCAGTATTAAAATTGTTCTCCTGGCATAGTTTGACCGCATCATTTCTAAATATTTCTGTCCATTGTTCCAATTCTTTGTTTAGTTCCACATCAACCTGAAAATATGAAGAACAAAACCATACAAAAATCAGTAGTTAGAAAAACTTGGTTCAGCGACGAAGTTCTGCAGCGTTAATGGCAAAGCATTCATACTCCTATTTAAAGCACCAATAGTGTAACTCGAGTCTCGACACAACATTTTGTTGTCCTTTTTCACTCATAATTAGAGTAATATTGGATAAATTTTCTCAAATTACATTTCCTCTATGAATATGACAAACCTTAGCAAACTTGTGGAAATCACGGAACTTTGATGTCAAACGCAGACTGTGAAGGGGTTCCCCACTCCCTTTACTACATTTTCCATGCCAACCATCGCGTGAGATGGGAGAACTAAAATCTGAGCTTTCTTTGCATCCTGAAGACAATGGACTAGGAGCTGCCCTCTGCAGCTCTGGATCATCTGGATCCGTATGACTATCATGAATAGCCTGATCCTTACTTGGTGAAAACCCTGCAGCCTGTGACGGTGACTCTGGAACCACAAAATCTTCTTTGTCAAGATCCCCTGAGGAAGTTCTGTTTATAATATTAAGAAACACTCGCAACGAGCTATCCAATTTTTGGTGAAGTGTGAGTAGGAACATATGAAATCCCTGCAAGTCCCTTAAAGCTGCACGGAACCCACTTCGGAATTTACGAACAACTGATGTCATGTCAGTTAAACACAAATCACTCATTGTATCTGCATTATCTGGTGGAAGTCCTAATTTCCCTCCGGTTATCTCATGTAACAAATTTGAGGAATACTCGAAACTATTGATGAGGAGCTCAACCAGTTTAGGATAGTTAGTTTGGTCACCTGAACGCTTTCGGGCAGGAGGTCGGCGAGGAACACCGGAATCAATAGCAACAATCGGGAAATCAGAAATTTTTGATTCAATTGAAGTTTGACTTTGGAGGCTTATATTGCTGGATTTTGGTGATTCCACAATATCTGAAAGATCAGAGCTCTGAGAAACTAATCCTGAATTAGGAGGGTTCATTTCAATATCTACTGATGATGCCCTTCTTTCTTTTCGAAGAGCTCGCATCACCCTTGGTCTATATCGCTTGATGGCAGAATCAACGGCTTCTTCCAGTGCATCCACATTTGTGGAGGCCATTTTCTCAGCCAACAATAAATTTGCAGAATTTCCACGCCATCCGAGCTGACAACAAGGAAGCCTATCTTCATTTCTGATGACAAGGTCCAACATCAGGATCCTGCCAATAGCTGCTGCCGTCTTATCTGCAGCTTCTCGGGAATCAAATGCATTTGAGCTTTCCAATAGAGGAGATCCATGAATGTAGCTGCAAAAGCAGAAGTTTTGGTTCAGAGTAACAAACCAGAACCCAAAAATTTACTACCGTATACGGAATACAATACTATGCATCATAACATGTCAATCTTCCTCCCCTAACTGCTCTACACACTATGGAGGGGGACTACATATAAAATATTATATGTAGAGAGGACATTATCTAAAAAGCATTGGTCTTTAAATTTCTTTTAAATAAAAACTATGGTCTGTTACTCCAACAATACTAATCATGGCAAGCTTATGATGGGAAAGCTGGATCAGAAACCAAGTGATCCAATCTGGGATGACGCAAACTTGCTTTTGTTTCAAAGGTGACTGTGTCCACATTCTCATCTGATGCAACATTTTATACTCATAGAGCATCTCCCATGATGCAGCATTATAACACCCTCATAGAGAATCTGGCACGATGCAACATTATAACACCCTCATAGAGAATAAAATGAGGTACTGTTCGCACTTCATCAATAGTATACATCGGCTCAACTCAAGAGCTTCCAAAAGTTCTGAACAAGTCATTTCCCCAATTTCATCACCATCGGAAATTGCTGCATCTCTGGCTTTTTCTGCAGCATCCTTGATCTGCATCCACTCTGGACTAGAATTGTGAATGACTCTGGCCTGCAAAATGTTGTAAAACAATATTTTTTTTTTGAAATTCACACTTATGCTCTAAAAGGATAAGAATCAAGTAATTGCTCAAGTAAGAAGCCCAACTTGTGGAGTTAACACTCCTAGCCACTTTGCAAATTCATAGCCAAGCCGTTCCGACTGTGTGGCCATCCTTGAAGATGATATCTTTATTACTGCTGCTGCTTCCTTGGGGGAAGATTCCTCGTTCTCAGAGTTGTTGAACAGCGCAAAAAATACGACTCCTCCAGAATTCACAGTCACCTTATCCACATGAAAATGACAAAGTAATGGATGAGATATAAACGAACAACGTAGTTATCATTTTGCTTCATTAAAATGAGAAAAATATTAGGTAAATTATGCACCAATAGGGAACATAACTCTGTACATGCTTTCCAATACCCACTTTTTTTTATAGCAGAGGGCATAGAAACATAAACCTCAGAAGTCAATTAACTTGGCTTGCTCTTGTTTATGAACCTCCAAGTCACAAACACCCCCTAACCTGAACATGAGAACCATTTCACACTAGTAGTCCAGTTAAGAGACCAGGCGTTCCGTCCAACACTGTGGTTGGCCAACTAGTGTAACCTAGTGCTGGTTTTCTGGAAAACTATAAAGGGGTGGTTTCAATATACCTGCCTCAAATTGTAGGCCCGATACAGTTGTTTATGTTGATGTGAAGCCAACACACTCCTGAGTGTAAAAGTTTAAAAGGATCACATACCTCTAAGGCTCTATTCATTTCATCCTCAGGCTGCTCCAAGCTACTGCTATGTTCAGTGTGGTGAAGTGAAGAAAGCCTGTCCCATGAAAAGGAACTTGACTCGATATCCAAAATTGCAGCGTTACCAAGTCTATTCCACAAACATATTTCTGTAACTTGCTCAGAAGGTGGTGAACTTTTCGAATCAGATATTGACTCTCCTGCACTGAATTACTAGGATTGTGACAACTAGGTAATAAGAATGAAATCAATGAAATCGATGCTTAAACGTATGCAAGCTGTTGCATCTTTTAAAAAACCAACTCTGAACAACTTTTTTTGGCTCATTTTCAGATTTTCCTCGATTTGCTTCAAGTAATATAAGTTACAATAAGAAGTAAGAAGAAAACAATGCAAACAACTGAACTTAAAAAATATATTTAAAAGAATAGGAAAGAAATGTATCTTGGTCTTGTGAAAAGTCTGTTGTATGCAAATTTGTGTCATTTGACACAAGTATGATCTATCAAACTCATCATATTAAACCCCAAAAAAAGAGTGATAAAAAAGTACGAGGATTTACTGGATTCTGAACTCATAGACATAATTATAATAATAATAATAATAAATTACCAAATTATCTACTCAACATTGAAGCAAAATTGGTAAAAATTGCCAGAACTTTTAGGCAAAGGGGTTTTTAACCCATCCAGTGATTTTCCCTGAGCAATTCACATTAATGTTTTTCCAAGCTGAAAAGATCATGGATTATGATCACGAAAACAAGCAAATTAAATCTCCTAATCTTTCAACACACTATTAGTAATTCAGCATTTCAAAATTACCTAACTCAAGACACATTACAATCTGAACTAATCCCAATAATCACAAATACCCAAGTAAATTTTTTCTTTCTTAACCCAATAAATAGCACAGAAAATGAAGGAGAGCAAAATAAACCTCAAGGGCATAGCATTCCCTCTGTGAGGGCGGAAAGGGAAGCCCGAAGACCGATGTCTCCCGCTGCGTTTGCGAACCAGTTCCAGCCATTGTGTGAACCGGTAGGCCGGGCCCACTGCAATGTCCCCTAACATATATAACACCTGCATTTCCACCACCAAAATACATATATACCAAATATCATATATCATACATATATATATATATATTTGCGTGTGTGTAACGAAGAGCAGCAAATGGATTTACCCGAGAAGTGACAGTGAGGGGCAATGGGGTCTCAGGTTCGTCAGATCCGGGATCGAATTCCTTTTCTTTCTGCATATATATAAACGAAGAATACAAAATGTATAATGTGAATAGATTGATAAAATGTAACAAAAACCCTAGATCCCGAGGATTATGCGTATGAGAATGATGGGATCATGTTAAAAAGTGTGTGTAAAAATATACATACGTATATATATATATATATATATAGAGAGAGAGAGAGAGAGTACATGAAGTTGAAGTGTATTGACGATTGAAGGGTTGGGTCTGGCCATTGCTCTGCTCTGAAATTTGTTGTGCTCTGTTTCTGTTTCCAAATCAAATATCAAAATAGAAGCGAAGGTTGAGCAGTTCCATTTAAATAAACAAACTGCTTTAGGCGCTTTCTTCTGCTTCTTACTCAACTTATTAATAATTAGTAAATTTACCAAATTGTCCTTGTTTTCAGTAGTGAGCTTATGATTCCAAAAATAATTAGTAAGGATAAAATGGTAAGTAAAAAAATATTTTTTCAATTCCAATTCTAATCCGATTTTCTTTTCTTTTTTTAATGTGGATTTAATAACAACTATAAGAATAATAACGAACAATAGAACCATAAAAGTTACATATACATATATCATCCATTATTTGATGGCTCAAATAACATTATTAAAAAAAGTAATCAATTTCTTTATGCTGGTATATAATAGTCATATTATTTTTAAATTGTTTCAATATGAGATTTTACTTAGTTTGATGTTAAAATTATCATGGTATAAGTAAGGAAGGTGATTGATAAATGGGAAATATTTTTAATCAACATGAAGAATTTAGTAATTTTTACTTTTACAAAAATATTTTGAAAATTGCAATGAAAAATTATACTCTGAAAAATTGTAGTATAGTGATAGTTGAAGCCTTCAAGTTATAGTTAAACATAGTAGAAGGTTGAGAGTTCAAGTTATAATTAAGCAGTGAAAGGTGATTCAATTACATGTTTTTTGTTAATAAGAGATGAACAATATCATACCCCCAAAATTTAGATCAAGTAGTTTGATTTCACTTGATGTATGGAAGTAATTGCCAAAATGAGAACAAGTTCAATTGATCAACTAGAGTATTTCATTTAAAACAACAAGAGAGTCCATATCAAGGCTTGTGACATAAGTGCTATCTCCTTTGATTTTCTTCACAATCAATAATGACTATATATATATATATATATATATATGCATAGTTGCATACACCACCATTTCATTTTAATTGAACCTGAACTCTTCTTATAGCTAGTTAAGGTCTTCTGGACATTCATTTAATGTTCAATTTAATTACAAACACACAATAGAACATGATCCAACAAGTAAGAAGGAAAAACAAGTAAGATGGAATAGAAGGAAGATACATTAATAAACCAGAGAGATAATATAAGAAACTGCATAAATTTTATTTATGCAATCTGATATCCCTTACAGACACACAAACACTCCTTTTATAGATGAAGGAGATGTTATGAAAATACAAAAAAGCTCCTTATAAAACATAAAAAGACTAACAGACCCTTACATCTAATGTCAGCTATGACATCATACATACAAAAGACTTAAATGCCCTTGCCGACAGTCAGAATGACGCAAAATACAACTGAAATGACAAATATACCCTTGCCACCAACTAATATTACATAAAAACCTTGCATCACTTATTACATCAGCACACATACATCATTCACCAATTAGGGCTTTGAGAGAAATATTCATCATAATCCTCATAATTATAATGAGGTGGAGGACTGTAAACATGATAGGGTTGTTGATGAACTCTGTAGATTGGATGGTCTTCATCAAGCAGATCCCATGAATACTGGTATTCATGGCCTGAAAGCACAGTGATCATTTTATGTTTCCAGTCTGCGGGATAAAAATCTGAATGACGCTAGTGACTTGTATTGTTGTGAAACAGATATGGAGAGATAGACTGGAGTGGAATGCCATTGTGTCCTGTGAAGATTATAAAAAGTAGGCATGTCATACATGATGATATTCTTGTGACCAGTGAAGAAGGAGTAATGATATGATTTTTCAATATGAACACCAGAATCAGGGGTAGGATAGAACTGTTTTCTAGACCATAACACAAACATGGGGGATTGAAATGGACACTGACGAAAATTTTGTTGCCAGAATGAAATATCACCAAAAAGGGAAAGTCATGAACACAATCTTAACTCAGAAGCAGGAAGGGAATTTAGCAAACACTGAGCAAGATATTGCAACATCTGAGATTTATCAAATATAATACCAATGTGATAAAGATCAATAAGGTACCAAAGAAGAAAGAAAGCTTCACGAGGAAAATGAAAATAAAACACAGGGTTAATTTCAAAGTGGGTGAGAAAAGGATAAACAGAATGGAAAGACAAATTCTGAACAAGACCATATTCAAGACCATAACGATGGACATATAGAAACTGGAAGGAATTGACCATGGAACAACTGCGGCAAATAAGGGTTTTTTCTAATAAAATGATTTGAAGGTGAAAAGGCAACTGAGAAGGTTCGAAACACGCAATCAGGGGAAAATACAATGGAAGACTATGATGAACAAGATGAATGTTTTTTTCAATATGGAGATAAAATCAGAAACACATTTGTCTTGCCTTTGATATGGGCAGCATTAAAGGACCACCGGGAAAACCAATTTGCCCAGTGTAGGAGTTGAGCCTGAGGAGAATGTTTCTGCTTAAACTTGAGCATATTAGGAAAACTGCTAAGATCATTTTTAATCAGGAAGTGATGACCAATCAAATTGAATTCAAACTTTTCAATACAGCGTTTGATAGCCAAAATTTCTTTATAAGTGGAATGATAATGAGTTTCTGCAGAAGAGAAAGAACCATTTTTGTAACCACAAATCTTCCTGGATTTATCAGGATGTTCTTCAAGAAGAACAACACCCCAATAAAGGTCAGATGCATCAGTTTGGAGGACTCTTTTTCCATCAGAAGGAATTTGCAAAGGAGGAAGAGACTGAGACGCGGATTTGAGGTAAGCAACAACCATTGTACACTGGGATGTCCAGGGTGGAGGGCTTTTCTTAAGAAGTTCAGAAAGAGGTTTCCGGTATTGAGCAAGTTTGGGAATGAACTCGGACATGTAATTCACAATACCAAGAAACTGTTGGACTTGCTTAACAGAAAGATGAGAATCAGGGAATTGATGGAGTTGGGTAGCAATGTGAGGTTGGAGAGCATACTGTCCTTGAGAAATCTTCATGCCTAGAAACTCAATTTCATGATGGGCCAAAAGCATTTTCTTTTTTTATAACATGATTTCAAATTTCTGGACAATATCATGGAAGGTGCGAAGAAGAGTGCAATGGGCCTCTAAGTCAGGGGAAAATAGCAGAATATCATCAATATAAACTAAGGCTGATGGTAATATAGGAGCAAAGATATGGACCATGGCTTACTGAAACAAAGAGGGTGCGGTCTTTAACCCAAAGGGCATGACAGTCCAATGAAAATGGTGATCAGGAATACAAAAGCCAATTTTGGGACGATCATCTGGATGGATTCCAAGTTGCCAAAAATCGGCTTTGAGGTCAAACTTAGAAAAAATTTGGGCTTTGGGTAAATTAGAGAAAAGAACTGCTCTCGGGGAAGGGGGAATTTAATGTCTTGAAGAAAATGGTTTAGGGGCTGGTAGTTGATAACAATGCAAAGTTTTCCACGAACTTGTTATGTGCGCTTATTCACATAGAACGCTTCACAAGCCCACTGAGAATTGGTGGGTTCAACAAAGCCTTCGGTTTGGAGCTAGTGAAGTTCTTAGACAGCTAATTGGTAATGTTTAGGATTCATTCCATGATGGGTGGCTTTAGTAGAGTTGAGATCTTCATTTTTCTTAAAGGGAAGGGTGATGAAGAACTCTGGGTTTTTCCACAGGGGATGGTCATATTTGGTAAGGAAGTGAGTATATGAATCAGCACAGGATGTTTGGATAATGAATTCTCTAAAAGAAGAGATGTTGTCAAGGGAGAACAAATTGGGTTTAGAAGTCCAAGGAAAGAAGTAATTACGAAACTTCAATCCTTTAGGCATCCATGAGAGTTTGGAAAGTTTCTGGAGAATATTAAATCCAATAAGGACATCTTTGTTTGGAAGATCAGAACCAATGACTTGGTGTTTGATAATATATCCAGGAAACAACTGGAGAATGATTGACTTACTCTTGAGGGTAATAGCAAAGGTTTCACCATTGGCGGCAGTGAAAGGATAATAACATTTCTGCCAGTAAAACCGAGAAAGGATGGATGGATGGATTGATTATGGTTGAAGTGGCTCCAGTATCAAAGAAGGCTATGACAGGGATAGGCTTGACATATTTGTCAGTAAGAACATGGATTTGGGCAAGTGGCTAGACGAGCAAAGAGGGAGCAAATGAGAATTCCACAAAGAAAAGATTATGGGGATATTCATCTTCAGACTCAGAATCCTCAGAAGAATTGTCTGAAGAATCTGATGAGGCAGCAGCAAAAGAGAAAGCCATAATGGTATCAGCATTGGCTTCATCATCTATAGAGAAAAAGGATTCAATGCCTACATCATCATCATCATGTGGAAGAATCTTGGAAATATAATGGACCAATTTATCTCTAGCAGATTTTTTCGAGCATTGTTTGGCATAATGGCCTGATTGTCTACAAATATAACATCGGTCTGATTTTCGTTTGCCACGAACAGGTTTCTTTCGAAAGAATTGCCTTTTCTTATTTCTAGAAAACTTGGGGAAAGAGGAAGGTCTCTTGGGCTTCCACTTCTTGAAATGCTTAGTTTTTCTTGTCGAAGGACTACAGGAACAAGACTTGTTGTCCTTGCATTTGATGAGGAGATCTGATCTATCACAAGCTTTACCCAGAAGCTTTCCTTGTTCATGAAACTTTTTGAAGAATTTCTGATGATTGCAAAGTTTCTCAAGAGATTGGAGAACATGCTGGTAAATGGAACCAATGGATGTGTTATTTAAAGCCATGTTTTTGGTTTGAAGAAGCCTGAATGTTTCATTTCCAAGAGGTTCTGGAAGTGAGTTGAGAAAGGACTGTTTGAGATTCACATCATCAATTCCTCCAAGAACATAAAATCTCTGAGACATACGAAGGAAATGTGTCTCTAAGTCCTTACGCTTAAAAGAACAACATCTCATACTGAGGAATTATTCGCGAACAGCGTTAAGCAGGCCATCAAATGAACCAAGGAACTCATTATGGAGAACATCAATGAAGGCAGAGATAGTTGGCATTTGAACAAGCTGAAGGTGTCGGTACTCTCCCAAAGCTAGATACCATTGACAAAGTCGGCCAAGAAATTTTGCCACACAATGGGTCAGGACTGAGCGAAGGTCAGCATTAGGAGTAAGCATCTCAGCAGTGCATCAAGCATGGATCTCATAAAATTTATCCAGCCATTTAGAATGAGGAATCTCATATATAGAAAAACCATTATTATGATAGGGAGGTTGAGATGAAAAGGTTTGCTGAGGATGTATGGGAGGAGGAGGAGGATCCTCAACTTTTTCAATGATTGGATCAGCGTTAGGCGGATACTGAGGGTTGGGATCAACCATATGGATAAAAGAAGCAGAGTGTGCTTCTACAGATTTAACAACAGAGTCAGTATCGGATTGACCTGGAGGAAGGTTAGCCAATTTTAGCAAAATATCAGAAATGGGGTTATTGGATTGAGAGTCTTCGGGCTGAAGCATGAATTGAGTTGGAGTTTTGCCTTTGTGATCGGGAGGAGAAAGGGTGGTCGATGTGGGAGGTACAGGTGTTGAAGGTTGTGGAGGGGCAGGTACAGGATATGAAACATGTGGTGTGGAGGCGATTGTAAGTGGTGGAACTGAAGGTCGTTTGATCTGTAGGTGAAGTATAGATTGAGAGGCAAACAAACTGGGTTGTCCAGGAGGCGCAACATATAAAGGTTGGGACATCGGTTGGGATATATAAGTAGGGAAAAGAGGTGAAAAGGAGTATCTAAACAAATCCGGAAAGCTAATCTGGGTTTGTTGAGCTTGTAAGGATTGGAGTTGAATTTTCAAGTGTTTCATTTCCGCATCTTTGTGGAGAAAAGCTGAGGTAAATGTTTGGTTGGAGTAGGCCATCTGGAGGAGTTCACCACGGAGACCTTGCATTTTCTACTGGAGATCATTGATAAGGAGTTCTAAGGAAGTTAGCTTTCTGTGGAAAATGGTTTCCAAAGACTGTTAGGAGTTTGAAATTCGTTGCAAGATCTTGTTTTGGGCCAGAGCATTGGCAGATTGCCAATTGATGGCCGCTTCAGCAACATAGACAAATTTGGTAGATCCATCCGAGTGGATAACATTAGGATATGGGATCTTGTGTTGATGAGTTGTTTTTTCCTGAGAATCATGGTAGGATAGATGAAGAAAATCCGCTTCTGTCCAGGATGATGAAGGAGAAAACATGTAACAGGGGATTTGTGAAGATTGAGCCAGTGGTGGTGATGGTTTTGGAGCATATGGTTTATAGGGAGGTTTACAAATGGGAGGAGGTTTAGGTTGTGGGGTTTTGGACTTGCCATAGGTAACATAAAAGTCAAATTTTCCAAATGGTTCACCAAGAAGGTCAACAGTGGGATCACCAGAGGATTGGAAGGAACTGATGGGAATTTGGTTATGGAAATCAGAAGGAGATAACAGGTTAATCTCGGGGAGTCGTGAGGAGAAAATAGGAAGTGCATTTGGAGATGGAGAATCCGGCTTGGGAAAAGAGATTTCAAATGAGCTGTCTGACTTGGTGGTGAAGATAGGATTGACAGACTGGAGGGGCTTTGGTTGCTGGTGTGTCTTTTCATAAGCTGTAACCCAAGATTCTGGGAGCAACTTTAACAACTCGGATTTAGAGAGTTGTTTTGGAATATAAGAACATGTTGCTTGGTGAGTGGTGTTGATGTCAAGCAAGAGAGCATCATTGGAAGTCGAGGATGGTAAGCACATATCCATGGCATGGTTTTGGAGGCGGTACGCCATCTGATAGTGAAGGGTAGCAGCATAAGTGGTAGAGACAGTAGAGGCGCCGCCAATTTGGATCTGGACTTTCGAGCAGATGTGGATCTGCTAAGGGTATGTTAAAGTTGGGAAAGAAAGTGAAAACAACTGTGCCAACATTCAAGGTGGTTTGGACAGTTGCTATACATGCATGCTGATAGTGGTTAAATCTGGTGTCAACTAGAGCAATGCGAGAGGTGACGGGAAGACCTTTTCGGCCATGGAAAGAGAGAGCAAGGCGAATGGCTCCAAAATGGAGATGGGTGAAGCCTTGTTGTATCCATTGACTGGGAAGGTCGGAAGGTAGCTCAAGGGGAAAAGGTTGTTCTTGTTCAGTAGTAGGGATGAAACATTGGTCAAATTTGGAGGCTTAAAGGTACTCCTTAACAGAAGAAGGTCGAGGGGTATGGAACAGACGAGTGACTGTTTTCTTTACGGTACTGGTAGGTTTAGCAAACGTTGTATAAAGGTTAACCATAGGTAGATCAGTGACATGAACTTTGCTGGACTCATCAAGGTATTCATACTCATATAAGTATTCCACACGATAGGAAGAAGAAGGTGAAAGCAAAGATCTGGAACTGGACGAATGAAAGGAAGAGCGATAGCTTGAACTGGAACTAGACATAGGGGAGAGAAATTTGGGTTCATCAATCACTCATACATGCAAGGATAATTCCCATTTATTTTGAAGATAGGTCATTTAAGTCAAAACAGAAGTGATACAAGAAGTGGTCTAGGCAGAGCGTGATCTATGGATCAGTCATACACCGTAACACTCTTCAGGTTTGATTAATTGTAAGACAGATGTGTTTGTTATGGTTCTAAGGAAGGTAAACCGAGACAAACAACCACAATCAAAGGCCAACCAGTCTCAAGGGACTATTATCCTTAGATACCAGAAGAAACACCAAATCTAATTGAACAATTAACCAAGGTTTTCATAAAGAAAAGATCTTCACAGAGAAGATGAGAAGGTTACGCCAACGGTTTGGAATACGCAGTAGTCATAAGATCTACACCTCGTATGCCCCAGGGACTAATCGCTATAACACTTCAAATTTTGAAAAAAATGAGTTCATTTGAGTGCATATGGGGAATTAAACTTGCAGTACTTGCAACTAACTTACGCAGAAGGAACTTAAGTTGTCATGGCTCAGATTGGTGGCGCCTTTACTGTCTCTACCTAGCCAAAAACGTAGTTGTAAGATACAAACTCGTGTTCCCTATTTATCATACCTTAAAATTTTCTCAAATTCAAATAATCCACCCAATGATAAAATTTAAAATAATAATCAACATATATATAAACACATTTCCTTCTTTTCTGCAGAAATAAACATTTCTATGACAACTTTGGCTAACATGTGCAAAATTACCTACAACTTCAACATGTTTACAATGATATCTGATGATATCAGAACACTTCTGGTAAAGGCCTGCCCTGTAGGAATGACTTGAATAGCACCAGTGACCGCTCTGGTTGTGAGAATGGTGCTTCGTGAGAAGCCCCTCTAATGGTGGCAAATGAGAGCATGTTACCGTAAACACGAGTCCATCCACCAACCTGGATAGATACAAAAAGAATCAGTTATAGTTCTAAAATTACCTGATAAAATGAATAGCTGCTTCTGTTCGAAGCCGATATCATATTATGAGTATTTCCGAAAAAAATGTCTGTCCCTTCTGTTAATCCAACAGAACTAAAGCTTCGAAAACATAGAAACCTACAGGGAGTAGATGTCAGAAGTGACTAGTCAATTTCTTTTTATTACTTGTTTCAAGTTACTAAACGAAACGTCTGATCTCATGTTGACTGAATATTCACATTTTGTGTTCAAATTTAATTGCAGACTAACTTGGATTGTTTTCGGTGTCACAAAGAAGATATGGAGCTAGATACAATGTGAAAAGCCCCATAAGCCTAAGTGCCTCCAGGGAATCGAAAACACTGAGCTTGGCAGACTAGTGAGAGCGCTTCGTAGATCTCAGCTATTCTTTTCAGTTTTTGAGTTCGTTTCATACACTGTCGTGTTAAAACGAAAAAACAATGAAAAATAAAAAATTAAAGAAACAGATTAGCAACAATGTGGGATAAATGTTTTACCTGCTGTCCTGCAAACCAAACTCTATATGGGACGGTCGTGTTCAGTCTCAACTCATTTGCTAGTTCATGGACCAGAGTGCGGCTACCAGTCAAAGGAATGACAGAATCTTGATCTCCGCTGTGATCATGAAACTATAATTAGCGTAGAAAAAAAAAATGGAGCTTCTTTGAATCATATTAACATCGTTTACATAAAGTCCGAGTGTCCAATTACCTATAGACCAAGACTGGAACCCCGGCCTTGACAAGTGATCCGACAATAGAGATTGTAGGTATTTCCACATTGAGCACCTGATAATCCAAAATGCTGCGGTGAAACAAGAACCATCAATAACCTTTTAATCTGTGAGCATAAAGAATAAACCGTGGAAGTGAGTTTTGCACAAAGTTTCTGTTTTCGTTGTTTGGTCTTTTGAGAAATGAATTTTGGCCATCTTAAAGCAGCTAAGACTCTGCTGTGAAACTTATTTCCACCACTTTGGTCCAGGATGAAGATTACTAGAATCATTGCTATTTGGAGCAAGAAAATCATATCATTATGGTGATAAGTTCTTTGCAAGTGATTAGTTCTGCAAATCATTTCGATTTTAGGTAATGAAGTTCATTAGACTAGTCAATTGTGTATGACTTAAGTATATAAGGTGTTGCCTAAATACTTTGTGAATGTAATAGTTTTGCTTTTCATTTAATGGCTGATTTTATGTTGTTGAAACAAAGATAGAAATGAAAAAAGAAAAGAGAAGAACTGACTTGCTGCAAACTTCCCATCTGCGGACTCCAACTAGCTGGGCATGGAGAGCCATCTGCACATCCTTACGGTTTAAATAATTCACAGTTTCATCTTCCACGCATACATCTATTCTCTCATAAACTTGCTGCAAGGTGGAGTATAGAATCAAGATTAAAATCAGCAACACAATTGATATATAAGATGCCAAATTTATATGTCAAGGCAGTTTGTGTTCAACATAGGACTTACTTGGGGACTCATAATCTCGGATTGAGATAGCACCGATGGAATACAGACATCGAGGGTAACATCATATTTGTCCACAAATCTACTGGTTTCTCTACTCACTTGGCTCATCACCCTTGCGCAAACAGGTGAAAGCGAGTCTCTATAGTACTCACTCACATACCGAGAATAGTTACAGACAGAAGTGAACATGTTGTAAGTTAAATCTGATATTAGCCCATGAGACCAAAAGTACTCGGCCCTTGAATTGAAGTCCGTAGCAAATTCCAGAACTGGATTGCCCAGCTGCAATGGAAGAAATCTCACTTTAACATAAAAAATTGTCACAGAGGAACAGTTCAAATTTCGTGTTTTGCTTAAATCTTGCATAAAATTTGGAGTTCATGAGTCAGAAAATGGAACAGTTCAAAAAATAGATCATTTTGGAACAAAAATAATCAATTTAATGCAATGTATGTACTTGACACACGAGAAGCAAATATAAAACATCGGTTCTATGATCAATTAAAATCTCATTTTCAAATGTTTATTAGAAGTGGAATATGTCTTTCTTATAATTAATGAGTAGAGAAGTTAAATGTAAGACTTACAGCAATTCCTTTCAGATTAAACAATTTCTCCTTTTTGTTGAATTGAACCATGAGATTTGCAAGTTGAGGTATATAATGACCTGGTATTAACATGCAACAGAAGCAAATAAAAAACCATAATCACCTTTTAACATGCAATGAAGTAGAGCATGAAGTGTAGGTATATATGTAAACACCTTAATCTCACACTAACATTCATACTTTCCCAATCTAGTACTTGGATTGAAGTCTCGTAATATTAATCAATTCGACATTCATTCATTCTCATTTACATCATGCTTCAAATTTGAGTTTAATATGAGTTCGATTTGGACGATAAATTAGTTTATGACATGAATTGACAAAAAATGAAATGAAATGAAATAATTTATGTGTAAAATAATGGTACCTGCATAACTTTCTCCTGTTATAAACAAATCCCTTGTTTGGTATTGCGGGAACTTGAGGAACCAGCGTTGTAAGAACACAAGATTGTCCCTAGCTTGAGAATTCAACAATGAACATAGCTTTAGGAAAGACAAAATAACAAAGTTACCATCCAAAAACCTCATCTTCTATATTGTATTCTGAAATTTATATTGAAAATAATGACAAACATGAAGTTGAAGTTGGATAAAAAAAATTTAAGACTCCAATTTAAAGGACCATGCAAGGTTACAATCTCTATATAGCATGAAAACAACCTTTCTTTGTTTACTTCTGAATACTTGTATAGGTATTAGAGGTCCCTCTAAATTTCCATAACTTGAAAAATCTAACAGTGGATATATATTTACAGTATTGAAGATATAAATAAAAATAAGTATAAAAAGAAAGGGGAGCAAGTTAGAACAGAAGGGACATACCAGTTATCTCATCATTGACTGCCATATAGTTGGAGGTATCAGATGAATAAGAGAAACCCACTCCTATTGGTGTCTCTAAATATAACATATTTGCCTCTGCAATATCATATGAACATGTAAACATAAAAAAATAAAAAATCACTAATCTATACAAAATAAACATATCCACAGAAAAATGAAAAAAAGAAAAGTGGAATTACCTCTGTTCCAGCTATACTCATTTCTAATGAGAACCTGCCCATTTGGTCTGAAAGGTCCATTTTCAGAGAAAGCCCCAACTCCCAAAGAAGAACAACCAGGCCCTATACTCAAAAACCAAACACATTTCATACTTTTTATGACAACCCTTTCACACAAAAACATCCACATTGGTAAATCACACACACACACACACATAAAACACACACATACACACACATGAATCTATTCCTGTACAAATAGAGCAAAGTTGATGACCTCCATTCAACCAAAGAACCAAAGGCTTTGAAAATGGATCTATCTCTGCCTCAACAAAGTAGTAAAACAGAGCACTCTGTTTCTTATCATCCACAGTGACATAACCTGAAAATTGCTGAAACCCAACAAAGGGTTGACCAGGTAACTGAGTAATCTTGTCAGCCAGACACAAAAAAGACTCAACCTTCATCAGAAAACCCATGTGAAGCACCAGTAATAATACAGACACTGCCATGGCTTTCCAAGTTGGTAGTGGAAACATGACTTGAGGAATGTAGAAAAAATTAGGTGGCACAAAGCACTTGAGAGTGAAACTGTCCAAGAACTGATATATAGATATTTATATGTATATGTATATATTGTTGCTTGGTGGAGGACATGGGTTTATGGGTGGGGCGTGGTAATATAATTTAATACATATATAGCATGTGTTGGTTTTTACAATGATTATAGTGGTAGCTTTTTTCTTGCAGGCCTGATAATGGTGGAGTGAGTGAGTGAGGGAGATCTCTAGAAATCTATACAGTACCATTTTATAAACAATAGGGTGAGGTTGGGTATATGAAAGTGAAATGACAAGGGGATATATGTGTATATTAATATATATATATATATATATATATAATTGAACTCTTCTCAGAAATTACAGTCTTGTTGCTTTTGCTTGCTTTTTTCTTTTCCCAAGGAATACAAAGTGAAATACAAGAAAGTGAAAATGAAATACATATTAGGGAAGGTTTTTAGTTTGGACATTGTAAAGGGTATGTTCTGTAGAAAGTGACTTTCCAAGTTCACTTTTTCATTGGTGAGAAAATGTGTGAAATGACCAGTACATATAATAATACTGTCTCCCAAGAAAAAATTTATATTTTGTGATTTTCGAGGGAAAACATGCTAGTATGATAAGGGTCCTCCCTGGCAGGATCATCTTTGAAAATTCTTTTTGGTTGGGTTTTCAAAAAAAAAAAAATTGGCTCATTAGCTGTAGTTTTGGTTGGTCTACAAGTACAAGTAAATGCCAAATCTAGTTTTTCTTATTTTGAGGTAATATAATAAGTTGAAGATAGATTCAAATAGTTCTATTTTTTTTTTGCAGTGTGAAATTGATTCTCAACTAAAAAGTATAAACTAATCATTTTGGTTAAAAACATTCAACCTCTTATAGTAATTTATGAAAATATCCAAATGTTAATTTGTTTTCTCCTTCATCTTATTTTACAAATGGTGAAAAAGAAAACAAATGGTTAACATGAACAAAAGGAGGTGAAAAAATGAACATGAAAATATTTTGTTAATTTCTTTTATTTGTTCCTATCAGTTTTCAAAGTAGTTTACATTCTAATATCATATATATATCTGAAAATTTATTAAGAAATGGAGTGATTAAAGGAAAGAACAATGGATTAAAATAAACATTTTACAAAATGGAGGAAGGAAAATGATGTGTGTGAAGATTCTCTACAAATGACAAGAAACGAAGTCTTCAAAAATCATAATCAGATAAATAATCCAAAAGTGGATCATAAAGCATATACTCTCAAATTATCTACTTGGTTGTTCATACATTTTCTTTATGTACTTATATGTCTATGAATTTTTTTTCTCTTTGACCTTTGTGAAAAAAGGTATTCCTATAATAATGAGACCTCCACCATTATCTATTTCTTTTTCTTTTCTTTAATTCAACTTTTTCACAGACACTCACAATACCCATCATAGCTTCTAAGGGTCCCCTCCACCTTCTCACATAATATAAGCACAAGGCATCTTTAGAAAAGTTGTATATACTTTTCCTTTTTGTTTCCCACTTGCATAACTGCCAATGGTCTATGTGGATATCAGAAAAAAATATATATATATATATATTTTATTAACAATATTTAAATAGAAATAACATAATCAATGACAGTTGAAATGACGATCCTTCTACCTCTAGACTAATTATATCTAAGTACCGAGTGTGGATTTGAATTTCTGTCACTTTGCAAGTTCGTGTCTTGATGTTAGAGCCCATTCGTGTAACATTTTCAAAAAATAATCTCCTTAAAATTTAGTTATTAGAAGATCATTCTTTTAGAGAGCATATACAAAAGATTTTTTATTCACACATTTTTATGGGATTGTTACTAAAAAATTGTAAAAAATGTTAATCACTTTTAAGTTATATAAGAAAATAAAAGTATCCTTATAAGACTAGGCATTTCTCTCTCCTTTGTGCCTACACTTCATGAACATGGGGTTGTTGCACTTTTCACAAAAGGGTATATTTGTATAATATGAACAACCCTGAAAGCAAGGCACTACACAAAACTTGCTACACTACTTGCCTAACATTGACAATTACAACTTCATAAAGTAAGGAGGACCTAATGAGTAATGGAGATTGACAATGTACAATTCTAGAAGATGATGCAAGTCACCAAATAAGTGTTATGAAATACTTGTAAATTATTAGAGTTTTGAGTTTTGAAAACTGTTATCAAATCATTAGGGTTTTTGAAATTGAGGGTAGTTTTGTCTTTTTATAATATTTATTTATAAACATGTTAATATTTATTACAATTTTATATAGTAGGTGTTTTAAGAGCAAAAAGAAATAATACTAATAATAAAAAATAAAAAAATAAAAATGGTGCTTGTGTGGAAAGTTTATGGATTGGATAAAATATGGGGCAAATGTGAGGAGCATTGTAGTTGGAATATTTGTTGGTGCCAAAGACTGAACTGTTGGCTTTTTGACACTTGCCATGGAAGCAAAGGATTACTTTCTTCTATCATCTTTATGAATTATGATTTCACATTTTTTGATGACTATGGGTTTCACAGAGCCAAAAAAGTCCATTACCTTTCTTCAATTTTTTTTATTGGAGTAGCTTTTTTGTGATAATCACAATACATTTTCCATATTGAAGTAGGTTTGTGTAATAATCACAATATCTCATTCTCCACTTTTGCTTTATGTAACAATCAAATAAATTCTTTCATTTGACCATGACCTCCACATATCTATGATTAAACCCTTGACAACTTAAAAATAAATAAATAAACTTTCATAAGAAAGATTAAAATTAATAAATACCAAATCTATACATAATCTGATGATACGATTACATGAAAGCATCATTACCCATCTCACAAATACCTAAATTACAGCAATATGCACTTTACAAGACACACACAGAGATTAAAGTAATTATTTTTATTTTTTAAAAAGAAATACAAGGAATATACCAAATTCTCAAGTCACGAGATGTAAAAAAGTCCATTGAAACGACAAAAATGCAACCCTCATCACAGTCCAACTGCAAATGACTATAGTGACCCTCCCAGGTGGACCTCCATTCCTGCTTTGAAGATAAAAATGGTATATAAAAAATAAAACTTCTAAAACACAGATGGGAAATTCCTGTTACAAAAGCAGAAAGAAAACAGACAAACAGTCAAAAACAAACTTGCACTTGAAGCTTGTAACAATTGAGATGAACCAAGCATGAGCTCCTTGGTTACATTATTGTGTTTATTTTGACCAACCCAAAAGCCTTCAATCCCCTTTGACTTATCATTTGCCTGTTAAATTAAATAAAAGCACGCGCGCATTAAATAAATTGCTTTCATCAAACTACACAATTTCTAAAATCAAATTTTTCACAAGTTACACAATGAAAGCAAGTAAAGAGTAAAGAATGTCATTCGTTACACTTCTAGTACAAATAGTAATACACAACATTTTATATACTTGTATTTTCGCTGATTGTTGAATGTTAAATGATAGTAATTTGGCGCTTTAAAAGATTCAGCCAAACTAAAAGATTTGCCAAACCAAGTAGTCTGGGTGAACTATATTGATTATTGTTTTGTAATGATACAATGATTCTAATTCTCTTATACAACAAATAATTCTATGCGAGTCCCATTGGTTGAAGAAAACACACTGAAGAAGAGGATAGCACAACGATCTGAAAAGGAGAATTTATGTATGGGGAAAAAGAATGAAAAATCACGAAGAGGTCTCTGTTTCTGCAGTTATTGCAACTGATGAGGACTGATCGATTTCCTTCCGGGATGCTTCCCAGAGTTGTTGTTCTATTCCCAGTTTCCTCAGTTCTGTCAAACCTCGCTCAACTGTGACAAAGCAAAAAAATGATCCATAAGTTTTAATGCAAGACCTAATTACTAATTCACTCATATGAGCCTTTCAGAACATTTCATATTTGTGGTTTAAGAGGAAACTTTTCCAAGAACATATCAATCAAAATATATAACATTTTCCCCTCAAATTCAAGAGTGTGGCAATGTTAGTGTTTAGAACTAACATCACCAAATCAAATCCATATTCAAATCATTTCATAGTTTCCAGCATAATTTATTTTAAAGGGATGGTATCCAAATGAATGGCGAATACGTTAAATAGCCCAGCAGCCTCTTCTATTCATTCTTTTTTTTTTTTTAATTCATTTCTGGGTTTCTTTGGAGTTTTATTTATTTAATTGTCTTTGTTTTTAAGAAGATTTGGTTCTTCAAGAACAGGAATCGCTCAATCATGATATTGAGCATGAGTTAATAGGCAAAAAGGGAAATACCATCTACATCATCATGTGATGCTGGTGACTGCCCACTTCGGCTGATCCAAAATTGAAGTCGTTCATCTGCAATATCCTCTTCCACACCATATTCTTTGGCCCTTCTCCAAAAATAAGTTAACCAAGCCTGCATATAGCATGTAATTTGCAATTAACATATTCACTCAACATCTCAGAGCATGTGATTAATTATTGAAACCAAAAACTCCAACCATAAAGACATCGAATGCACTACAGAAAAAGGTTAGACAACCTTATCTCAGCTATTGATGTTGACCAACACCATATTCCTCTCTATAAAGACAGCTAACTTACAAATTAAAATGAGGGTAAAGTGCAAAAAAAAACTCTAACTATTACCCTTTTGCCTCTAACCCCTGAACTACTGCTTTGTTGTAATTGAGAACGAACTCGAGGCAAAAAACTATTTCACCACTCTTATTAAAAAAAAATCGTTCTTATCAAATTTTCGTTTTTTTTTTCCTCTTATCTAAATATAAGCATACCATTTGACTTGATTAATCTTACTATTGGCACAAATTTATTCAAAAAATGAAAAATAGAATCTAAACAAAGTTGTAACTACAATTTTCTAAAATACATAACTCATAATTAACACTTTATTTCTTATAATAATCAACGAATATTGGTTTAAACTTTTATAGTCTTAGAAAATATTTTTATTTCACACAATATATTCATGAAAACCTATTAAATCACTTAAATAAAACAGCTTCTTTTTCATTTAATAAGTAGTGAAAAGAAGTACTTAAATCATTTTAAATTTGTTTTATTTAAATTTTTTATCAAAACTACAAATATAAAAGATATAGTGTAAATGTATGCAGATTTAATAGAAAATATGTCATCAACTAGTATGAATTCTTTAAGAGTATAATTCAATTAAAAAGGACATTGAGGTCCTTTAAAGTAAAACAAAAAACCATTAGGCATTTTGACACGAAATTGCCTAGTTCAGGCAGTTTTCAGCACGAAATATCATTTTAAGTAGGGCTATTCCCAAATTTGGGTACAGTTTGGGCGGAACTTTTGCACTTTACCCCAGAAAATATAGACTAGTTCTTGGCATCTTGCACAGAATAATATATTGGTTATTCTGATAACTAAACTCAGATAAGCCACAAGTCCAAACCACTTGAGATTGTTTGAATGGGAAGTGGATAAAGCAGGTTATCCACAATGCTCAGAGATTAAATAGAAGTAGGACACATATATCAAGTATAAGAGGCATAATTGTCACATCACCATTCACCAATGGGGAACTATACTCAGCATAATTGCCTTATTGCGGCTGCTAACGGTATCATGAATGAGCTTGTGTGCTTTTCCCTCTACTTTTTTCTTTCACATTTTCGTGGTTTAGTAGAGAAATAGAAAACTGCTGTCTGGTCAGATAAACATTCTGGTACAGTATATAGACAGCACCATTCAGATTGACCTGATTACTACTCTGTACTTGTAAGAATATGCATCATCAGGAAAAGTCATATATGACTGAAAGCATGAATGACTACTAGATTACATGAGAAAACAGCACACCTGCTTGAAAAGAACATCTTCCGACTCCTCTTGGCTTAACTCTGCAACCAAAAAAATAATCAAAGCTGATATTAATTCCCCAGTTACTACAATCATTTTCTTTAGCAAAAGCGGAGATGCAAAACTATAATTTGGGGCCCCATGCAGGTGAACTGGATTTTCTGAACAGTAACACTAACATACGCGCGACCTTGAAAGCTTAAACAAAGGGAAAATATCTGGATATGAGGGCTCTGATGCTTTACTCTAACCAAATCTTAAATATAAAGAGCAGATCACTTTTAACTTGAGCTATTTTTATCTAGAAAGAAGGGGAAAAAAAAAAGACCGCTTGCAAGGAAGAAAACCAGTTATTCTAATCTGGAATACCATGCAGACAGACAAGGATACAGCACTGGCATATACAATATTCAAGTACGTGAAGAACGTAAGCACCAACTTTCCAATGCAGAAGCTGTAAAAAAAACCTACGATTGTAGTGGTCTTGCCTTCATTTTATCAGTGCTGGATTTTGATGTGGAGATGGTGGTGGTTCATCCCACGAATACACAGTGATTGATTGTGGTAGTGGTCATGGGGTGGGGATGGTAGCAATGGCGATCTTGGACCAAAAGCCACCACAATCCACTGAGGTTTCAATGGAGGTGTCTGCTGTTGAGATGTGGTTTCTCGCTATGACAAACTGGGACGGACTTGAGGGTGTTAGGCTTCAGAATTACATTAATGTCCCCATTTTTATTAAAGTGGCAAGCTTTTAATGAAGTGAATTTTGTCCCAAAATAATCGGGGACTAACCCTCCATGAAGGAGGGGATGTTAGCTTTAGCATATATTTATATACATATATACAAAAGGTAAAAGTGTTTCTAAAGCCATTTACAAATATTTTGGCATTTTAAAATTTAAAATTAGCTGACTTTTGACCTGGCTGGTGGTAAACTAACAGAAGGGGGTATCAGGGCAAATTCAACCCCTCATGGGTGGTTCTAAGCTTTTCTTTTTCACTAATTCTAGCCGCGAGTAATAACTCCACACCTGGGGGATGTCAGAGCATTTCACCCTAAAAAAAATGAATTTGTCAAAATAAGGGTCAATCTAGAACTGATAGAATATATGTTTCCAATTATGCAAAGGATGCAAAAATCAGGCACAAGGAAGCACAATAGTAGCAAATACTAAACATGAATTCCAGATCAGTTTCTTCATCCCCCAACCTTGCGTGGGGACCCAGAAACAAAATTAGAATTAGAAATGCAGATAAACAATTAGGAATAGAAGTAAAAAATAAGAAACCCGAAACAAAACATGACACCAATGCCTAGACCTTTTGCTTTTTAATATATGAATGGTATACTCAATCTTAATATTTGCAGAGTAAAAAACAACAACAGAACAATAAAATAAATTATAACTTCTTCATTACCAAATGCCTCAATGAATTTGGGATCACTTGCTGATCTGGGATCTGCAATTCAGAAAAACAGCAAATAGTATTCAGTGGACATTACCAAACCATTGGCTCTGGAGATTATCTCAAACAAGCAATTGTAAAGTCAAAACAGCTAGAATGATATAAGAGCATTTTTCCCACTCATATATATCCCAGAAAGATATAAATAACATGTGCGGAGAAAATACAGAAAACATACCATCAATGTATTTATGGACATACAATCTAGTTTTATCATATCAACCCAAGTAGAATGTGATGGTAAAGTTGTCATATTTCATACTTGAAAAAATAAAAGATCTGATGTAGTTATGAAAGTAGTAAAATAAATATAACAATTTTAAAAAGGAGAAACAGAGAACAACTAACATGTAAAGAATGCAAGTATGACAATAAAATTGAACCAGGGAAGAACTAATGAACCATTACAGTGGGAAGGCCACAAGTTTTAGTTTCTTAACTGTCATGCCAACTGAATTAAGGACTACCTGAGAAAGAATGTCGAACCAGATTTGGGCGCCGGCATTGGGCCAATGCTAAGACAACAGCATCCTCAACCTTAAAACAGCGTAAATAGTAAATTGTAATGGAGAATCAAGAAGATAAAGTACTAATAAAAGATCAAACAAACACTAATGTAATCTACCATACTGCAAACAAAACAAAAAAATGTTCTTGAAACCTATGTTTCCAAAAGGAACAACCCTTGTGGTATCACATGCCTAATTTTGATACAACATACTTCAAAGTGGAAAGGAACCCCAAACACATAAATAAGTATATATTGAAGTTGAACATAAAAGGCAAAACCTTCAAGGAAGCTAATTCCCTTAGACCCATTTCAACAGAAAGCATACTCTCAATATTTCCTTCTCCAGTTAGGTCACCCAAATCACGAGCACTCCTCCTATCTGAACCATCACCACCTGCTCCATGTTACAAAGAGTAAAAGCTTATATAGGATAAAACAATGCGAGTAATTATTAAAAGACTCAAAAAATAAATTAAACTGCAGAAAAACCTATTGTAGCAATGAGAGAACTTGCCACTGTTACTGTTCCAGGACTCCTTGGCCTTCTGTCCAGCAGAAATAACAACTTCAAATGGGAGAGGTGCTAAGGATGACCAATGCTCATGCTTTGAGACTGCAATATCTGCACTGATGCCTGTAAGCAATAAGAGCAAAAAGGGCCACAAAGCAACTTAGATGTGATAAAGTTGATGATTTTCCAAGTCAACCATTCAAATAAATTAGGAGTTGAAATGTGAAGGAAAAAATTAGTAAAATAGTATAATTACTATCTACTAATCTGTTGGCATCATGCCACATGTGTGTGTGTGTGTGTGTGTGTGTGAGAGAGAGAGAGAGAGAGAGACTATTGACATCAAACTTGTTATCCTGAACTTTCTCATGCCAGCAAAGATTTGAGGATCAAAGCATGCAACAGCTTATTTATCACCATTTTAGACTTTAACAATGAAACTAGCCAGTAGATTACCATGCTGTACAGCTAAGCCCCAGTATCGAGCAAGCCAACACCTCTTCAGAACAACCTCCTCCTAAGATGTAGGAATCCCAAATCCAAAGAATAGATTTCAGTACAACAACAAAATAATACTTTAATCAGTGAAGCATAACTCGCATTGCAACCATAAAGGACAACCATCTCTTCGTGTGTCAAAATCATTCTCTGTGTCATCGTCCGAAGAGCTTTCGCTTCAGATTCTGCTTCCTGTAGTTGTTCTACGGCACTTCCAGTCTCATCTTTTAGTTTCTACAATCCAATTGAAGAGGTTTGAGAAAGATATATCTATATATATACTAGTAAAAAACATGTGCTATGCACATGATAACAATAAAGTTGTGATAAATAGATGAATTATTTAATTATAATTTATAATACTAATTGATATATAAGATTAAAAATAATTCAAAATTCTAGTATCCTATTATAAGTAGATGTTTAATTTATATATTTAAAATAATTTAATATAATTTTTATATTAAAGTTTAGGGATAAAGATTTTTAGGACCTAATCAGATAGATACTCATGGTGTTGTAACTTGTAATGATATTTAATAGTTTGTATTTTATTAAGATATACAACTACCTAATCAGATAGATACTCATGAGTTTAAATTTAATTAGTCCAAATAGAATTCTACTTGAATTTGGAGTTAGGATAATAATTCAATTAAATTCACATCTAAAATTTTAAGTATAAATACTGAAACACTGAAATTCTTCACACTTTTAATAGTATTATAGATATATATATATATATATATAGAGAGAGAGAGAGAGAGATTAATGATTATAATGAATTACCTCGATTTCTCTACGAAGGGAAAAAACTTCCTCATCTCTCCCATCCTTCGTTTGCATTGCAGCTTTTAGAACAGCCTATCACAAATAATGTTATACAGAAGTAAGAGAAGCTTCTGACAAAGACTCGCATTTGACATGAAGAAAACTGGTATAGCCTCATGATGTAGAATAAACATACTAGTAGCCAGTAGGAATAGAGAAACAGAACAAACAATGCATTAACAGCCAGAAAATATATATATGTGTGTGTGTGCATAGAAATGTCACTTAATATTCACGCAACACCAACTTACCTCTCTTTGACGCAATGCTGCTTCCTTCCTGCAGATAACAATATACAATATTATAACCAAGATGATAAGCAAGGATATGCCAAAGTTAAACAACCAATCTAATTTTACCTGCTCAACAATTTAGCTTCCAGCGATACGCCTTCTCCAAGCGAAGCAACCTGCCAATTTAGAATTGCAACAGCAAAATGAATATACTTACCAAAAGAAAGAAAGAAAATGAATAATATAGGATCATTGCAGAAGCAAAACTGAACACACATGCTTTATGACATGCTCGTGAGTGAGAGTTGGTGATTTGAATTTAATAAGAACACTGCAACAGCAAAATGAATATACTTACCGAAAGAAAGAATGAAAGATGAATAATTTAGCATCGTTGCAGAAGCAAAAACTGAAAACATATGCTTTATGACATGCTCTTGAGTGAGAGTTGGTGATTTGAATTTAATAAGAACACTGCAACTTTTAAAACAAAATATGGATTCTTTACTAAGTGGCTACATGGCAGACAAGGTATCTGCTTCCTTCCGGCTTGTAGGCTTGTTAGCTTCGCTAGCTCTGCTCTGGAAGCAGCTTATGCCTATGTCAGCGGGTTAGGAAGGTGGGTCAAGAAGGAGCCTGATGGTCAGTCAATCACCCGTCTAGGATCTTCCTTGCGATTAGTTATATAGAGTGACGAGAAAAATGATTTTAGACACGTTTGTATACGCAACAACTTACCAAGGAAAAGACAAAAAGGTGATACACGACACAATTATTACATATTCCGCCAGATATTCTGTTATGTGTGTGATAGTGCATTGGCATATTTTGAACCAAAAGAGTAGATCCAATTGTATTTTCTTTGGGTCTTAATTGAGAGCTTCAAGATCTAGGGCAATATGTCAATGGAAAAAAACTTCATCTACAGAAACAAACTTCTAGGATCAGGTAAGTTGAGCGGTGTGAGGAATTTGATATAAGATCATATATGCAGTGTCAAATTTTTTATTTTATTTTGAATGTTAAGGAACTCACACACCCCAACATGAGCCCCGTAAGGCTCGAACCCCTGACCTCCCCTTTGGGGATGAAAGGAAATACCATCAGGCTACAAGGCCTTTGGTTATGCAGTGTCAATTGAGTTTTAGAAGTTGGAAGTATTTTATAGGATGGAAAGTGCACATTTGTGCCACCAACTTGGGACTTGCGGTCTCCCATCGGGCCAATAGTATATAGAGTTGAAACCGTGAGCTACTGCACCGGTGAAACTTTAGGCCTGCTGCATGCACTGGTCTAACTTGCTTCTGTTCAAAATTGATTCTGACCTAGAACAAACTTAAATGATTATCTTTTGGCATACACAGTAGGACTCATTCACAGTCAAAAGAAGGCAACTGAACCATTCAACATTCAACATGCACTGATCTAACTTGTCCCAATTATAATAGGACACTGATTTTATCAGATGTATATCAGACACTTTTTGATCATTATATATATATATATATATATATATATATATATATATATTCAAATTTAAATACAAAAAGATAATGTTGGTTATCTAGGCACCCAGATACGATGAATGGCGTAGTAAGCAACGAAATGCTTAGAAGAGTTAAAATAAGCATAGGTCGGGAGAGATGTGTAGGTGGACCAACTCATCAAGTTCCCATTGAAAAAAGAACCACACAAGAAAATGCGCTTGACATCCGTTGGTTAATGACGGCATCCCAAAATGGTATAATAACTCAACAATTGTTTATATTGAATACATAGATCAAGTATTGCAAAGAGAATTGATTGAGCGGTATTAGGTCAATGGGAATTGGATTGGTATTTTCTTGTCATAAGCTTGAACCAGAAGTGGAGAACAATAAGGTTTAGTTTGCACTAAAGGGTGAAAAGGTAAATTCAACACTTGCATTTGCATACCTGCTCAAAGACTAAGGTTCATGCATTCACCACTTTAGGGTGTCATGTTTTCCTTGTGTGATCCTAAAATCATGTCTGATATACTTAAAAGAGCTTTTAAAATTCCTATAAATTAAACCCCTAATCAAAATATAAAATAGAACTTTGATCGATCAGGAGATCCAGCAAGGGCTATAGCCTGGCATCGATTGATTGACACTTGGCTTGATCAATCAAGAAATGCAAATGTTAGACTTGTCTTAGTTTAATAGATTACACATTATTATCCAAGTATCACAATTGACAGTTGAAGAATAATAATTCATTAAAAATGCTTACTTGTTTCTCTAGCACCCTTGCCCTGGCCTCTGCTTCTTCACGCTTTTCTTGTGCTTGCCGAAGCTGTAGAGAAAATTCAGACATTAGTGTTTCACACATTAGTAACATTGGCATTATGTATTGAGTTATTTGGAGGTTAAGTACAGGAGGCAGCTCACCTTATCAAGGATAACTTCATTTTCCTCTTGTAGCATATCAAGCTGCAATTTTCAAAGATGTGAACTTCATAAAGATCTCACACATTATTAGGATAATCTACTTGTCCTAAAGATGCATAAAAGTATGCTATAAAACAAAAAATGGTTTCCACCATTTTACAGAGGTTGTAAACCTGAAGAGGAGAAATAGGTGAGAATGACGTACTTCATCACGAAGTGCAGAAGCCTCCCGTTGAATTCCTGTATCTTTGGCGTCAATACGCCCCACATCTGATGTAAACCTACAGTTATTTCCATTTAAATAAATTCACCAATGCTGAATAAAAGTTGAAACTCGCCATCCACTCCTTACTATCATTATTTCAACTAACAGATTAATGTGCCTTCTACATGCATAGAAGACTAGTTGACAAAGAATTTTACATATGTAAACAGAGGTTAATCCTGTAACAAATCAGGTTGCAGTCTGAGGTATTAAAGTAATCTGGCAAGGTCGCCAGGAGTTCCAAGTATACTACAACATCATGAAAATCCCCCCCAAAAAATAAACATTAGCCTAAGAACACTATCAAAAGAACCATTCAAATTTTGATATGCGCATTCCTGATTGCTGATTTTCCGTCTTCAAGGGCTGCATCAAGAATGTTGGGACCAAGGGTGCCCTACCGGCCAATCTTCAATTATATCCAACATTTTATGATGAAATCTCATATTCTAGTTTACCTGCATAACATACATATATGGCGAATGCCCTGTATTGGTATTACTGTCAATTTGAGTAAAAGGTTCCTTTGACAAAGTTAGATCATATACGTGCATCCACGATGGAGCTACACTTTGGAGTTCAACTTCTTTATTTAGTGGAATATTTTGATTTGTTCATAAAGGGGTAAATTGGGTATCATATATTTTAACACTTTGGGAGTACTTTTGTGAGTATATGTGTAATTTTAATTGTAATTTAGAGATCAACTATCTTTATTTAGGGGAACTGAAAAGGAATGGACTTCCTTTAAGTAGCCCATTAGAAGCCAAATTATAATAGACCCATTGAATCCCACTCTTAGCCCAAAATGGTAAACAAGGAATTAAAAAGAATAAGGAAACAAGGTGTAGAGAGGGCTACAAGGTGAAGGGCGGCCAGATCTTGAGTTCAATTAGGTTTGGGAAGCATCCCCTCTTGCCTATAATTTATGTGTCCACTCCTTGCACAAAAACACAACAAAGACGACACTTCACTGCATGCTTTCATTATTTCTCTCTAGCCTAGGATTTTCTATTCTCTGGAGGGAATCCCTAAACTTGTGGCTACCTGGTACCATAGAGATTAGGAATGAAGGTTTGGACAATTTAGCTCTCAATCACCACTTAAGAAAGCTATAAAAGTGAATTTACAGGATCTTTCCAACAGTATTTACATACAGTAAAATCAGCATATCACCTTCATCTAATATCAGATTGGCGCAAGGTTAGTGGCTTTGAGAAAGCTAATTTCCGTGGCTATGCCGTGTCCAAAACTCATTAGTTTTGGAGCTATCAGCTATAGGTTGTCACAAATTTCAGTGAAGTTGTTCCTGTCTGAGGTTTTGGTTCGAATCACAAAAATAAATAAATAAGAGAAAAAATAAATAAATAAAATTAAAAAAACCAAGGATTTTTGTTGCAGATCCTTGACTAGCCAAAGAGGTATGTAATTTTTATTCCTCTAAATAACCAAGAAATATTCCCTTAATAATTCAAAACAACATTTAATCATGAGTAACAAAAAAGAATACAAGAGTACAAACATAAGAACATATCTACCTCCTGCCTCTTAGTCTGCCATTTGTAGGTTCTATTGGTGGGATGGAAACTGAAGTTCTGATTGATGTTCTGCTAGGTGGCACTAACGGCGTTGAACGAACAGACCTTGATGGTCTTCCAGCTGATGTGGAACGAACTGTAGGATTGTGGTCCATAAAATTCCGACCTAACTACATATGCAAATGTCAAATTAGGCCGAGGAACTGCAACTGAGAAAATCTAATAATTAACATCAATTATTAAGAAATAAAGGGTATCCACCCAAAAAACAATACTAATTACAACTAGTTCCAGTAATTTTGTCAATGCAGTGACAATAAATTTCGTGAAGATTTAAAAAAAAATTATGACAGAAATCATAAAATATTACTCAAAAAGACCCTTTACTCTACCATGCAACTCCTGCTTCTAAGGAATCTTGCCCACACCAAAAAGTAAGACAATTCGCAAACTGCTTCTTCAAGCATTGAGTTTAATGAAAGAGAGCTTTATGAGAGGTTAACTTACAGAATAAGGTTTTCAAATAGCTCTAATTTGAGCATTTCCAGAAAGAGAAAATTCACATTCAAGACATATACACAAGCAAGTTCTTAAATCCATCACTTCTCACAGATCCATCCAGAACTAATTCCAATCGACACTTCAATTTAGGAAACACCAAAACCCAAATCAGATAATTGGTTTGCTCTGTAATTCAAAAGTTCATCACACACAGAGACACACACTTATCCACCAACCATCTGGTCAATCAAGAACTTCAAACTCAAAGCGATTGCACCAAGTTAACACCGAAACAGATTCAATTTTCAACAGATTCAATTTTCATATATTATCTGGATTTAAATCACTCAAGCATAAAGAACACATCAAACTGAAAAACAAAAACAGATAAACATTCAATGCAAGTCAAACATAATTTATGCAATACTAATTCAATCAAATTCAGATCCAAAATACATCAAAAAGGACGGAGTTGAGAAAAATCACCGCAGGCGAAGGAGATCTATTGGGCTTGGGAAACGAGATAGCAGGTATGCTATCGATGGCGGAAGCCGGAGGCGGAGGAACGAACCGGAACCTGAGATCGTCGTCCTCCTCGTCGTCGTCCGCCGTCTGCGACGCCATGACCTGAGCCAACCGCTGCGCGGCGGCCTTCGCCGCCACGTTCTGCGTTCTCTTGATGGTGGAGAGACCACTCGCTCGCGAGAGGGGGTGCGCCGGCGACCTCGCCGGCGACGACGACCCCGTGCTGCTCGAACCGCCACTCCACTGCCGAGTGTACACCGGACTCTCCGTCCGCCTCCGATCCATATAAAAATATGTATATGTATATCTATATACAGATATATAAGAGAACTGAATTTTCTGGGCGCTAGATTCTCGAGAAAAAGGTGGTTTTAGATTGAGAATTCGGAGAGAGAGAGAGAAACGGGACCGGGTTGTTTGGGAATTGGGTTTGGAGACGACGAAGCTCGGGATGTAACGACGCCGTTTCAAGGAGGATTGAGGCTTGACTTTTTTTCTTTTAACACATTGAGGATGACTTCAATTTGACGGATAGAGAGAGAAGGACGTGGTCCTTAAGAACATGTTATGAACTTATTATGTTACTCAAAATCGAATGATTAAGTTAATAAATAAATAATAATAATAAATTAAGTGAGGTGAATTTGAAAATTGTCAATATTTTTTTTTTTTCAGTCTAATTTGATAATTCCTTTAAATTTCTTACCAACTCAATAAATAAATTTGAATAGCAAAAAGATTAATAAATATGCTTGTTTATCAACTCAATAAATGAATTTGAATAGCAAAGAATTTTACGAAGTTTTTCAGGAATGCAATTTAAATAAAATTTAGGACACACCCCTAACCTATTAATTTGGGGCAAATTAGTCCATAATTTTTTAATGCTTAAAATGTACTTATTTATATATTATCTAAATAAATTAATTTGTAAAATAACTAAAATGTCCATAAAATGTTTTCTTCCATGCGGTGGTAGAGAGAGCGGTTTTTGGAAGGAAAATGCTGAAGGAGAGAGAGGTTATGTGGTCCATGTGGTGCTTTTTGGTAGCAACATCGTGCCTGTGGCAGTGTTGGGGAGAAAGATATGGCAGTCTTTTATTAGAAAAGGAAGGATTGACGGGAGTGACTAAATTGTTGGGGCAAAATATGTTATTAGATTGGTCGGTGGTGCCATTATATTAGGATTTGCAATCAAATTTTTATATACACACATGTATATAAACATGGTTGATATTGCAATTCCTTAGCGTCATTTACCCATGTTATTTTGGGTCATGTTTCTTTTTCACTCTTTCAAACACAAAATATATCCATCTAATAAGCCCCTTGGATTATATTGGTTTTTACTCCCAAATGAGAGGTTTAAGATTCTAGTCTTGGTGCAGACAGTGTGTGAGTAATACTTAATTTTTAAATATATATATTTATGTATACATAAAAATATAAAGATACACGCACTTGCTTCTTCCTTTGGCTCGACCATTCCTTTTGCAAATATGTTTTTATATGTCTCAATATATTATATGATTCCACAATCAATTGCATATTAATCTATTTTATTTTTTTAAAAGTTTTAATTCATAGCTTAATAAATTATTCGTTAAAGCATTTTTATAAGTAATGATGGATGATGAATAGACTTAAACGGTTTTTTAATTATTTACCATGACCTTAGAACCCGAGTACTTTTGAATGAACATGTATCTTCAATCTTTACATTCATGGTGTAAAATATAGATATTATACGGTAAAAAATCTACTAAAATGATCTTTTTTCCCAAGGTGTAAACATTAGGGGTGTTTTGTACCCACTTCTTTAAATAAGAAGTCAATTCGCTCAAAATACAAAGTAAATGGGTGTTATATGCATTTTCCCCAAAAAATAGAGGATAATAATGTCATTTAACAAGTCAAAAGTGGTCCAACACACCTAAAAAGTGACTTTTGGGGTGTATGTGAAATATAGATGGAATATTTGGGGTTTAAATGAAAGATAAAATCAATACTTGGATATTGACTAAAATATTACCAAACCTCAGGGGTATTACTGAAATTTACCCTTATTTAAACAATTAAATAATTATTAAAAAATATATATATTTATTTAAAAAATGTATAGACCTAAAGCGCTTCTCTTCGTTCTCGACTACCCACCACTCACTCAGGTAAATTTTACCATTCTTTGTTAATTCACTATTACAATTCTGTATATATATCTACACACACATATATACTACAACTATAAACATGATCACGATGTATATGCATAGGCATTCAGGCAGATACTGCAGATACGCTTTTATTACACTCACTCTTGTTTTACCCATCAAAAACTCGAGATTTTTTTTTCTCAATTTAATTTTCTCACGTCTTCAAATTAAATTTACCAGAACACTATAATTTTTGCCTCTATTAATTTGATTTTTTTTTTTTTTTTTTTGGAGCAGAAAAAATTAGTGTAGACTAATTGGGGGTTTGGTATTTTTGGTGAGTATATATGGAGACAATTGATGTGGATAGTTATGAATATGTTGAAAAAGATGAAAGAATGGCTAGGCGATTGAAGAGAAGGGCTTGGTGTACTCCAGATTCTCAATTTAATAATACATTGAAAAAGAAGAGAAAATTGGCAGATAATGAATTAGACAATGAAATTGATGAGGATTACTATTCATATTTGAATTTTGGAGAAAACCCTAATGAGGACATAGATCCTCAGTATAAGATTTTCTTGGAAAATTTGAGGGAAGATGGGAAGTCCTATATACTTGAGGTTGTTTCACCTGACGGGACATCTACTTTGGTAAAGTATGAAGAGGAGTGTGAGTTGGATGATGAGGTTGAGTTGCAAGTGGGAAGAGAATCGGGGGATTTTTTGGATTTAGAGACGATAGAAGCTCGAGAAAATGTGAGTGATGTTTCGGGTATAGAGATGATAGAAGCTCAAGAAAATTTGAGTGATGTTTCGGGTTTAGAGAAGATAGAAGCTCAAGGAAATGTGAGTGATGTTTTGGATATAGAAAAGATAGAAGCTCAAGAGAATGTGAGTGATGTTTCGGATATAGAGAAGATAGAAGGTCAAGAAAATGCGAGTGGTGTTGCGGACAAAGACGAGCTTCGAACTCGGGAGAGTTGTGGGAACGTTGTGGGGAAAGATGAGATGGAGAGCCCCAAAAGAGGTTTGGTTAATGGTAGGGTGGGTGTGGGTGAACGCTACCGAGAGTCTTTTAAGGGCGAGGTGGATGAATGCTACAAAGAATTTTGTTGTGGTGTTGAAGAGGAAGGTGATTCTTTTTTTCTAGTGAGTGAGAATGGTGAGAGGGTATACTATGAAGACACTGTTGTTGATAGTTCTTCTGATGTGGAAATAATAGAGATGGAGAGTACTCCAAACAATCCATTTGTAACTTCAGTGGCGTTTGATTCATCTGTACGTATCCTCCTCTGATGTATTCTCATTGAATTTTCGGACTTGCGTATGTTTTTAAATTTTGTGTGCATTGGTTTGTTGTATTGCTATACATTTGTTTAACTGGAGGGTGGCAATTGGCAGGTTCTGGGAAATCCAAGTGAAAGTAACCATTCTCAGTTTAGGGAGGGGCTCCTGGGTTTTCTCAGAAGACCTTTTGCCAAGGAGGAGCATGAAGAGCTTTTGCGTACTATAAAGGAGGAAAAGCCAGTGGGACGTATTCTAGACTTGCGTTCAGGATCACGGTCATACCATGCAAGTAATAGCTTCAAATCATATCTGGATCACTATGATGGTAAGTTGAATGCCACATATCTTTTTTCTCTAACACTGATTTGTTTCTTTATTTTGGGTATCCACCCAAAAACATCATTGATAACCCAACCAATTTAAAAAAGAGATCACCCAACCAATATGTTCGTTTGGTAAGTTTTTTTCCCCTTCTAATTTTACAGTTTCGACATCAATTGCTCAATTGTAGATATTTTAAATTTATGCCACTTGACATATTATCTCATTTACAAAGTTGTCCATCGTATTCTTCTAGTAGATCGTGTTGTGTTTCTGTAAAGCACCTTAGAACTTTAGGATTCTTGGTACTCATGGTGCTAAAAAATTCTTAAGATTGAAAAAATATGTTATGTTAACGAATTCTAGCATGATTGTTGGTTTTTAATACTTTTCATGGATTTAGAATTAGAATGTTGTTTCTTACCTTCTAGCAACCCCTATTCCATCTTCAAATGCCAAACATCTTTAATTAGCAACTTTCCTATCCTTTCTACTTCTTCCTTTTCCCTTCTAAATGTTTATACCATAATTGAAATTAGAATTCGCCTACTTATTCTATTGCATTCAATTTCATGTTTGTTGGCTTTGTGTGATATTGTCATGTTAGTAGTTGTAGATAACCTATTCTCATAGTTCGTTACAGTGGCTAAGGGGCATGATTTTTTTCCTTCTCTCGTCCTCTATTCTGAAGATTAGAGGGGGACTTCAAATTTCTGATTTGATAAAGATGCATTCTTATACTAGAATCTTGCAGTGTATTGTTAGATTCACCTCTGAAATGATGAACAAACTCTGAACCACTTACTTTTTCTCCTCTCTCATCTTCTCCTTTCTATTATCTTATTCACTTTTTTTATATCAATTTCTCTTACAATGAGAAAATTAAAGTTCCAACACACCCTTCTCCAAAATTCATTTATTTAGCATGACTTTATGTTTATTTGTGTCGTTGTCTGAAGAAAGTCTTATGAAATCCGTGTTACTTGACTAATGAGAATGTGCTTCTAGTATGATGACTGTATATCTGACTGATTGGCATATAGGATGGCAAACCCCTCTCGTGAAAACATTTTCTGTAAAATCCTAATTTGCCATCTTAACTGCTTTCTTTTTTCTCTTATGGGACATAAGGTTTTGTTACACATATGTTTATGAATATATATATATATATATATATATATATATATCCGGTAAATGTCATAAGAATTTTTTACTTCTGAATAAAAGGGAAATCTTCATCTGAAATTGCGGAGGGAAAGAACCTTTAAGATCTTCATAAAAGCACCTGATTTAACAAAGCAAACAGAGAAAAAAAAGCTAATAACACACAAAGCTGATTAAAATGACACACCATTATATAGACCAGTAAAATTCGAAGCACAAGTCTGTCAATCAAGGCATCTACCCAAAGTGACAAAATTTCATGCCCCTTTCATAAACCCAATACTTACATATGAATTTTGAGGTTCATCACTTCATTGTTTTAAGGATTGTATTACCCATAAAAATGCTGTTGTAAGCGCGGCTGCAAATGCATCTGTGTTCAGTCCTAGAATTCTACTTTTAGTAACGAATCACTTGGCTGTTTTTTTCTCCAATTGAAGATTGCATATGTATTGTATTGGCGCCAAGTCATTTGCAAATTGTATTAGGTAAGTTTTTGTGCTTTGGTTTCAATAACATCTGGAGGCAATAGTTGTGTATAGATTTTGTCTAAACGTTTTGTTTCTCATTTCTTTGTTTTTGTCATGGGGATTCCTAATGGTTGATGACTCATACTCTCGATACTAGCTCTAATCAAATGAGGTGTTCTATTCCTTTCTTATAAGCTGGAGATCTGATTATTGCTTAATAGCTTAATTGCGGGGTGTCGAGCTCTCTTCATTTCATCTCCCCGTGACTGCGTTGAGATTGCCACATACACTCGTAGTCATCTCTTTTGCATACTTCTCCTGCTACTTTTGTTTCAATTAAGATCAAACCCGAGTCCGATTTCTACTCGTGACAAACTTTTGGAAATCTCCTTTACTATTTTTTCCTTATTTCATGCAGATCTAAAAAGGAAGATTGATGGAGCCCGATTTGATAAATGGAAGGAGCTGACTCTCTTACGTGGTTTTTTCTATTGGTTGAAGGTAAGTATCTTGGTTGTCTGTGCACTTCTTGGTTTGTTTAGCTTTTGGTTTCACAAGGGATAGAGCCACATAATGCATTATCATTCAAGTCTTCAACCCATTGAAATGAACACTGATTGAAGTGAGGTGGTTAGGTGTGAAACATCCAGTAAACAAGTTTAATCTCTTTATGTAATTAATAACATAGTAATGTTTATGGTCCTATAAATATCAATTTCTGTAACATGCAAAAAAGATTATGGAAAAAACAAAAATAAAATCATAGTCTTAACTATATTATCAGTTCTCATTCTTCTAGAATGCATGCATTTTTGTTTTCTTTTTCCCTCTCCGTCTCGCTTTCTTCATAGATGGTGGTACTGTTGAGCTTGAATTCAAAGGTCCTGCTTTGTACCTTACTGAAATAGTACCTCTGTTGTATACCACCTTCATTTGCTGAATGAGTTTCTGTCCTTCCATGGTTAACTCCTAATACAAGCAAGCCTCTGGAGTCTGTCATTGTTGTGGGAGTTTTAAAGTCATTTTTTCTTATTAAAACAATTTTTTGGAACCTTTGTTTACAAAAAATTTAAAGTAATTTTTTCTTATTAAAACAATTTTTTGGAAACCTTTGTTTACAAAAAATTTACATTTTATTGACTGGTATTACATTTTAAATTTGTCAATATCGTCATATCTACCAATATAAAATCTGCGCTAGAGGAAAAGATTATTTTATTGGGTGGAGGGTAGATATTGTAAATCTATAGAGAAAAAGATTATTTTTTGGGGATCGTTAAGGCCTTAGGATGGCCTCCTCAGTTGTTAGGGATGCACTCCCATTTTGAGTGCCCTTTTTAATATACTTTTTACTTATCAAAAATAAAATAAAATTCTGTGCTAGATGCCTTGGGAAACAATTTATTTTGAACCGCTGGCATTTGTATCCTCTGTAATTTGAGTTTAGCCTACGACTAAGGACTAAGGAGAAGTGGAATCATATTTCCCGACCTCTGATTTCTGTGATTACAATCAACTATGAAGGTTACTCGAAGTGGGAAAGTAGGACACTAAAACCCATCTACAATTTACATCCTTTATCATCCATAAAATAATGAACAGGAAGTGAATGAGGGAAAATATTCAAAAGAAAAGAACATTGAAGCAGAACAAATACCATAACGGCATCCAAAGGGTAGTGCAGCCCCCGGACGGGGTGTATCCACACTTGATTAAAATCCAGCAATAGGAAAAAATAAAATATTAAAGTGAAGTCTAACCGAAAAAAAAAAAAAGATATGCCTTATTGTTATTTGATCCTCTGGCTTTTTTTTTTAAACACAAACTAAACACATTTTAGAACTTCCACAAATGATATGTAGCCTGTAGACCCAATGTAAGCCTAACGGACCAACACTACGAAGCTGGTAGTTATCACACCCTACATTCAACAGTACGTCACACACTTCATTCATCTCTCCTACTGGATTCATACCATTAATTAGATCTATTTTATTTTGGACTAGACATTTCCTTGGCGCAAGGCAAGAAGGTCCCGGCTTTTTTGCCATCTACCAGATTAGTGAACTGATGCCATTAGGCTACAGTGGACTTGTACGTCTTAAATTTGCAATTTAAAAGCTTGGACGGACAAGATTTTGAGGTATCTGATTCCGAGTCTGATGGAGTGAAATCATACCAAATTAGATTTATGTCGCCTTCTTACATCACAGCACCTTTGTAGGCAGGATGACAGAGGATAATGGACAAAACATTTTTCCAGATTCAGTGAAATATGTTAATGATTAGCAACTAGGTCTTGATATTATGTTATCTTCTTTTTTGACATTGTTGTTAACTACTGGAAAATACTAGGTAACGTTTCTTCTTTAATATTGTTTGTTGTTAACTGCTGAAACATAGTATTGACATTTTTTGTGTTCATGTTATCTTCAGCATTTGACCACTGAAGGAGCATTCCGACCTTGGCTAGACAGCACGTGTTTGGAGGTGCTGCCAGAAAATCGCTAGATGCTTTTGCCTCTAATGTGGTAAGTACACTGCCTCAAACGCTGTTTGCATTCTCAAAATTGTGACACTGGCAGTCTGATAGTAGATATTGATTATTTGACAATCTGATCAGGCGAGTTTTTGCAAAGGAGCGTTTAACAAGGGTCTCTCTGCGCCACTGCAACGTACTTGTGCCAAGGGTCATTAAAACTTTGCTCAGGGCAACCTTCTTAATCACTTGTAAGGCATTAACCATTGAAGTGTGCATCAATGTGTTCCATTACCATTGTTACCTCCTTTTTTCTTTGGCGTTTAAAATATTTAAGTTATATCTAGAAGTTGGGAACCAGTGTGAAAAAATCAGTGAATATATGTGAAGTTTAGTAAATCCATGTAGTTGTGTCCTATCTCAATTCCCCAATCCTTAATATGTGGAACAGTCGACTAATTATTCTAATTTTAGTTACTTGATTGGCTTGACTTATACTGGCAAGCGGTATAGCATGAATCCTACACACATACTATAGGTATGTGTATGTGTGTGTGTGTATGTGTTTAAATTGTGATTGTGAGATTATAGGTATGTGTGTGTTTATATATGGTGATTGTGAGATTATTTGTTGCCTACATATATTTTAAGAATGCATGGATCAGTTTGTAATTAGGTGAGGTTTTCGGTGTTTAGAAACTGGTAATCAAAAAATGGTAGATGCTAAGTAGAGTTTGAGAAGATTGAAGCTGTGTTTTCATGTATGCAAGCCAAACCAACTCTTGTTGATGCATTTGCCACTGTGGAAGTATGGGTTTGCCATTGATCCTATGTTTTCCAAGGGTGAAGATGTCATTCCACCTATTTTCCTGCATTTATTTCTCTCATTGGCAATCGAACAGTAGCCAATGACAATTCATTTTTTTATCATCTAGGACTGAAACTTCTTTTTTTTTTTTTGTCCCTCTAGGCATTTAAAAATGTTTCAGTAGCAAACCAAATGATTTCCTTCCTACCAAAGCACTTGACCTTGTCCAACAACACCATGATCAAAAGCTCATAAACATTTAGGGGGGAAAAGATTAAGAAAAAGCAAATCCCGTAAGCAGTCATAGATGCATACTTACTTTCTTTATACTAATTTGTTAGTAGAATCACTCATAAAAAAAATGCCACTTTGTGACGCAAATCTTCAAACTAGAGATAGAAAATAAATTGCAGCCCTCATATTCGAACAAATATAAAAAATTAAAAAAGCTTACCTCTCAAAAAAATAAAAATAATAATACTGCAAGGGCTCGAAACACACCATGTCTGAAAAGAATTGGAGGTCATAGTACAAGTTCAGTTCTAGCTTTCTGAACAAACAAAAGCACAAAACAAAAGACAAACCTAGCTAGCTCACCAAATGATCCTCTGCCCTCAACCAATCTAAAACTTCTAATTTTAATCCCTCATTTCGACGATGATGTCTCGCTTTTAAGCTTGACCTTTCTTCTGAACAAGTTTCTCTATCAAATCGGCCGCTTCTTGGACAGTTGTTATGTTCTGAGAGCTGTCCTCCTCCACAGTTATGTCGAACTCTTCCTCCAATCCCATCACTATCTCCACCTGCTCACATTTCATTAATCAACAGGCCGACTCATGGTTAAAACCAATTAAGGCCCTGCATGGCAGAGCTTCTATTTTTACAAAGAAGAAAAAGAGAAGCAGAAGTATTTTACAGAACGCTCTTCCAAGGCCAAAAATTCTTTTAAAATTTTTGCCAAACAACATTTAACTATTATTTGTTTATACGAATGTATTGAAGAAGAATGTTAGGCTCACGGTGTCAAGGGAATCGGCGCCAAGTGCTGAAAACTTGGATTCAGGAGTAAGCTCGGATTCAGCAGGCAAAGCGAGTTGCTTCCTCACAATTTCACAAACTTTCTGCACTGTCTCAGGCTTCGCCTGTCAAAATTTGCAATTCAATCAGATGCGTTTTCTTTCTTAGAGGAAGCCTCAAAAGAGAAAAATTTAAAGACGATATATGGCAACAGATAGAAAAGGATAACGGAAGTACAGCGCAAGAGACGCAAAGGCGCGAGGCTCTTGAAGAACGGAAGCCACTCCACGCCCAACCCACGGAAACTGGCTTCGAACTAGAAGCTCTTCCAGTTACCTGCACATGCAAGCACCCCAAGCATAATACAATTCAGGTGAAGTATTTTTTTTCCTTCTTTTCATTAATTTAGAGTCTTTGGTTGGGACTTCTTTTAGAAATTTCATAGGTTTCTTTTTCCTATAATCAAATGCTCAGTCCAATCTCATGAGTTAGTGTCGCGGACCTAGGGTGTGTGTGTGTATATATATATATATATATATATATATAGCTTGTTAGCATGCCGTTTTGAGTTTGTACACTTCTAATCATTATGCAGTTTTTAAGGATGGGTTGTTTCAGCTACTGATTCTAGGCATTTGTTTGAATGGTCCAATGAATGTATATGGCAACCATTGGAGCTTCACAACTACTTGGGTCCTGCCCATAAGGACGAAGTTCCTCCTTCCACTCATGTGGTCAAATACAATTTAGACACATAACTAAAAAAAAAAATTTAAAGGAAGAGAGACATAGCATCCATAAAAACAGTTATTAGTGTCACATGTCCAAATTATATTGCACCACATCAACAACAGAACGGAGAAGACGAACTTCACCCTCCCAAACCCAACTATTGTCCGAGTAATAATATACAAGGGACACAAGCAACATATATCTGTCTAATCTTTGAAGTACATACATATATATATATATATATATATGTGCAGATACAATATGCATAAATAATTGAATGAACATTGATTTGCTTGGACCCATATCATAATCTCAACACGTACACAAACACTAGAAGGGGTGATTAATTTTGAGGAAATTATTATTAAGCAAATAGAAGTGAGGTTTGACCTGAGTGAGCTTGGTAGATTGTATCCAAGAAGACTCGAACCTTACACCAGTAGCTGAAACAGAGGCCATTTGATAAACCCAAATGGAGCAGTGATTGAGAGGAAAGGGTTCTGAATCAGAAAAGTTGAATATATAGCAAGGTTCACAAAGGAAATAATGATATTGTCAAGGTAGAAGAGATAGTGAATGTTTTTTCTTGGAAATAGTAAAAGGTTTTGACTGAAAAAGTTGGGAGCAAAGAAGAGAATCTGAGCCACCACTACGAGTGGCCAGGATTTACGCTCAACCTTCAAGCCCTATCTTCATCTTCATCTGCTGACGTGGCATTAGATTGTTGGGCCCTACTGGGGCAAAGTTAACTTACCGTTGTAAACTCGGTAAATGTATTTCAAATTTTCTATGTATTATTTGGTCTTAATTAAAATTTAAAACAATTCCATTTATTTTCAAGATTTAAGTTAAATACCTCAATAATGCTAGATTTCCCTTCCTAAGTTATTAATACTACAAATGGATATACATTTATCTCAATAAGGCCTAATTCAATAAATTTCTTTCAAATCGTGACAGTAGTAAGGATAATGTTTTCCTAAAAATAAATAATTTAGATGGACTCCAATAGTGAACTAACATATTGAATAATTTAATAACATTATAGTTAAATATAGTTTGGTCATACACATTTTAATTAAGGTTGAAAAAATGTAACTTAATACCTAAAGCGAATGTTTTCATAGGAATAAATTATTGTGACGGAGTTATTAGAGAATTAACATATTGAACCTACTTTGTTATTTTCTTGAAGCATTAAACTGATTTTTGAATTATAGGGTAATGGGATGTAAAAGTAATTTTATCAGAAAGGAAAGAATTAATAGAAATTTATATTGCTATTGCTCTGTTGAACAGGTTATTTATGAATGTATTAGAGGTAAGATTTTTAATACGTTTCTGGTTCGGTGTTTGATTTTTAAGACTTCGTGATAAAAAAAATTTCCCCCCTTTTCATTCATCTTTATGTTTTCAAGAGAAAGAGAAGTATTATTTTTAAAAAATTGTGTCCAGAATATAGTGCAAAAAAAACTCTTGTAATATAACTAAAGTGCGCATGTAAGTCTTAAAACATTTTTTTTAAAAACAATTTGCAAGATTATCTATATTTCCATTTCCTATTGTTTTTATCTTTAATACTATTAAAAAAATGTGGAAAATTATTTTAGTAGTTTATATATATTAAGAAAAATACTTGTTCTCCTGTGGTCGAATACCATTTGAATACATGTCTAAATTTTTTTAAAAAAAATAATAGACATCAGATTCATAAAAACCGAAATCAGTGTTAATCCATTTTAAAAAAAAAAAATTACCACAATGACTACGGACTTAATTGATATTGAACTTTAGTGGAGAATACCAACTTTGTCTCATGCTACGAGACCCATATATTGTCCTATATTTAATACCTTTTTTTGAATATCTAGTAGTTCAAATAGGAAGATTATATTCTTATACATTTTTTTTTTGTATACAAAATATATTTAATATCCACTTTACTATTATTTTTTCTCTTTAATATCTTCCCTTTTTAGTAGTTTAAATGAGTTGTTTTAATTATTTAAACTTTGATTGGGGCTCAAATAAAGGGTTAAGTACTCAAAACTCCCCTATAGTATAGATAATATGCGTATAATATCCATTAGTTTAAAAGTGTATATATTAACACCTAGGTAGCATTTGTTTGGGGAAGCTTCTCGAGAAGAGAAGTCCTTTTTAAAAAAATTACTTTATAAAAGTAAGTTTGATAATTGCGTTTCAAAATAAAAATTTGTTTGGTGAATCTATCTACTTCACAACGCATTTAAGAATTAATATTGTTAAATAAGTTACTAATTTAAAATATTACCCTGAATAACTAATAATGAGGGTCATTAATTTGTGAGACACGTGTTATTGAAATTGCGGAATGGTTGAATTCTTTATCCTTCATTTATGTCCTTATTTTCTTTTGTTTTCTATTTTTTATTACTATTAGAAATATGAATGAATTAAATATTAATTATCATATATGGAATGCCTATGAGTTGTATAAGATAAAATTGATATGTGATATAGTAATTTTCACAAATAAAAAAGTGATGAATGAAAGTAGGTCACCGTGAAAATAATGTAGAATGTCCATGAGTTTTATGGGATAAAATTAATATATAGTACAATAATTTTTACAAATACAAAATTGATGAATGAAAGTAGGACTCTTTCTCTTTAATTACGGTGAAAATAATATAATTTAAAGACTTTATAATAGATAAGGATAAACAGTTATAAGAGATAAGTATAAGGATAATATAGGAATTTATCTTGTTTTAACATTCACTATTCCTAAAATAGGGGAACGTGAATTTGTGAAGCAACTATTACTTGCTTTTACTAAAAGGGACTTTAAAAGCTTCAAATTTTCATAAAAGTGCATTTGAATGTTTTTATCAAACAACTGCAATTTTATTAAACGGGTTTTTTGAATTTGGAAGCCCGTTTGGAGGGTTTGAAAAGCTCCCCCAAACATATCTCTAATTTTTTGGGACAAGTGCTTAAATATAGATATGGTGTGTATAACACTCATTAGTTTTAAAATGTGTGTTTTGACACCTATTTTTCCGGACAAGTGTTTAAAACACTCATGTAATATAAATATTGTGCTTATAATACCCATTAGTTTAAAAATGTGTATATACATTTTTTTTGTGAAGAATTAAGCTTTATATATAATTTCAAAGAAAAGGCCTAGGCCATAAAAATGAAAATGTATGTATTGACACCTAAATTATTATGAATCACTCAAATTGTATATATATATATATTTAGTTTCATGAGTTTTTAAATTAAAATTAATTATCTATTTATTGTATTCATATGTTTTTATAAGGGGCAATTCTTAATTTTTCATATTAAAAATATAATGTTAACGATTATTTTAGTATTAATTAAATAAACCTGTTTTTGTTTTTTATTTTTGGTAAATAAACCCACCTATTTTCTCAAATAAGTTGATTTTTTCTAAAATAAAAAATAAATGTGCGAATTGTTCCTAAATTGGTTAGAATTTTTAACCTCCTATGATATGCATATAATACGTTTAACCCCATATAATTCTACTTCAGCCCAAATCTTTTATTTTTGTGCAAATTAATTTACATTATATTAAAAAATTTGAAATGAAATAGAATCATAAGCTTATCGGCACTATATGCATATAATAAGAGTTAAAAAGACTCGCGACCCTACAAAAATTGATTAGGTGCTGAATAGTTGGAGCCTCTGCGAATGTTCCAATAGTTGGCGTGCCGTGAGCGAACTCGGAACAGACTCGTTCAATTACAAATGTCACCAATCACTATACAGTTTCGCAATAAAATTACGTCCCGGCTTACATTAGCAAGCTGTCAACACTTTTTGAAATTGCCATTCCATTTGCAAGAAATTACAAACATACAACTCCTAGAGTTTCCTATATTTATATATAGGGTAATTTGCACTAACACCCCCTGAGGTTTGCATCAATTCCACCTTTATACTGATTTTTGAAAATTTTGCACTAACACCCCCTGAGGTTTGGTTTTGCTTGCAATGACACCCCCTGGGCCAATAAAATGACCAAAATACCCTTGATAAAATTCGAAAATATTAAGGGTAACGTGAAATGACCTTTATGCCCCAACCCCAAATATATAAAATTTTGAAAAACATATATATAAATTCAAAAAAATATATAAAATTAAAAAAAATGTATAAAATTCGAAAACAAATATTTAAATTTTGAAAAAAAAAATATAAAATTAGAATAAAATATATAAATTTTGAAAAATATATATAAATTTCAAAAAATATATTTAAAATAAAAAAATATATATAAAATTTGAAAATATATATAAATTTTGAAAAATATTTAAATTCGAATATATATATTTAAAAAATATATATAATTCAAAATATATATATATTCAAAAAAAAAATCAAAAAATTATATAATTTCGAAAAACATATATAAATTTCAAAAAATATATATCTAATTCAAAAAATATATAAAATTTGAAATATATATATATAATTCGAAAATATATATATATAATTTGAAAAATATATAAATTCGAAAATATATATATAAAATTTGAAAAATATATAAATTCGAATATATATATATTTCAAAAAAAAAAAATTCAAAATACATATATTTTCAAAAACAAAATTCAAAAAATTATATAATTTCGAAAAACATATATAATTTCGAAAAACATATATAAATTTCAAAAAATATATAAAATTTGAAATATATATATAATTCGAAAATATATATATATATAATTTTAAAAATATATATATTCGAATATATATATTTATCAAAAAAAATATATAAAATTCAAAATATGTATATTTTCAAAAATAAAATTCAAAAAATTATATAATTTTAGAAAAATATATATATATTGGTAAAAATATATATAAAATTAAAAATATATATATTTTATAAAATTCAATATATATATATATTGGAAAAATATATATATAAATTTCCAATTGTTTTGAAAAAATTCGGATATATTATATAAATTTCGAAAACATCATATAAATTTCGGAAAAAATATATATATTTTGGAAAAATATATATAAAAGAATGTCACTAATTGATGTTGGTGATAAATAGTTTGATTCACTTCATTAGAAAATATATGACATTTTACCAATATATATATATATATATCTAAAATTATATAATTTTTTGAAATTTATTTTTGAAAATATATATATTTTTCATTTTATATATATATTCGAATTTATATATTTTTCAAATTATATATATATTTTCGAATTATATATATATTTCAAATTTTATATATTGTTTTGAATTTTATATATATTTTTTGAAATTTATATATGTTTTTCGAAATTATATAATTTTTTTTTTTGAAATATATATATATTCGAATTTATATATATATTTTTGAATTATATATATATATTTTTTGAATTTTATATATGTTTTTCGAAATTATATAATTTTTTGAATTTTTATTTTTGAAAATATATATATTTTGAATTTTATAAATATTTTTTGAAATATATATATTAGAATTTAAATATTTTTCAAAATTTATATATATTTTCAAATTTTATATATATTTTTGATTTTATATATATTTTTCGAAATTTTATATATTTGGGGTTGGGGCATAAAGGTCATTTCACATTATCCTTAATATTTTTGAATTTTATCAAGGGTATTTTGGTCATTTTATTGGTTCAGGGGGTGTCATTGCAAGTAAAATCAAATCTCAGGGGGTGTTAATGCAAACGTTTTAAAAATCAGCATAAAAGTAAAATTGATGCAAACCTCAAGAGGTGTTAGTGCAAATTACCCTTATATATATATAAAAGGGTTATTCGCCAAACTCATCTCTAGTTTCATACTAGGTAGGAAAAACCCATATAGTTACAAAATGTTGGAATAAGTTCACTATGTTTCAAAAATATTGCAACTTACCTCCAAAAATGATATAAAATCTCTAAAATACCCCTTCTAATCTAATAAATATTGAATTAATAATAAAAAATATAAAATTAATTAATTAAATGATTTAAAAAGTTTTTAAAAAATATACACTTTTTTCAAAAAAATTAAAATATTTTTGAAAGTAAATTTGTAATTATTATTTTTTGATAATTTTCTTAAATATATTTTTTATAAATATATTTTCAGTTTTTTATTTTTGTTTTTGTAATTTTATAATATATATATTTTTAAAATAAACTGGATTAAATTTTTTAATCAAATGTTATATAAATATAAATAATTTTTTAAAAAAAATAGTCTTATTTGTTTTTTAAAAATAATTTCAAACTTTTTGGGAAAAAAATGAAATTATTTTCTTTTTGTAATTTTTTTTTAAAAAACAACTTATTGTAAAGGTATTTCAGCAAATTCATGTCATAATAGGGGCAAAACACACATATTTTTGAATAATAGGGTGTCTAATAATCATAGGGGTTTATATGCACTATATACATATTAGATGGGAATTTTCCCACCTAACCCTATATATAAATGTTTTTAAAAAAAAAAATGAGATTTATGAACAGCCATAAATAAAAACTTGTTCTCTAGTATTTCCTGAATTCAACATTTACACTTCACCGACTCTATTTTTTTCATGACATAGTTATACTAATTATTGCCAAAACAACAACACTTTAATTTTTAAAATAATTTATTAAGCAATTCAAATTAAAAAAAAAAATCCGACCTTCACTTTTTTCTATTGCACTTCACTCAATTTTTTTACAAGAAATGATCACTAAAAAAAGTAGAATGCAATAAGTAAAAAAAAAAAACCTAACCTCAAAGACGATATCTCTATGACTTAGAGCATATAAGTAGTTTTAAAATAAATGCTTGATTTTGAGTAAAATATATCATTATTTTATTTAGACAATAGAGTAGTATTAAAATAAGGATTAATTTCACAAAACCCCCATATACTATTCAATTTAATCAATTAACTCCCACTGTGTCCACTTTGCCCCCTATACTATTCAATTTCATCACTATGCCCTCTCCCCTCACATTTTGAGTCATAATACCTAAATTACCATCAATAATATAGGGGGGGTATAGTGAAATCAAGCCTTTAAAAAAATTATCTTTTGAAAATCAATTATATTTTTCGTAAAAATTATAAATTTCAAAAAAATATATATGTTTCGGAAAAAAAAACAAGGGTTAAGTACATAAAACACCCATGTAGTATAAATATGGTGCGTATAACACCCTGTACTTTGAAAATGTGTGTATTGACACCAGCAGTTTTGAAAAACGTGCGAACACCCCCTGCAAGTTTCGAAAACGTGAGAATACCCCATTTTTTCCGGTCATGTGCAACTTATATGACTTTTATACTCTCTTAAATACCCATTTTACCCCTTTTCTTCAAAATATATATGTAAAATTCGAAGCCAATATATAAATTTCAAATTCGAAATTTATATATATAAAATTCGAAACCAATATATATATATATAATTTGAAACCAATATATAAAATTCGTAAAAAAAAATATAAATTTCAAAATATATATATAAATTTTGAAAAATAAATATTAAATTTCAAAATATATATATAAAATTCAAAACAAATATATAAAATTTGAAAAACTATATATAAAATTTGAAAAAACATATAAAATTCGAAACAAATATATAAAATTCGAAAAAATAAATAAAATTCAAATAGTTGTGCAAATAGAAGTATAAAAAACACAAGTGACCAAAGTACAATACACCAAAACAACATTTAAAGTCAAAGAAAGTAGAAAATAGAAGTATATTTTCGCCGAATTTTATATATATTTTTCCTAAATTTATATATGTTTTCGAATTTTATATATTTTTTTCAAAATTTATATATGTTTTCGAAATTTATATATATTTTTTGAATTTATATATGTTTTTCCCAATTTTATATAATTTTTTGAAATTTATATTTTTCTTTTCAAAATTTATATTTTTTTCTAAATTTAATATATATATTTTGAATTTTAGATATTTTTTCAAATTATATATATATTTTTACGAATTTTATATAATATTTCAAATTTATATATGTTTTTCGAATTATACTAAGGGCATATATGTCATTTAACACAAAATGGGGTCAATTCGCATACAAATAAAAATATCAGGGTGAAATCAAACCAAGAGGGTGTTATACGCATTATATTCATACTATAGGGGGTTTAATGCACGTGACCCAAAAAATAATAGATATTTTGGAATATATATATATTTCGGAATATATATATATAATTCGTCAAATATATATATTTTCCAAATTATTTTAAAAAAATATGAATTTTTTATGAAAAATATACATTATTTTTCAAAATATAAAAAATATATATTTTTGAAAAAAATTATATTATTTTCAGAAAAAATAATATATATTTTTCCGAAAAAATTTATATTTTGGAAAATAATATATATTTTTCAGAAAAAATTCATATTTTAGAAAATAATATATATTTTTCTCAAAAAAATTATTTTTCAGAAAAAATCATATTTTGGAACATAGTATATATTTTTCCCCAAAAAAATATTTTTTGGAAAAAATTCATATTTTTTGAAAACAATTCGAAAAATATATATTTTTGACGAATTATATATATTCTGAAATATATATCATTTTCCAATATATATATATATTTTCCGAATTATATATATATTTTTGAAATTTATAGTTTTTACGAAAAATATAATTGATTTTCGAAAAATAATTTTTTTAAAGGCTTGATTTCACTATACCCCCTTATACAATTGATGATAGTTTAGGTATTATGACTCAAAATGTGAGGGGAGGGGGCATAGTGATAAAATTGAATAATATAAAGAGCAAAGTGAACATAGTGAAATTAATTGATTAAATTGAATATTATACGAGGGTTTTGTGAAATTTAACCCTTAAAAATAATTGTATAAAAACCATCACGCTCTAGTATCTATAAATGGCAAGTAGTGTATTTTTTGTTTTTATAAAATATCCAGTAAGTAGACTTACACTCCAGTGAATGAAAATTGAAAAGTTGAACGAAAAAAAAAAAGGAGAATGGCAATAATTGTGAATGCTTGTAATTTAAAGTGGAGACAAGGGCAAAACATAACGGAAAATCCCTATAAATCCGCGCTAATGTGCGATTGACCTGAGAAAACTCACACATTTCCGATCCGCTGTAGTGGGAGAGATAGAGCAGAGCTTTTTCTCTTCCCTTCCTTTTCTCTCTCATCAAACCTCTCTTCTCTTCAACCAAATCTAGAGAGAGAAAGTACGATCTCGCAAACCCTAGCAATGGCGTTCTCAGATCACTCTCGCAGATCTCTCATCCCCTCCTTCCTCTACTCTCCTTCGTTGTCCGCCTCACAGAGCCTCATCGATTTGGACAATTTCACCCCCAATCGGAACCCTACCTCGCCCTCCGTTTCCTCTCCGCCGTCGAGGAAGGGCTTCGTCATTCCAGCTCCCAGCGAGCCCGGCAAGATCGCCTTGTTCTCGCCGCAGTACTACGCCGCCTGTACCGCCGGTGGTATCATGAGCTGCGGTCTCACTCACATGGCCGTCACTCCTCTCGATCTAGTCAAGTGCAATATGCAGGTATACATACACACATATATGTATATATAGACGGAGGATCGTGTGTTGTTACTGTTAGGTGATTTTTTTGATTGATTTTGCATTTTCATGTGAAATTTATGATATGTTGGAGTTGAGGATCGGTTTTGTGTTGCTTTTTGATCTTTTGCTGATGAGTTGCATAGGGATCTACGAAGTTGAGTTTTAAATGATTTTCTATGATATATATGAGATTGTTTGCTATTTTGGTCTTGAATACTGATGTTGAATTATTGGCAGTAGACACTGTCAGTCTTGTTAAATGATGACTTCATACTTAAGGCTCGGTGAGAACTGTTATAGGTTTTCTTGCGTACTCGTTAGAGAATTTCCTGTATACCATTGTATTTTTCTGTCAAAAAAATGCAATAGGATTATTGGGTACATTTGAAAATTGATCTTAGCTTCTTATGTATCATTGTTACTCGTCGTTGCAGTTTTCCATATTAAATTTTCGTCGATTGTTTTGTTTCTCAAGTGGAATTTTTTTTTTTGAAGACTCTCAAGTGGAAATTGGATGCCTGCTCTGTGTTATATACATTCAAATTTATGTGTACCCAAACACGGACACAAACATGAAGACGCACCTTATGTGTATACGTTTTCTATGTTGTTGTCACGTGTATATTGTATATATAACTTCTCTGCATTAATGTAGCCAATGCAAAATATCTCTGTATCAGCACAAATAACAATCGATCATGAAAGAATGGTGCCTTTTGTTGTTTCAAATATTTTCCATTACTACTTATTCATTGTTGAAGCTATTAAAGTGATAATGTTTTTATCAAAATTTTCAGATTGATCCTGCAAAGTACAAAAGCATTTCTTCTGGTTTTGGTATTTTGCTTAAGGAGCAGGGAGTTAGAGGCTTCTTTAGGGGCTGGGTGCCAACCTTGCTTGGTTATAGCGCTCAGGGTGCTTGCAAGTTCGGATTCTATGAATTCTTCAAGAAGTACTACTCTGATATTGCTGGTCCAGAATTTTCAGCCAAATACAAAACATTGATATACCTTGCTGGCTCTGCATCTGCTGAAGTAATTGCTGATGTTGCTCTCTGCCCCTTTGAGGCTGTGAAGGTGCGTGTCCAGACCCAGCCCGGGTTTGCCAGGGGTTTGTCCGATGGCCTTCCAAAGTTTATCAAGTCTGAAGGAGCTCTTGGGTAGGATTCTCAGCTTAGGTTGCTTGCTAATTACATCAAAATGTCAACTTCTCTTTGTTTGGAGTGTAAATAGATTTTATCTTACTTTGACAGGCTTTACAAGGGAATTGTTCCACTTTGGGGGCGTCAAATTCCATGTAAGTTTACATATTTCCATTTGATATCTGAGCTGGAAAGTATAGATCAATATTACTGGTCTGTGGCTCTTCTGTTCATTGATTTGCTCTGCTCAATTATAAGGCTTCAGTTTTCTTAGTTTGTGGATGAGATCTAATCTTCCCCAACTCGTTTCGTATAGTTTACACTCCATATAGAAGCATGTTTAATTTCTGTTGGTTCTTTGCTCTAGCTTATCATATACTTTTCTACATGCCGGGTTCTACAGGCTAGTCGGGTTACACGTCATGTCTTTGTACTATTGACCTGTTAATCATTTCCTAGCAAAGTAGCTTGCTGGTTAACACGGTATAAATCTTGAAGTACTTGAAGTATAAATCTTGTCTTTATACTTTTCTACATCCCTTCTGTTCTATCTTTGTTTTTTGATGGTTTGTTGTTCCATCTTCTCTTGTATTAGTTAAAACGCGGTATCATGTTTCTTACATTCTCAAGTAATCCCATTGCCCTGTTGAACTACATTTTAAATAGGCACATTACCCCAAGTTGACTTTGAGTTTGCTGAGGGAGTGAGTATTCCTTTAGCTTTTAAATCTTTTAATCACCTTTGTTTTGTGCGTGCTTGGGCAGAAATTTGATTTTCCTTTGTTTATATCTTGTCCTTACCTGTTTATATAATCTCCTTAGCGAGGCAGAAATTTCAATTTATTTGAAAGTTCAACAATATATTTATTTCTTGTCCTTCACTGTTTATAAAATCTGAACTAGGTCACGTGTAGTTTGGATGCAAGTTTTGTGTGTGTGATTACACTTTTGTAGGAAAATTCATCCTGTTCGCTCGAGTCTCCACTCTCCAGCTACACAACCAAGTTGAACCATAGTGACACTTTGAGAAGGCCCTTGTCTGCAAAACGCAGTATTCTTTTTCTTTTGTCAGTAGTGGTTAATATATAAATTTGATCTATTGAAGAATGAGAAACAATGTTACTGTTGTGTTTCGGATCCCTTGACTACACTGTAATCTTGTATACATCCTATACACTTGAAACTGTGTTGTCTATTCATGCTGCTATTCTCTCAACTCTAAATAGCATGGCTGATATGATTAGAGACATGGAATTTATATGTGTTTGTTCCCTGGTCTTCGCTTGTCCTTTAGGCCCTTTACATTGTCACAGTTTGGCATTTAAAGAGGTGAGTAATCTAATATCCTTTTGTATCTAGTAATAAATTGGTGCATCATATGTTTGTCTAAATTTTGTTGAACAATAGACATCATTATAGTAAGGATGGCAGTGAGTGCCTGGAGTTGGTGTTTCTTTGCCTAATATCTGCTTTTACTTCACTGTTGTTTCCATTAGAAGAATTACTCCTGATAGCCTCCTCTTAGGATGCTCTCTGATGACAAAAAATGGATATTTTTGACAGATACAATGATGAAGTTTGCATCTTTTGAGACCATAGTGGAGATGCTCTACAAGTATGCTATCCCAACTCCAAAAGATCAGTGTAGCAAAGGCTTTCAGCTTGGAGTGAGCTTTGCTGGTGGATATGTGGCTGGTGTACTCTGTGCTATTGTATCCCATCCTGCTGATAATCTGGTCTCTTTTCTCAACAATGCCAGTGGGGCAACTGTTGGCGATGTGAGTTTTAAATCCCCATACTTTTATTTATAATTTTTTGTTTCTTTCCTATAGTCACTTCTTATATTCTCCAAATTATGTTTGTATGTTGCAGGCTGTGAAGAAGCTAGGGTTGTGGGGTTTGTTTACCCGCGGCCTCCCTCTTCGTATCGTCATGATTGGAACCCTTACTGGAGCTCAGTGGGGTATCTATGATGCTTTCAAAGTTTTCGTTGGACTGTAAGTTTCTTCTTTCTGTGTTAGCTTTGATTTTCCCTTTGTAAATTTATTTGATCTTTCGTTGTCCTTATTATCTAATCTTAATATACATGTGTGGAGGGGTTGTTTTCAACTAGTTATTAACAGTGGAATATAGTTTTTTTAACCTTGAATTAATGAGGTTTTGTTGCTCCTTTCAGGCCAACTACTGGTGGTGTTTCCCCCCCTGCTGCCATTGAACCTGGGAAGGCATGATCTGTGGTGATTATGATAGACAAATACAAGTGCTTATCACCTGTAGGACTTTGAGAAAGCGGCAATCTTTTTTGTTGGATCAATAATGTAGGATTTCTGATGCCTGGCATGCTTGGTAATTGCTGCTGGCAGGAATTGTATTCTGTTAGTATCTGTTTGCATTCCTCATATTTTTGCGGTTACAACTGATTCTTTAGAGGATGGTTTTGGCTTCATCCTCTTATTTATGCCAAGATATTGATACGGGTTCATGATTTCCCCATTGGGAGGAAACTTGTGCCGATAATAATTTGGCATTTTTTTTGGTATTGGGGTTCTTTATCTAGTCTGGCATGTACCTCCCTTTTTTTGGAAAATATAGTTGATGTTTTAACGCGGTTAATGTGAAAGTTCTGTTGATCAGGTTATTACTTGGATTTTCCATGTTGACATGGCAGAGCATTATTGTTCGATACTTATTAGTCTGGGGGGAGTAAAATTTTGGTTTAGTTATCACTTTCAGTGCTTCCTACAAACCCTTGTTGAATGAGACTTCTCTTATGTTCCAGGCCTGAAACAAACTGCTACTAACCTTTCAGGTTATATTTATGGCTTATTTCTCATTCCTTCCGGGTTTTCTTTCTGTGACATTTAACTGATATCTGGACTAGTTGATGAGAATGAAAACACAATATATATATACATGAGTTTGGTATATATATATTAGGTCAATGCGACATCTGTTACTTTCTTCATTATACTATCAGTTGCATGCTACTATGATTTTGGCTTCAATTTTGTTTCTGTTATCTTCTCTACTATGCAAGTTGATCTTGGGTAGGTATGCTCTAGATAAAGCTAAAATGGTGTCTGAGGTAGCTTCTTCCAGCATTTGCATATTTTGGCACCTAGTTTTTGCATGATATCTGAAATTTCTTGTTACATTTATACAATTCTATTGTTTCTCATTTTAGGAAATATATGGGTGATATTTCTACTGCTGCCATGCTTTACTCAGTTCTTCAAATTGTTTCTGATGTTAGCAAATTAGATCCACCTTCTGCTAGTAGCATTGAGAATGTGATTGATTTTATAGTGTGTGGTCTGTAGACGTGGCATAAATTCTCTCTTTTAACTGTATAAAACCCATATATGTTCTGCATAACATTTGGATGCTCTTTAATTGGAGAATAATATCTAATACTATATGCCCAACAATGAGCATCTATGTAATGACTATACAGCAAGAGAACATTAATATGCCACAAACCTTTTGTATATCGCAATAAGAACCAACCTTGGCCAAACTCAGCTTGTCAGTTGTTGCTGCTTCATATTGTTGAGGATAGTATTCTTTTATGAAATGATTTTGTTATTATTTATTTTTAAGCATTAGTCACACTCCTGCCTCAGTTAGAATTTGATATTGCTTGGCCATTAATAAATATTTGCAATGTGTAAAATTCTCTAGTGCTACATGATATGAAATAGTTGTAAATACTTATTGGAAATTAACATCTCTACGTCGTCAGTTAAATATATTATAATTGCAAACATGACATGAAGTTATAAATATTAAATATGAAGATTATAATTACAAGCACGCAGTGAACACTGAAGATAGATAAGCCTGGGAAGGAATTAAGGATCTTGTTTGCTGTTTCATTTCATGCTCTCTATTTTGTGCATGGACTTTAACTTCAGCCCAATATTATTAGTCCATTTTTTATTTGAATATGGGTTCTTTATAAAAACTTGAGATTAAAAGAAACATGACTACGGCCCATTATATTGGTTCACTTATATCCAAAATATTAGGCCCGTGGAGCAAACCATCAGATCAATTTCCGTCATCATCTGCAGGCCTTGAACTGTTTTTATGACCCAAATAAATATATAAAAATGTAGTACTTAGTCATGCAACAAAATATTTTGGATTCCAATTCCAAATCAATTAATTCTATAATTTGAATTTCACATAAAATAATGTTGTGATTTTCAATTCTAAATCTTCTTCAAATCCTCAACCGAATAAATACTCTCTCTAACAACTAAAGTTTCACAACTATAAACATACATATATATTAACAAAAACATATATATATATATAAATATATATATACATACATACCCATAAATTATATATACAAATATGAATACAGATGCATACGCATAAACTTACACATATTTATATATTCACATACATACATACATGTATATCACATGCATATAAATATATTCGTAGTTTAATACCTATATTTACATATTTTAATCTATCTATATTGTCTAATTAATTCAAGATTTATTATATTTTACATTCAAATTGGGTTTAAGATTGAAATTCAATTATACTTGAATTCCAAGACTTATCCGAACAATGTATTTGGAATTGCATTTGTGAAATTCCAATTCCAATGCAATTCCTAAACGGAGCAATCAAACGGACCCTACATTTTATTTGTATTTGTATTTTTTTTAAAAAAATTGTGTTAATGTTCTAAGAAAAAGAAAGATTATTGCAATTTATATGCCCTCAAAATATATTATTGCAATTTTTACTATAACTTGTTGTTGGACCCTCTTTGGCAGAGCTGATTCTGCTTTTACACAGAAGAAGAAAAAAAATATAATTCATTTTGAGAAGCTAATATCCTATAACTTCTTTAAAAACGCTTTTCCAATGACAAAAAACTATTTTAATTTTTTTGCTAAACACTGGTCAAAACCATTTTTCACTCCAGAAATTCAAAATTAACTTTTGAAAAGCGAATCAAGACAAAAAACGTATATTTTTAATGACGTATGGAAATATATTTTAGAATTTGGATTGGAAAGCAACAGCGTAAACAATGACGACTGGTATTTTCTTTTGCCATTCCATAGCTGTAGTGCTTTTTGGGAACTTAGAACCTATGTTGTTTTCTTACAAGTGCAGTATCCATCTCTCAAATATACTTCCAATCTAATTTATAGCGATCATATTCATTCTATTCCAATCTTTTTCAAATTTCATTTAAATCAATTATATTCATTCCATTCCATTCTTTAAATACGCCCAAGAAGATGTCACATTCTATCTTAAGATTGATTTTTGAAAGTGATTTACGCGTCACTTGCTTGAAGTTGATGGATTAAATGAACTTGTTCAAGTGACTTTTGGACGTTTTAAGGGGCAACTTCGTTGAAGTTGAAAAATGAAATTAATCGTACTTTTTTTATAAGGTTTTACTGTTTTACACCATGTTGAGGGAACAAATACTCTTTAATTGGTAGTCATGATGTTTAAACACGAGCAACATAAACTGAAACTACTTTAAATTTCATGTTCAATTAAATGTATCATAGGTGTTGTAACAAACGCATCAAATCACACGAAATTAAAACAGAAAAATAAGCACGTTATACAAGACACAAAGATTTTCAAGGTTCGGCACAAGTCGTGCCTACGTCCTTGGCGGAGATTCAACAAATAATTTCACTATACAAGAAACATGAGATTACAAGTACAGCCACAAGAAACCCTAATTCTCTCGCTCTCTCTATGCGAATTAGGATTCTAATTTTCTCTCCCCTAACTCCAAACACTAACTGTCCTTATTTTATAATAGGATAGAATATAGACTAATTGAACAGGCCCATGACCCATAAAAATAAAACGGGTCAATTTTTTTTATATTTTCTGGGTGTTCGCTCCGAAAAATAATATTCATCACCGGGCGAATAGCAGGGCCGATAATAATTATTATTTTCGTAGGATTCCGAAAAATAATAATCATCGGCCGAATAGTAGAGCCGATAATTTTCTTCGTATCCGTAGGGTGCGGGCGTGCCAGAACCGGTGATGGAGTTCAACCGGTTCAAAAGGAACGGATCTTCGTCTCTTTTGAACATGTGGAATAGAATCAGGCGATTTACGAGAGAGAACTCAACTCTTGTGAAGGGTTCTGATTGCCTCAGCAAATAGGACTTTTGGGTAACCAAAAGAAATTGCGAAAGGAATTGAAAAGGTGCAATGACATGGAATTGAAATAAACTGATATTGAAGGAAAACATATAAATGACTGAGAATGTAAATTTGCAGGAAAGTAAATTTGGTATTGAAAGAAATCAAATAAATGACTAAAATGAAATATAATGAAAAACTGTCATTGTAGCAGGGACAATTTGTATTTGGTTGTGGACCTCTATAACAGAGGTATACGTACATTATTTATAATGAAACTAACCTAAAGATAAACTATAAATAAACAAACAAATAAATAAAAGATAAAAACACTAAATTCTAATCCTATCTAAACACTTTAACCAACTCAACTACATCTCTTTTTCAAAAGTGTCCAATGATCCACAAACTTTGTAATCTTCTAGTTTTAATCAACTTCATGATATGACCCATTTTCAAACCATCTTCTAACCCATTTTCGCAGCTCATTTCAGCCCAACTTCTGGTCCATTTCGCAGCCCATATCTGGCCCGATTTTGGCCCATTTTCGCAGCCCAAAACAGCCCAGTTTTGGCCCATTTTCGCAGCCCAATTTCTGCCCATTGTTAGCCAATTTTTGGCCTAATTCGCAGCCCATTACAGCACAGTTTTGGGCCCAGTTTGCAGCCCCAAAACAGCCCAGTTTTCAGCTCAATAACAGCCCAGTTTTTGGCCCAGTTTTCGGCCCAATTTCAGCCCAAAAAATGGCTCAGTATAGGCCCGAAAAACAGCCCATTTTCAGCCCAAAAACAGTCTAAAAACAGCCCGAAACAGTCCAGTTTTGGCCAGAAAAATAGCCCGGTTTTGGCTAATTTTCGGCCTAGTTTCGATCCGTTTCATTACCATGTGTTGGCTCATTTAGGGTGTCAACACTGGATCACGACCCGAATACAAATTTGGGTCATATCATCACAATAGGAATTAAGGGACATTCTAGAAGTAAATTATTTCACCTAGCAACTGTAGGTTAATACACCAGACAAACACACACAGAGAGCAACATAAACTAAATGATGGGGCGCAGCCATTCAATTGTCTACGTGCATTGAAGTCTCAATTATATACTGGGTCCTAATGTCCATCTCAAGATATGGGCATGAATAGAAGATTGCCTTATCTTATATTGGAAGTAGCTTTATTGTTAAGGACAACACTATATACCTATTTTATATCACTTCTAGAATTCTATAAAATGTTTTATGGTGCTGAGAGTCCTCATATTCTTAATCTATTGGTTTTGTTTTCTCTCTCTCTCTCTCTCTCTCTCTCTCTATATATATATATATATATACACACACTATTTGTCCTTTTCGAATATTCTCTGTGCAACTAGTATCATCTCTCTCTCCTCCAATACAGACGCAATTTTTACAAGTTGGATATTTCTGGTGATGCTAAGCAGCTAGGAGGGTGTGTTTCCACATGTTTTACATTGTAAATTTGTAACCTAAAAGACAATTGAAAGTTGAAAATAACGCGGAAGAATTTACAAATTTGAGTCTATATATATATATATATACACACTATAGTGGCGAGCCTCGTGCATTGGAAAATACCTTTTTTATTCGTTATCAATTGAGATTAGGATTATCAATTGTATTTTTACCTAGACGCGAACATGGTGAACAAATTGATTATCGTATTACTTTTCAATCTTTTGTTTCGGTGAATAATAATTGAGAATCAACTCGTTACTTCTCGAATTTGAAAATGTAATTATATTCCTTTAATTTAGCTTATAAATTCCAATCCTACTTTCAAAAATAATGAATAAAAAACTCGACTACTCTACAACACAAAGGGCTTGTTTGATTTTTAGTTTGGTTTAGGTTTGTCTTGTTTTTGTTTTTTTTTTAAAGACCAAAGACCAAATATTTTTTTTAGGTGGGTCCCGCATTCCACTACACATCATCTTTTCTCTCTCTCTCTTTCTTTCTATATAGGATAATTTGCACTAACACCCCCTGAGGTTTGCATCTATATATATTTTCAAAAACATATGTTTTAGAAATATATATATATTTCGAAAATATATATATATAATTTGAAAAATATATAAATTCGAATATATATTTATTTCAAAAAAAAAAATTTCAAAATATATATATTTTCAAAAACAAAATTCAAAAAATTATATAATTTCGAAAAATATATAATCATTTCAAAAAATATGTATATTTTCGAATTTATATATTTTTCAAATTATATATATATATATTCGAATTATATATATATATCTCAAATTTTATATATTTTTTGAAATTTATATATGTTTTTTAAAATTATATAATTTTTTGAATTTTGTTTTAGAAAATATATATATTTTGATTTTTTTTTTTGAAATATGTATATTCGAATTTATATATATTTCAAATTTTATATATATATTTTCGAATTTTATATATATTTTTTGAAATTTATATATTTTATTCTAATTTTATATATTTTTTGAAATTTATATATTTTATTCTGATTTTATATATTTTTTCAAAATTTAAATATTTGTTTTCGAATTTTATACATTTTTTTGAATTTTATATATTTTTTCGAATTTATATATATGTTTTTCAAAATTTTATATATTTGGGGTTGGGGCATAAAGGTCATTTCACATTATCCTTAATATTTTCAAATTTTATGAAGGGTATTTTGGTCATTTGGGGTGTCATGGCAAGCAAAACCAAACCTCAGGGGGTGTTAGTGCAAATTACCCTTCTATATATATATAATTCATGGTGGGCCCCGCTGACCACTACTTTTTACAAAACCACACAAAATCAAACAAAACCAATATAGTAAGACAAAACCAGACCAGACCAAAAATCAAACGGGCCCAAAATAGAGCACCCTATGTGGAGATATATTATAAGTAGATGAGTATGAAAACACACCATAGACCATGTTGTATAATCATATTGATCATTAATTACAAAAGATTATAACGTTTTGATTTTGGCTAACTTTTTCTAAGTACAAATATTATTATCCATTGGGATACTAATAAGGACTTGTAATCATTTATATATGGATTTGTTGAAGCCATCTTTCACTTTCACAGAGAACATATATATATATATATATATATATGAAGCCCTGTAGCTTGGAATTTGGTAACCAGAAATGATATAGTACATAAGAAAGCAAAATTCAACTGAAATACAAGCATATCTTCAATCTTCTTTATTGGAGTATTTGGCATCATGGGATGGTCTGTCTTTAATTTACAGCAAATAAAGAGGCTACAAGTATACAAACAACTTTATTATATAGTATTTAATATAGTGATAGGACCAGCTTGGTTCTTTTGAGGTTGTCAGAGGATCTTCTCATTTCATGAAAGCTATAGTGATTAATTTAAATTGAAGGAAAAATCAGAATTGTGACAGGTTGATGTTACATATATGCTTATTACAACTGTTATGCATGAATTAGCAAATCATAATGTTAGCAAATGTTTGTTTGTTTTTTTTTTTTTTTGATAATCGTAATATCCGAAAAAACTTATGCGCAATCCAATTAATTCACGCAGGCTATTATATGCATTGTTTTACTTTAATTTATTGCAAAATGCTCATTGTCACAACTTTATATATATATTTGTTGGAATAGTTTATAAATAACAGTAATTAAACACAACTTTAAGCTTAAATAATTATGGGACCCGAATTCCGAATTTATCGGGATCAAGCACTAATGTGTTCTCCTTGGTGAGGAGATCGAGTTGGTATAATTACATATTCAAAACTATTAATTATTGAATGATAAATTATCTCTCAAAGTGACCCATTTGAACTTGGGTAATAATGTTTGTCCCACATTAGAAATAAAATAAACTTTAAAGGTGTTTATATATGGTTGTTTTGGATGAGTGATTTGAATATCTAGAGGCATGGGAGGAAAGCTAGACCATGCATGAACCATGCTAGTCTTAGACTAACCACACGCGCGCGCCCGGTCCGGGTTGTGGTCGTGGTCGTGGCGCCTTAAGATTGTTATTCAGTAAACATGTTATTATGTTATATTTGTATCCATATATATATTTATTCGATTTCTATTGACTAGTGTTTTTCCGGACTTATATATATATATACATCCTGCTTTATTTTATTCTGTTTGATTAGTGTAATATTATATTATTATAGTATTTTATTAGTATTGTGTGGGTATAATAAAAACAATACATAAAGTACATTTCTGTTTTGTAACAGAAATGACTACTGGTAATCCAATTACAATCTCTGTCCCACATGGGGAGAAGCCTGAAAAATTCAATGGCTCAAATTTTAAGCGTTGGCAACAAAAGATGTTGTTTTATCTCACTACTTTGAATCTGGCCAAATTTTTAATGGAAGCAATTCCAACAGTGGCCGAGGGTGAAACTGATAAAGATAAACTGGTTGCAGTGGATGCATGGAATCATTCTGATTTCTTGTGCAAGAACTATATCCTAAATGGATTAGATAACACACTGTATAATGTATATAGTGGTGTGAAAACTGCAAAGGAATTATGGGAATCATTGGATAAAAAGTATAAAACTGAGGATGCTGGGACGAAGAAATTCATTGTTGGCAAGTTCTTAGATTTTAAAATGTTAGATTCCAAAACTGTACTCAACCAAGTGCAACAACTTCAAGTGCTTCTTCATGATATTCATGCAGAAGGTATGTCTCTTAGTGAGTCATTCCAAGTGACGGCTATAGTTGAAAAACTACCACCACTTTGAAAAGATTTTAAGAACTACCTGAAGCATAAACGTAAGGAGATGACTCTTGAAGAGTTGATAGTTCGCCTGAGAATTGAATAGGACAATCGTAAGTCTGAAAAGAAAAGTGGTGTATGGCATCCTATGGAGTCAAAAACAAACATTGTGGATGAAGGATCAACTTCTAAGACTAAAAAGAGAAAGTTCAATGAAGAAGGTCCAAGTAAAGGATCTAAGAAGTTCAAAGGCAAGTTCTTCAATTGTGGAAAGCTGGGACATCTCTCTAAAGATTGTCGAAAACCAAGGAAATTCAGGAACACTAGACCCCAAGCGAATGTGACTGAGGCAGATCGACTTGCAAATGATGTAGGCGATATGAACCTTGTTGTCGTGGTTTCAGAGTGCAATTTGGTGGGCAATAACAAAGAGTGGTGGGTGGACACTGATGCTACTCGTCACATCTGTGCCAATAGGTGGATGTTCATTACTTATCAACCTATGAAAGATGGAGAACAACTCTTTATGGGTAATTCTTCTTCTTCTAAGGTAGAAGGTAGTGGAAAAGTGATCCTGAAAATGACTTATGGAAAAGAGGTGACTCTGAATAATGTGCTACATGTGCCGGATATTCGCAAGAACCTGGTGTCTGGATCTCTGCTAAGCAAAAATGGCTTTAAATTAGTCTTTGTGTCTGATAAGTTTGTACTTACTTATAATGAAATGTATGTAGGAAAATGATATCTCAGTGATGGGCTATTTAAGCTAAATGTAATGACTGTTGTACCCACAACCAATAAGATTAATAACACAGTTTCTTCTGCTTATATGCTTGAATCTTTTGATATTTGGCATGCTAGATTAGGTCATGTTAATTATGATACTTTACGTAGATTAATTAATTTAAATGATTTTCCTAAGTATAAAATTGACCCAAATCATAAATGTGAGACTTGTGTAGAATCGAAATTAACAAGAAAATCCTTTCAAAAGGTTGAAAGATGTACTGAGCCTCTAGAACTAGTACATACTGATATATGTGATTTAAAGTTCTTGGAAACTAGAGGAGGAAACAAATATTTATTACTTTTATAGATGATTGCACTCGATATTGATATGTTTATTTGCTAAGAAGCAAGGATGATGCTATTGATATTTTCAAACAATATAAAACTGAAGTTGAGAATCAACTTAGCAGAAAAATCAAAGCTATAAGAAGTGATAGGGGTGGTGAGTATGAATCTCCTTTTGAGGAGTTCTGTAAAGAACATGGAATTATTCACCAAACTACAGCTCCCTACTCACCTCAATTGAATGGTGTAGCTGAAAGGAAAAACCGAACTTTAAAAGAAATGATGAATGCATTTTTGCTAAGTTCGGGAGTACCACAAAACTTGTGGGGGGAAGCTATACTTTCTGTTAATTACATTCTTAATAAACTTCCTCAAAAGAAAACTTTTAAAACCCCATATGAGTTATGGAAAGGTTATAAGCCTTCCTATAAATACTTAAAAGTGTGGGGGTGCTAAGCAAATGTGGCAATTCCTAAACCTAAAAAAGTGAAAAAATAGGACCAAAAACCGTGGATTGTGTATTCATTGGTTATGCCCACAATAACAGTGCATATCGGGTTTCTTGTTAATAAATCTAAGATTTCTGATGTACATGTAAATACGATAATTGAATCAAGGAATGCTACATTCTTTGAGAATGTATTTCTATATAAAATGACATCAGATTCAAGCTCACAAAAAAGGTCATTTGGTGATATGACTCAAGATAGTCAGGAACCTATAGACGAAGAATCTATAGAACCCAGACGAAGCAAAATAGCAAGAATCACTAAGTCATTTAGGCCAGATTTTGTTATCAATCTGGTAGAGAATGAACCTCAAACCTATAAAAAGGCCATGTCTTCACCTGAAGCAGTTTATTGGAAAGAAGCTATGAATAGTGAAATTGACTCCATTATGCAAAATCATACATGGGAACTGGTAGATCTTCCACCAGGTAATAAACCATTGGGATATAAGTGGATCTTCAAGAAGAATATGAAGGCCGATGGATCAATTGACAAGTATAAGACACAACTTGTAGCTAAAGGCTATAGGCAAAAGGAAGGGTTGGATTATTTTGACACTTATTCACCAGTTACTAGAATAACGTCCATTCGCATGCTAATTGCTATAGCAGCTTTAAATGGATTAGAAATACATCAAATGGATGTAAAAACAACATTTCTAAATGGTGAATTAGATGAAGAAATATACATGGAACAACCCGAGGGGTTCATTTCTCCTGGCCAAGAGAGAAAACTGTGTAGGCTTGTAAAATCATTGTATGGACTAAAGCAAGCGCCAAAACAATGGCATGAGAAATTTGACAGTGTTATGATGTCAAATAGGTTCAAAATAAATGAATGTGACAAGTGTGTTTATGTCAAGAGTTATCATAATGCATATGTCATTTTATGCATATATGTGGATGACATGCTTATTATCGGCAATAATAATGATATAATCAATTATACTAAGCAAATGCTAAAGAGTAGATTTGACATGAAAGATCTTGGCATAACTGATGTTATTTTAGGAATTAAGATTTCTAGAACATCAGAAGGACTTGTGTTATCTCAATCTCACTATATAGATAAATTGTGTGACAAGTTTAAGAAGTGTGAGATAAGTCCAACACGAACACCTGTGGATGTAAACGTTAAACTTTCTACGAACAAAGATGAAGGTATTTCACAATTGGAATATGCTCGGATCATAGGAAGTTTAATGTATGTTATGAATTGTACTCGACCTGATATAGCATACTCCGTTAGTAAGCTGAGTCGATACACAAGCAACCTAGGTAAATGTTACTGGAATGCAATACTAAGAGTTTTGGGATACTTGAAGTATACTCAAAATTATGGTTTGCATTATACTAGATATCCAACTGTACTTGAAGGATATAGTGATGCTAGTTGGATATCTGATTCCAACGATTCAAAATCCACTAGTGGATATATTTTTACTCTTGGAAGTGCATTGTGTCTTGAAAGTCCTCAAAACAAACATGTATTGCTCGGTCCATAATGGAATCTGAATTAATTGCATTGGACAAAGCTGGAGAAGAAGCAGAATGGCTTCGTAACTTTCTAGAGGACATTCCAAACTGGCAGAAACCAGTTCCAGCTATTTGTATACATTGTGATAGTCAATCTACTATTGGAAGGGCTCAAAATCACATGTATAATGGTAAGTCTAGACATAACCGTCGTAGACATAATACCGTAAAACAATTGCTCTCAAATGGTATAATATCCATTGACGATGTAAAGTCTAAGGATAATATAGCGGATCCGTTAACTAAAGGTTTGACAAGAGAGCAAGTTGAAAGATCATCGAGGGGAATGGGCTTGAAGCCTCTGGGTTAAAAGACACCATAATGGCAACCCAACCTAGTTGACTGGAGATCCCAAGATCTAGGTTCAAAGGGACAACCGAATTGTGCATGACTTAGTTAAAAGCATTGTGGAGATTAAATTAAACTCCTTCCCATTCCTATGATGAGACAGTGCATCTTTTAGGGTAAGCTATGCTTTTAATGATGTCTATGACTTGGAAAAATCCAAGTGAGGAAGAATTCCTAATAGAATCACTTATGTGAGTAGAAGGGGCCGCTTCTAGGAGGATTTTTTTAAGACAGAATTCTCTGACAATTACTCATGAAATCAAGTGGTGTCCAAGGCCAAAATGGACACAAACGTGAGAACCAACTGTGTTCGAAGGGGAACTGTGTGCAGTCTATTGTCTTGGTTTACACAAACAGCTGACAGTTCAAGGCATCACGTCCACTGATTAGCTAGTAAATCTTATAGTCTTTCACAAGGGAAAGTTCAAGGCTCTAAGACTACTTATCCTGATACAGTAACCTTTCATTGTACTCGAACTAATGTCTGCATTTTCATCTGCATTTTGAAATGCTAATTTCCATTCATGTGGGGATTGTTGGAATAGTTTATAAATACGAGTAATTAAACCCAACTTTGAGCTTAAATAATTATGGGACCTGAATTCCGAATTTACCGGGACCAAGCACTAATGTGTTCTCCTTGGTGAGGAGATCGAGTTGGTATAATTACATGTTCAAAACTATTAATTATTGAATGAGAAATTATCTATCAAAGTGACCCATTTGAACTTGGGTAATAATATTTGTCTCACATTGGAAATAAAGTAAACTTTAAAGGTGTTTATATATGGTTGTTTTGGATGGGTGATTTGAATATCTAGAGGCATGGGAAGAGAGCTAGACCATGCATGAACCATGCTAGTCTTAGACTAACCACACACACGTGCGCCGCCCGCCCGCCCGCCCGGTCCGGGCCGTGGGCGTGGCGCGGGGTGGTGCGGGGCATCGGTTCAACCCATTTCTTTTTTGTAAAAAAATGCAATGACTCTTCTAAAGAGTTGCATATACAGTTTGTTGTATCAACCATCACCTAGACAGTTTGAATGCCTATTGGAGTAGAATGGATGCTTACACAGTTGAGGTGTCTTTCCATTTTCTATATCTATAGGCTGTTGCATTTCATTCAAGGTTACGTTTTTATTTCCTGCTATTCCAGAAATACATCTTCTCTCTACGTACATTCGCATACACATATAGATAGGTTTCAGTCGGGTTCGAGTACAGGCACAAAGTTGAGTTCATCGGTTTTCATAGATTGCAGTGCTGCAACTTTGAAGGCGAAATCCGTTCTATCTTGTGAGGCATTTGTTCGGATTCCTTGAGCACCGTAGAGGGAGCAATATTGCCTTAAGGAAACTGTGGTATCACACGAGGCTCGGATTTTCTCTGTTCATTCTTGCAATTTTGTATTACTGGTCAGTTTCCTGTTCATTGCAATATATATATATATATACAGTTGTATGTGTCATAGATTTATATATATATTACTGAATAACAATATTTAACTTCCAAACATTTAGAGATTTTTGCTGTGACCAAATTGTTGTCGAAGTATTCTGCCATTTTGCAAATTAATTACGCTGCCTTGTATACATTTAATCATCAATCAATAATATACCCTAAATTTAGTTATACATTTGACCATGATGAATATATATATATGCACGAACATGCTATGATTTTTTAAAAAAGAAAAAGAATAAGTTGAATACTGGGTTAAAACTAATAAAAGCAATGTATATATATACTAGTTTAAATTAGGGTAAATAGCATTAAACCCCCCTCAACTATACTCTCTCTCTCAACTAACCCCCCTCAACTATGTGATGGTCCCTCAACTATGAAATTGTTACAATTTAGTCCCTCCCGTCATAACGCCGTTAGTAAAATTTAGGATAATTTGCACTCAGATCCCCTAAAGTTCGATTAGTTGCAATCACCCCCTGAGATTTCATTTTTCTTGCAATAACATCCCCTGAAGTGGTTAAGACCCCATGAAATGACTCTTGTGCCCTTACTTTAATATAAAAGGCATGTTGGCTAAATTAATGGACCAAACAACCCTTGTATATTAAGCTCAATTTGAAAAACTTTTCAAGTACTTTGGATACAAGGATTTTTAAAATAGGGATACTTACATATAGGTAGACATAAGGATCACTAATTACAAATAGATAAACTTTTACCTTTCAATTACTAATACATTAACTTAACTAAACTAATTACAAATGAGTCAACTTTTTTGTTTAAAAACTCAAATACCCCCAAAAAACTCCAATGTTCTTTTTCTTCTTCTCTCCCATTCCAAACTCCTCAAACTTTCAAAAATATAAATATTTCAAAATAATTAAAATATTTCTGGAAAAATAAAATATTTCGAAAACAAAATGAGGAAAAAAATATTTTTGGAAAAATAAAATATTTCTAAAATATAAGGAAAAAACATATTTCGAAAATATAAAATATTTCGAAAATAAAAAATATTTCTTGAAAAATAAAATATTTCGAAAAAATAAAATATTTTTGGAAAAATAAAATATTTTTGGAAAAATAAAATATTTCGGGAAAAATAAAATATTTTGAAATATTTTTGTTTATTTTTTTTTCACTTTTTTTTTTCTTCTTTTCAACAAAATGTGTTCAAGCCTTGGACCTCTTGGTGATTACAATGCAATATTTTGGAGTCAACTGTGTCAAGAAGTATCAAGAATGAGTTGATTGAGTTGAATTTGTTTTGAAATTTGAGGAAAAAAATATTTCAAGAAAAATAAAATATTTTGAAAAAATAAACTAGTTCGGGAAAAATAAATATTTTGGGTAAAATAAAATATTTCAAAAAAAATTAGGAAATAAAATATTTCAGGAAAAATAAAAAATTTGGAAAATAAAAAATATTTTGGTAAATAAAATATTTCGAAAATATAAAATATTTTGGGAAAAATATTTTATTTTTCCCGAAACATTTTGTGACATGCATTCAAAGCAATTCATACTAAACAAGTAAGATTTAGATTATGTCCACTGTCATATTGAAATAAATTATCTAAATATAACTCATCTAAAATTTATTACTTTTTAAGACACCAAATCAACTCAATCAACTTGTTCTTGATACTTCTCGACACACTTGACTCCAAAATATTGCATTGTAATCACTAAGAGGTCTAAGACTTGAACACATTTCGTTGAAAAGAAGAAAAAGAAAGTGAAAAAGAAATAAACAAAAATATTCAAAATATTTTATTTTTTTGAAATATTTTATTTTTTCAAAATATTTTTTTTCCCGAAATATTTTTTTCCTCATTTTGTTTTCAAAATATTTTATTTTTCCAGAAATATTTTAATTTTTTCCGAAATATTTTATTTTTATTTTTGAGTGTTTGGGAATTTTGGAATGGGAGAGAAGATGAAAAATAAGATTGGAGTTTTTCAGGGGTATTTGAGTCTTTAAACAAAAAAGTTGACCCATTTGTAATTACTTTAATTAAGTGTATGTATTAGTAATTGAAAGGTAAAAGTTTACCTATTTGTAATTAGTGATCCTTATGTCTACCTATATGTAGATATCCCTATTTCAATAATCCTTGTATCCAAAGTACTTGAAAAGTTTTTCAAATTGATCGAGCTTAATATACAAGGGTTGTTTGGTCCATTAATTTAGCCAACATGCCTTTTACACTAAAGCAAGGGCACAAGAGTCATTTTATGGGGTCTTAACCCCTTCAGGGGGTGTCATTGCAAGAAAAATGAAATTTTAGGGGGTGAGTGCAATTCACCTAAACTTTAGGGGATCTGAGTGCAAATTACCCTAAATTTAACTAACGGCGTTATGATGAGAGGGACTAAATTGTAACAATCATGATAGTTTGGGGGGTTTACAGTCAAAAACATAGTTGAGGGGGGCTAGTTGGGAGAGAGAGTATAGTTGAGTGGGGTTTAATGCTATTTACCCTTTAAATTATAAACACTGAATAGTTGGATTCTTCAATTCATACAGATATTACTAGCGTGAGAAAACTACTACAGTACATTAAATGATAAAGGTCCAAGTGGTATTTTGTCATTTAGCCATCTCATTTCTCAAATAGACGTGATTGTTAGCCTTAGATAATTAAGTTTAACGATTGAATTAATTGAGATTAGATTGACTAGATTCAGTGTTTAAGACGTCTTGTCCCATCACAAAATGGTGCCACCAGCTCCATCAATTCAATTTTTCGTAGTGTTTGTAGTGTACGTTTCCACACATGCTTAAATTATATTATACACATGGTGTGTGTGTGTATATATATATTCTGGTAAAAATATTTGGTAAAAGTACTGACTTTAGGATTAATGTTCAATCTCATGAAAGGTATATGATTGACGTTTCTATCGACTGCACCGACTGGGAATTTATGTTTGATTGGACTCTTATGCTCTGTTTGTTTGAGGGGGCAGATGAGAGGGAGGTGAAGGTAAATAATTTTAGTTTGAGGTGAAGGTAAATAATTTTAGTTTGATTGGAGGAAAGAGATGATAAGGCATCTGTCTGTCATTCTTAATTTTCTATCCATACAAATTCGGGCGAACGAGGAGAGAAAAAAAATAAATATTTATCACATAATAATTAATTTATTTATCTAATTTACTCCCATCTTATTTTAAAACACGTATTACAATATATCGAACATAATGTTCATACCTACCATTGTTACACTTCAAATCCAATAATACACTGTCATTGTTACACTCACAACTCCAGTAATACACTTCATGTTAGTGTTTTTTTCCTATCAAATTGATTTTTTTTGTATTCACACATTTTTATTCTATAAATTATAATTTTGGATGTTATTATTTTCTTTTATCTTATCGATTCGCATGATATTTTTTTGTTTTTAATTTTTATTCCATCAAATAAATTTAAGCTTTATTTAATCGTATTTATGTTTGTTTTGGTTGAAACATGATAGTAAATGTAATATATATATATATATATATATATATATATATATATATATATATATATAGTATGTTAGTGTGGAACACAAAATTCTAAAGTTAAAAACAAGCATCTAAACTAAAAAAACAACCATCTAAAATTTTATTTATTAAATTTTTATCTTAGTTTTTATTTCAAATATTAATCAAGAAGATCAAGAACTATTGATTTATTGTATTTATATTAAGTTTTATTTGGAATGAATGAGGTCAATAAAATAAACTCAACAATATCTTGATATATATAAGGTTTGTCAACTTTATTCTATAAATTCATACAATTTTTATCTATGTAAAATAATAATAAAAATATTATTATAATTGAAATAAAAAAAATCTTATTAATTTAATTAAGAAAAGTTAGCTTGGATTATAGCAGAATTTGTAATCTTTAATTTATATGATTATATATAGTAAGGGGTATAGTAGTAAATACCTACGAAACCTCTCTCTCCCTTTCCTCCAACCAAATAGGAAAAAATGTCACCATATCTATCCCTTGTCTCATCATTTCCATCCAACCAAACACAAAATGAGGAAGACACATTTCCTTCCCTAGGGATGCCTCCCCCTCCCCTCCATTTTTCCATCCCTCCAACTAAACGGAGTATTACCTTTTTTCCCCATGTCCGGCACAAGATTAATGTGCTCGGATCATACATATATATATATATATATATATGTAATCAATGTATGAGTTTTAAACATAATTGTTGGGTTATGACTCATAATCAAAAGAAAAAATTACAACAGGCTCTGAGTCCAAATGCCAGAAAACTTGTTTGAGGGATATGTAATCTTTTATTTATAACATATATATTTTTGTATAAATTTATCTATAAAATATAGGATTAATTTCACTAAATCCACTTGTGGTTTAAACAAAAGATCACTTTGCCCCCTCCTATACAGAAAACCCCTCTACACTGATGAAATTGTATTAGCTTCCCCATTCCCTATAATTTTGAACCAAAATACCCCTGAGATTTAATGAAAAATGATTTAAAATTCAAAAAAACATATAAAATTGGTTAAAAAATATATAAAATTCGAAAAAAACATATAAAATTAAAAAAATAAAACAATTCAAAAAATATATTTAAAATTAAAAAATATATATATAATTCGAAGAAAATATATAAAATTCGAAGAAAACATATAAAATTCTAAACAAATATATAAAATTAGAAAAAATATATATATAATTCATAAATATATATAAATTTTTTAAAAATATATAAAGTTCATAAAACAATATATAAAATTCAAAAAAACATATAAAATTTGAAAAAACAAGTAAGAAGATGTAAAAACAAGAGAATATATTAAGGTTACAAGAGAATACAAGTAAGAATATATAAATTTTTATTTTTTTATATTTGTTTTCTAATTTTATATATATATATTTTTACCAATTATATATATATATTTTGAATTTTATATGTTTTTTTGAATTTTAAATCATTTTTTATTAAATTTCAGGGGTATTTTAAATCATTTTAAATAATTTTATGTATATTGTTTCGAATTTTATATTATTTTTAAAAATTTTATATATTGTTTTATGAATTTTATATATTTTTATGAAATTATTTTCTTTCTAATTTTATATATATATTTCGAATTTTATATGTTTTTTTAATTTTAAATAATTTTTCATTAAATCTCAGGGGTATTTTGGTCCAAAATTATAGGGAAATGGACAAACTGATAAAATTTGATAAGTACAGGGGGGTTTTTGTATAGGAGGGGGCAAAGTGATCTTTTTTAAAATCACAGGGGGGTTTACTAAAATTAACTCTAAAATATATATTTATTTGGGTTACTAAAGAAATTTTTAAAATTTTCTAGGAGGGTCAAATGTTAATTTGCATGAGGTTATTTGTGAAACATATTTTTTATGAGCTATGAATGAAATTTGTATATATATATATATATATATATATATCGATCCAGGGCCGACCTGAGAGTGCCAAAAAAGTTTGGGTATTTTGGGGCCCTTCATTTCATGCGATGCAAATTCTTCACGCGAAATTTTTTTTGGGCTCCTTCACTTCACGCGATGCAATTTTTTTTTTAAAAATGTAAACATTTTATAGATTCAAATTTCAAACGAATGGCAAAGGCACTACATAATTACTTGGTGCTTCTTTTGTATAGATTTCACATACTAAAGCATAGAAATATGAAGGGTATGAAAGGAATGATTAGTACAAGATACTTTTGAAATAAAAATTGAATTTGAACTTATTTGTAAATGCTTGTCAAAAGTAGGACTTATGTGTCCTAATAAAAAAAATTTAGAGAGTAAAAATACTACTCTAAATGAACTTTCTCTATTGTAAGTGTAATATTGGGTTGAGTTCTAATTTATATTGGATTATAACTTAAAAAATCATATTTGGGCCTATACTAATACAAATGGAAAAAAAATTGGGCCCCCTTTATATGCATTCAAAGTCCTTGTATTAGGTTTGTTTTAATTTAATTATTGAAAAAATGAGTTGGATTTTATTAGTTTAACATATGAATTAGTATTGAGTTGGATAATTTTTTTATTTATTTGGGCTATACTAACATATATATATATATATTTTTAATTTTGAGCATAATATTAATATAACAGAAAAATAAATTTGAGGGCGGCCGCTTACCCCCAGGGCCGGCCCTGTATCGATCCTTAATTATATAATATACGTACTCCTCAGGAGTCTTGCCACCTTGATTCCTAGACAATCACATCAACCTCTTCTTACCTTTGAAGCTACATAGCGCATGTTCCTCTACGGACTAATTTTACGCCAATCACGTTTTATCATTTTAAATTCTATCATAAGACCTAGCTGGACAAAGGAAAACTGAAACATATATATATGTAGATTCAAATCAAATTTCTCATATGGATTTGAATTTACGCTTAATTTGTACTTTAATTAATTACATGGTGAAATTAATACTCACTTTGCGATAAATTAATTGAATCAAAATTTCAGACACCTCAATAAAAAAAATAAATAAAAACTTGAGCCTAATTCATCCCAACCATGAATACTACCCATAAGAGCATCTGCATTCATGAGTATATATATGTGCGCGCGCGTGTGCTGAAAATACTATTTATAGTTGTGACTGATATCCAAAAGAAATTGACTGAGAATATGTATTTTCAAGTGATGTAAAAATAATAATAATAATTAATCATAGTACGTGATGACAAAAGCCTATATGACCCAAGTCCATACGTCTATAATGACAAATTGATAATACACCAGTGTTGAGAAGTTTCAAGGGATATATAATATGATGATATGTAGACTTTATTTGTGCACTACCACTCGAATAATCATTGATTAGTCCAAAATTAAGGGAAAATAAAAAGGCACACCATTTGAATATTAATGGTCACTTTCTTTCTTTTGGGTGATTAACATCAATAGTAGTGTTGATTTTTATTATTGTTTTTGGGTGATTAACATCAATTCTCACACAGCTATTGCCAACTTAAATGTGATTAGATTTGATATGAAATTAATTTTCAGATGATTTTCACTAATATGTTCATAAGAACAACTGGCATATAGGTACGACTCACCTATTGTATATTCCTAATAACATATCAATTGTATATATATAATTATATCAAGACAGTCCATATATATCAATTCAATCTTTATCAACGTCAAATTTTCACTACTACGTTCATAAGAACAACTGGCATGTAGGTAGACTCAATTATCATTTTTAATTATATATCTACTTCCTTAATAGAATTGAACTCAATAATCAAGAATTTTTCTGACACAATTATACAACAATAGCCAGGACTGAAATGACTTTTAAATCTCAATCTGTAAGTAATCTGTCTTCTTTATTGCCCTTATTTTACTAAGGCCATGTTTGGTTGGTGGTCTGGTTTCAGGTGATCTGGTCTGCTCTTGCATTTTATGGGATCAGACCGTGTTTGATAGTATTGGTCCCAAATTTTTGGTTAGACCAAGTAAGACCAAATCAAACCAAAATGACCTCATTTCAGACAAAAAAAAAAGGTGGTTCCTGGTGGTCAGGTCTGGTCTTATTAATAAAATATATTTATAAATAATTAAAAATGAATAAATAATAATAAAAAATTATTAATAATAATAAATAATAAAATATAAATAATAAATAATAAACAAAATGAAATAAATAATACCTAATAATAATAAAAAATGAATATAATAATAATAAATAAATAAATAAATAATAAAATATATTAATAAATAATTAAAAATGAATAATTAATAATATAAATAATAAATTAAATAAAACATAATAATAATAAAAAAATGAATACAATAATAATAAATAAATATAATAATAATAAAAAATGGACTAAATAATAAATAATAATAATAAATTACATAAAACATATTTTAAAATATAATAAAAATAATAAATAATAAACAAAATGAAATAACTAATAATAAAAAATAAATATAATAATGAATAAATAGAATATATATATAAATTAATAAATAATAATTTAATAATATAAATAATAAAATATATTATAAAGTGAAGAAATAATAAATAAATATTATAATAAATAATAAATAAATAGTAATATCAGACCGCTTACCAAACAGACTTTTCCAGATCAGATTAGACCAGACCAGAAAGACCGCCTACCAAACATGGCCTAAGGGCCTATTTGGGAAGCGGTCTGGTCTTGTTTGGTTTGGTCTGATCATTTATTTGAAATTCTGTTTGGTAAGCGATCTGGTCTGATTTGAGAAAACTAACATTTCCGAAATATATATATTTTTTAATTGGATAAATTACTTTGACCTCCCCTGAGATTTTGCATAATTACTTTCAGATTAAAGTTTGTATAAATTTACTCTGACCTCCCCTGTAAAATTAGTATTACACTAATATTTTTGTGCATGTCTAATGTCTTCATATCATTTAAAATACTAAAATACCCCTTATTTGACACCACCTAAAACATCCTTATCACTTCCCAAGTAAGTTGGTGAGGTTATTTCAATATTTTTGTCACTCTCAAGGGCACTTTTGGATTTTAATATATTTGTTCTTTCTTAATTTAATAAAGCTAACTTCATTCGATAATAAGGTTACACACACCAAAATTAATAAAACCTTAACGTAATTTTATGTCAGAGTAAATTAATTCAATTTAAAGTATTTAAGTTAGGGGTATTTTAGTAAATGTACAAATATGTTAGTGTAATATTAATTTTACAGGGGAGGTCAGAGTAAATTTACACAAACTTTAATCTGAGAGTAATTATGCATATTCTCAAGGGAGGTCAGAGTAATTTGCCCTTTTTAATTATATATATATATTTAAATTTTATATATTATTTTCAAATTTTATATATTGTTTTCGAATTATATATATATTTTAAAATTTTATATTTTTTCAGAAGTATATATATATTTTCAACATTTATATGATGTTTTCAAAATTTTATATATTTTTGAATTATATATATTATTTTCGATTTTATATATATTTTTCAAAATTTATTTATTTTTTTAAATTTTATATTTTTTTCGAATTTAATATATGTTTTCAAATTTTATATATATATTTTCAAATATATATTTATTTCAAATTTTATATATATATTTCAAATTTTATATATTTTTTTCAAAAATGGCTGTCAACATGTATATATATATATATAATTCTATCATTTTGAAAAAGGCAACATATATATAAATTTTGAAAAAGTAAAAAATGACAGCTGCAGACACAAAAACCATCCAAAAACATCATTTTGATGGTCTTGGTTTTGTGCTATTTTGGGTATGTTAATTTTTTTTTGTATGATTTCAATAATAGAAACCAAGTCCACCAAATATGGTCTGGTCTGAGAAATAAAGACAAGACCAAACCAAATAGGCCCAAAATCGCTAAACAAACAGGCTATAAGACATTTATGACAATTTATTTCTTTATTATATCCATATTACTAAGACATTAATTACAGTAAGCAATACATTTGCTAATAATAATTGAGACTGAAGTGACTGTGACATAAAAAAAAAAAAAAGGTATCAAACAGAGAAAATTTGTTCTAAAAAAGGGTGTTTTGGGCTAAACTGGGAAGTATTTGAGAAATGTATAAGGCTTTTATGGGCTGAAAACTTTGGGCTTTTTTTAAAATTTGAGTAAGAGATCAAGCCTATCCCTGGTATATAGATTATTAATCATTTAAATATGAAACCATACTCTACTTATGGAAACAAAAAATAGTTATATGTTCTACATTTGCAAGTAACTACCTAAATAATAATAAAAAAAACACCAAACTTTAAAGAGTTTACAAATAACCCTTCTTCTTCATCAACTTGATGCGGGAAAAAACATTCATCAACTTGATGAAATTACATAACTATCCTTCAAATTAGGCTGAAAAGTTCTTTCAAATTATATAGACATATAGACATATATACATATACAATATAAACACACATACAAAGGATAAATGTTAGTGAAATGGACGGTAGGCAGGGACTAAGCTGCCAAATTGACTCACTACCATGAGGATAGTTTGCAAATTAATTTGGGGAATTTGAAAGTGGACTTAATAAGTTGTCTTTGCAGGAATGGACTAAAAAAAAACACTTAATATCATATTTATAATCAGAGGCAGGATTAAAACTGACAACTAGACACTAGTGAAATTTCGAGTCTAGATTATATATAAAAATTCTTACTTTCACATGAAAATTTGAAACTCGTAACCTTTAAAACATAATTTGGAAGAGTCAGATACAGGTAATCTTACTTATATATAAAGATGATGTTTTTAATTTAACATTGATAACTTTTTATTACCATTACAACAAATATTACCTATCTATTCATATTTCTCCATCTAATTAAGTAAATAATGAAGGAGAGAGAGACAATTCAATTTACTAGGACATCCAAGTGTACCACTAGTATTTCATCCATCCCAAAATGCAGAAGGTTACTGTTGATTTGTACCACAATCTCTACTCTATAAGACAAGGACAAATCAAAATTATGAAAGGACAATGAAATATAAAATTTAAGTATATGATTTTGAAAAACGCCCAAAAGACTCTCCCCATACCTATATTTCAGAAAAATCATATTTTGAGGATGTTACACGAATCGATCTCATTACTCGTATAATGTTAAGTCACAGATTTGTGGATTGACGGAAATTTAAACACATACTCAATACACTGAATATGATTCATATAGACATCGAAAATTCATTTTACCAACCAACTCTAGTCCGCACTCGGGCAGTATATGATTTTGACATTCCATGGTTTTGGTAAAAAAATTTTGGACAAGTACTCAATGCTTTTGGTAAATTAATCTGACAGCCAAAATTGTTGACAATTCAACACCAAAATTATCCCTTGATTAGTGACTAAATCCCTATCTTAAGAAAGGACACACATTATTTGGAGTAGCACGTGGCTTTTAACAGTTCAAAATGCTGTCCAATTCAATGCCATTTCTCATTCATTAGGCATTTGGGAGAAGTCTATGATGCTTATATACGTTGATAATTATTTCTTAAAACATATACAGACAAGTTTAATTATCGGTGTGGGCGGAATACTTTATTATAAGATTCATTTTAAGTAAGATTACGAAAAAATTCAAAACACATAGTATTAATGTAGATAACAGACCGCAACAAAATCACTTATTATTCTAATATAGACACATTCATCGAAAGTGTGAACACTGCCTTATTATAAAAATGCATTTTAAATATGCAGACATAAAATTTGTAAAAATAATAGTATTTACATTAGTGACATAGGGCAACAAAATCACCGTTATCCTTATAAGTATGGATGTATTCCGAAAATTAGAAACACTAAAAATTGTAACTTTACATGCATTATAAGTGGCTTAATTTTATCTATAATTTCAGTATTTATATGAAGAGTGTCTATACAAGTGCAATGACAAGGAGTAGTCTAGTGAACAATAGTAAAGATCTTAATAGCCCCCACCTTCTCCACACACATATATATATATATATATATATATATATATATATGAAGAGAGAGATGATGAGACCTGTCAAATATAAAGGAAAGAAACAGAAACTGATATGACCAGTCAAATGTAAAAAAATAAATAAAATAAAATAAGGAAAATTAAAAACTTGCATGGGGATGAGGCATAAAAGGTTGCAATTTTGGGAGCCTTAAAGTTTTATCTCCTCCTGTTTATATATATATATATATGTGTGTGTGTGTGTATATATATGAGCTCTTAGATTGTCTCAGACCCACACTTTTTCCTTTCCCCTGACTCAACCTCTGTATCCATCTCTACCCATTCCTTGCTTCTCTCCCATCATTTTACAATTCCAAAGCTCTCTCTCAAATGGCATCCTTTTCACACCACCACCCTTTTCTTCTTGACTCTGCATTTTCTCAGCAACCAAACACCCCCATTACCACCACCACCTCTTTTTCTCAATTTCACCCTTTTCAACCTCAGATTGATGTTAGTAGTGTTCATGAAAATGCTTCTCTAAGTAACAATTATGAGGCTTCTGTGATGACTGGTAAACAATATAGTACTGATTCTTCAATATCAGTGGCTGATCATACGCTTGAAAGTGGTGAACAAGTCACACAGAAGCTCAAGCCACTCTCTCCCATGGACAACAAGAGAAAAAACAGAGATCCCTCTTCCTCTTTCACTACTACTACTCACTCTAAGGTACTTAATTATATATATATATATATATATATATATATATATATATATATATATATTCATGTGTTCTTCTCTATTTTCTTTGGATTTTGTGACTATTATGGTCTTAGAAAACTTTAATTTGGAGTAATTGGTAATAATAAGAGTATTGGTGATTTTGATATATATATATAGGAGATTGCAAGAGAAGTGAAAGAGAAGAAGCAAAAGAAATGGAAGAAAGATGTCGAAAAAAAGAAGGGGAAAGCTGAGAAAAAGGAAGAGAAGAAAGTTTGTGAAGATGGTCCAACTGGTTACATTCATGTAAGAGCTAGGAGGGGCCAAGCAACAGACAGCCACAGCCTTGCAGAGAGGGTACTATTCACTACTATCTATATATGTGTGTGTATGTATATCCTTGAATTTAAACCCAAATTTCCCATTTTACCCATACAATATTAAGGTACAAAATTTATGCCAAAAAATCTGCCCAAAATTGTACTATGCTAAACTAAATACTCATTTCATGCCTTCATATTCCGATTTCTTTCATTTTCTGATGATGGGTATTTCAGGTAAGAAGAGAGAAAATAAGTGAGAGGATGAAGCTGTTGCAAGCTCTTGTTCCTGGCTGTGACAAGGTGAATTCAATTTTCTTATTATTTTTTAATTTTTCAATTCTTTTTTGGTGACAAGAAAGTCCAACACCTATGTGCTCCAAGTGGGTAATAATGTCTTCAGTTTACTCTTTTAGGTTTATTACTGTTCTGACATTTCTTGGTTTGAAAAATAGGTAACTGGGAAGGCCCTTGTGTTGGAGGAAATAATCAACTATGTCCAGTCCCTACAAAATCAAGTAGAGGTAGAACCAAATATTTATACACACACACACACACTGTTAATTGTAGAAATTTTTTACAATTCAAATTATAAATTGATGCGTTTTCATGATTTTTCAGTTCCTCTCCATGAAGCTTGCTTGTGTGAATCCCATGTTCTATGACTTTGGAATGGACATGGATTCATTCATGGTTAGTCCTGAGGTATAATAATTTACACAATATATATATGTATATATATATATATGTATATCTTGATTACTTGATATTATATATATTCTACACTGGAGGTGATGTGATCTTTGTCTCTGACATGGACATAATTAAAAAAAATCAGGGGTCAAGTGGCTTAACAACTCCACAACAAAATGTGCAGCAACAGTGCAGCCCAGCCCAGCCCACTGTTTTCTCTGATGCAACCACCACCATCTTCACTACAACCATTAACTATTCTCCTCTTCTAGACACTTCACTTGTATTTCAACAAGGACAGACCAGCCCAAATGTTCTCTCTCACCCTCAGGCATGTCTTTTTTACTAGTTCAAGCATTAATTGCTATATAGATGTATATATACATATATATTATACAATGAAATAAAATAAGAAAGAAAATTCCCCAAGAGTCTAACATTGACAAATACATCATTTTCAGGATAATGGACAGCTCTTGTGGGGGGATGTGGATGAGCACAGACAAGAATCCATTAATCATTCTACCAGCAACAACTTGTATTCTTTCCATTAGTATGGTACCTAGCTAAAACTTCCCTACAAACATCTGGTAAGCCCTCAAATCACTGTCTCATGTGTTATGTTTATATAGATAGTAGATACACATATTAAAATACTGTGTATGCAACACACAACACATGGCTATTGACTTCCTTTGTTCCAAAAGCTCAAGACATGAAACAAACTAATATAATATTTATGTAACAAAAAGTAAGCACGTCAAAGACTTTAAAAGTGATTGTGTTGAAAATATTATTTTTGAATAGGCCAATACTTGGCTTCTCCCCTCCCTCCCCAGTAGGATGAATTTCGTTATGTTGATGTGGTTCAATAACATTCGAACATGTGGTTAAAATTTTTCAAAAAAGTAAGTTGGATATCAAATCAATAAGACGAGGGATTGATCTCAGTATATTTTTTTATAAAAGAAATAACCAGGTGTTTAAATACTATTGAACCACATCGGCGGTGAGGATGATGTTCATTCTCCCTAGGGAGGACTTAGGTATTGCCTTTTGAATAATAATTTTCAGACCATATATCAGTCTAACCGAGAACGCTAGTGGTGCCTGGTCCTACCTCATGAGAACAAACTTTGTTATCTTTACTAATATGGTCCAATACATTTTATACATGTGTGTATTGAACCAAGTAATGCGAGGATGGGTAGGACCCAAGAATTATTCAATTTTAAATATCATTGTCCATAAAAATCTTCTCCTTTTTGTTCTAATTTTGATCAATTCTTTTCCACAGCAGCAAAACTAGAGGAAAGAAACCAACAAGGCATGAAACAAAATCATTAAAGCTATGAGTCTTGAGAGCTCTGTTCATGAATGAAGAGTTTGGTAACAATTTATGAAGCAAAAGTGAATGGATTGAGGGCACAAAAGGACAAAACATATAAGCAGCCAAATAAGAGTAAATCCTTTTGTTTCTTGTCTCCAAATTGACTACCAAATTAAGTCATCAAATGAAACACAAGTTCC